>JBAJHX010000040.1:7906016-7928152 GCA_037176925.1 Amniataba percoides
TGTGTGTGTGTGTGTGTGTGTGTGTGTGTGTGTGTGTGTGTGTGTGTGTGTGTGTGTGTGTGTGTGTGTGTGTCTCAGCTCAAATATAGCAACAACATCCTCAACCTTCTCCTGTTTTTCCCCACCTTACATCACACTATGGCACCTCAACATACAGATTACACACACCATGAAGCCTCCATCCTCTGAGCCCTGCTGGCAGAATCACAGTGACACTAGATGCATTTAGTATCCTAACACGGTCTGATCGTAACTGCACACATATTGGTTCTGTGGTAAAGACGTTGCTCTTACTATCGACAACAGGGGCACTGCGGTCGTTGACCTGTGTGACCTTCCTGAGCTTGGCTCCTTTCTGGATGTCCGCCAGTAAGGCATTCCTTCCACCTCCTCCTCCTCCTCCTCCGCCAGACTGGAGCTTAGGAGGCTCAGACGGACACTTTCACACACAGAAAAAAAAACATTATACAACATTTACCAGGATTTTTCCTGTACATGTGTATGTTCTCTGTCTTAACACTCCACTTCAGTGGTGATTTGTGTTGTTATAATCTTAGATTTTATTTGATATAACACGTGGGTGTCACCTCAGCTCTTGAAGTGAAAACATTTAGCCTCTGTGGTGAAGAAGAGGACATCAGTAAAAAGTGAAGGAAGAGAAACTGAAGATGAGTTATGCTCTTTGGTCTCAAGAGAGATTATTGTTCTTTCATGTCACTCCCATTGAGAAGCCCTGTGACTTCTGTTTACTGATGCCTCTGCAGCGTGGCCTTGTTTGCCAGCAGCGGCAGCTCATTTAACATGAGGACACCGCGCGCCTGCTGTGGAAACATAACACTCCTCTGCCACTGAGAGTCTGCCCCACTCTGTGTGTGTTTGTGTGTGTGAGTGTGTGTGTGCGTATCGCCTCAATCAATAATGCAAATAGCCCTCAGGTGATAGTTGATGGTCAGTGAGAGGAGGACACAAGTGTGCGTTCTTATTTGCACAGGACAGTCTCACGCAGAGTCTCACCTGTGGCAGGGCAGAGCTGGGCGGAGGCGGTGGCGGAGGGGGAGCCAGCGGGGGCGGAGGAGTAGGAGGGGGGACTGGCATGGTGAGGCCTCAGATACCTGCAGAATACAAACACAATCATCGCCATGCTGTTCATGCTCTGCGGCCACTGGGCAAGTTTTTATTCCTTTTTTTTTTTGCCTGCGTGTCAGAAGACGCTACTGTGTAAAGGGGCACACTGGATGACCTCCTAACCTCTCGTACAGCACAAAACAGGAAACAGTAAGCTCTCTTTCCCCTCTGGAGAAATCTGACACACACACACCCCGCCGCCCCTGTCCTTCTCCTCTTCCCACAATGCCCTGTGGCGGGACGTGGGAGGGGAACAATGGAGTGTGTTGTGTGAAAAGTAATGGACCCCTACCCTTCAGTCGCTCGACGACCAAAGGCCTTCACATGGAAAACACAGCGAGGAAACTCCACAGGAAAGTGCTACCACGTGCACACACATTGTTCTTCTTTTTTCCAGATCACTCTCAACACGCTAATGTATACAGGATATCTTGTGGTCGTGTTATTAAGAGCGAGTGGTTCAGTAATCAAAGAGATAAGCAATAAGCACTGAACAGCACCTTTCCGGGAGCGGCTAATGTCCAGGATTATGTCACCATGTTTCACCACATTTCTCCACATGTTATTGGCAGCTCAGCTAGTAAAAGATCCACAGCGACAGTCACTGAGACCTCCACCCAACTTCTTGACATCATGAATTCTTGACGAGCCGTCTTCCATGGCAGCGAGAGACCAAAAACAGCCAGAGGACTGAGCACATTGAGTTCTCTGAGGAATTTGCACATGCTGCTCCTGAGAAATTTAATAAAAAGTGGAACAGAACCTGTTTTTGTCTGTATGTATCTGTCTTTGTCTGTGTGTGTGTGTGTGTGTCTGTGTGTCCACTCAAGCCTCCCCTCTATGCAACTGGCAGGCTGTCCTGCGTTGCTATTTCTATCTTCATATCTGTGTCAAGCAGCCTCTGTGACACGGCTGGTGAAGGTCTTTAAAGGGGGCAGAGCTGGACACTGGTAGGCTGAGCTCAAGAGGAACAGGTGCGACACTGCGTGGAAAATGCACCTCTCACACCAGTTGTTTTTTTCTTTGACCTGTAGTACATCTTGTGGTAAAGAAGGCCTGACAGGACTCACACAAGCAGCTGATAAGTGACAGCTGCTGCGCACAAGGGATTTCCTCAGTTTTTAGGTGAAAGATTGAGACCATGGAGGCCCACGTGAGGCTGATCTAACTGACTAAAGGGTATGACTGAATCTCTATTATCAGTGGACAGGGCGTAACTATCATGTGCTGTTTAGAGTCTCCAGCTGTAAATTATGGATAAATACAGTGAACTTCCTCTCCCAAATCCAAAATAAATGTCACATATGGTACTTTTTATGTTTGTGAACAGGCACTTTCATTCTGTATAACCAATCTAAATATTACGTGGAGAGTTTCATTACCTGTTTTGCTTTTATGTAGTGGTATTTATTCATCTTTTTTTTCTGTGGAACCCCAAACAATGAGAAAGTAAAGCTATGAATGAATGATAAAGCAATCATGCTTACAATATGCATATCTATTTCTCCTTTGTTAAACTTGCAAAAAAAATAATACAAAATATACATATTTACAAGTTAAACCCCCGAAATGAGACATTATATTATCACACTTTGTCAATTGTTCCTGTTAAAACTTTCCAGGTGTACTTGATAAACCATGGCTTTGGATGGACAGTTACAAGGTGTCTCCCTCAGTGTGACACATTTCATCTCTCAGTTTTGAAAGAACTGGACAGATAATGACTGAGCCAGTGATAACGATTTAGTGTGTCTTACCTTCACGAAATGAAAAGAGATCCACCTGTTTGCAGTGAAGGCTTCAGTGAGATGGACTCATAGTGCGCTCCTCATAGCGGACTAAGTTTCCAAGTTATTTATAGTCAAATGAGGACACCGCCGTTTGGGATCCTGTCCAAAAAAAAAAAAAAAAAGCCCCGGAAAGTTAAAATGTTACTTTATGTTGGTGCAGCAGACGATGAGAGCATGCAGCAGTGCATCTGCACAATGGTCTCTTTGATGGCTCTGTCTGTTTACGGGTTTCTTCTCACTGTGAGCGCTCCGCAGGAGGCCACACCTCACCGCCCCACGCTCAGCAAGGGCCCAATGGGGAGAGAGAGAGGCAGGGCACTGCACGCTGCAGCTGCCAAGACACTTTCTCTCACCTTGAGTTACACCTGGAGGATAAAGGAAACATTGTGCATGCATGAGAAGTGGTTGGGACCGAGTCTGCACAGGTGACTCCTCTCTAACAACACCTCACTGTGTTTGCCTTTCTTCCCACTCACTTTTGTTCAACTCTACTTCTCGAGTGCGTGATGGTAAATTTACGCCTCCCTGTGGCGGAAATATGACGTTACAAGGCATCCTTTTTCAAAATGTGTCCTTGTCAAGTGTCACCATTTGCATCTTGATTGACGAGCTGGTGTGGGATAATTAGAGATCACATCTGAAATCCTCAAAGTGTATCAGTCATGACTCTGTTACATAAACATTAAAGCTGCACATACACACATACACACACACACACCTCAAACCTTGTGCCAAAGGAATGCAGTGACACAGGCATGCTCCTCCCTTTTACTGACAGACCAGTGTAATTTAGGCCTGGTTTTGACACACACTGCAGACACCATATATAAGTGGCACTAATGCCTTGTAATTGCCTTTTTCAGACAATGTATTAATCACACACTAGACCCTACTCACCTCTTACAGTGAAGTGATCGGGCACCAACGTGGCCGCCACTTGGACTACCACGACTCGTCTGTGGACTTCCGGCTCATGTGATGTTTTCTTCCGTGTCTGTGGCTTTTTCCAATCCCTGGCTTCGATTGTCAGAATAAAGTTATCTGTGTGTTGCGTCCAAGTTGAGTCATTTGACTGTGGTCGAGTAGCATAATGAAGCAGACACTTGCACAATCAGTTGTAGTAGTTATCAGATTTATTTATCATTTTTTTGCCTTCATTTACGTATTCACAGGTGGTCCAAAGTACAAATAGTCCATACAAAGTGAACTACATCTGTGGCTGGATCATACGTCCTTGGCCAAATGTCATTCAGATGGATACCACAACATTAGCTTTTTTTTTTACTTAAATGTCAGTTGTAGATTATTTTTTGACCGATTATGTCATAAACATGCCAGATTTCGTCCTTCATTTAACGTACATTATGCGCTTTTGCTGGCAAGTGTTGTGCATCTGACTAAAAGCTGCTCATAAGCATTCTTTAATTTCTTCCACTAACTGATTTTCTTCACACACACACATAATAATAAAATCCTTTTACACCTTCATAATCATCCTTCTAACCCTTTAGAATTAACATTATTTTCCTGTTGTTTTTTTTTTGTAAAAGCATATATAAAAAGAAAATTATACTTATCCTTCATTATTAGACATATATTATTCTTACTGGAGAAATATTGTAAACATCTCATTAACAGTATTTTCCTGAAGCACATCGCACTTTATCTGGAGTATTGATAGAAAATGGCTTACAATGATTGTGTTTTCTTAAAGGTGATAGATAACTGAATGACTGAGGACACAGACTGTGACTGTGTGATATAAACTAAATGTTTGGCTCTTAAGTGCTTACTGCTTCACTACTGTATCTCTTCTTTTGGGCTTTGATTGTGGGATATTGCTGGCAAAATGGTTCATCAACCATCGTGAAGAACAAATATAATCTATTTTCAAGTCATTTATCATTGCGGTCCTCTGGCACAAGTCCACTGACACAAGTGTCCGAATTTCCAGTAATTCATGTACCACATGTCCCTGCAGCACTGGGCTTAAAGTTGAATGCCTGTTGTCATCTTCATCATCACCATCATCATAAACAACGCACAGCAGTGCTACTGGCCTGCCACGGGAGAGCGAGTGTACTCTCAAAGCCGTCTCCTTTTCTTCAAGCATCTTTCTAAAGCAGTCTTTGATCCCCTCCACCTTCCTCCTTGCCGTCACCGCACGTCCTCTCTCCCAGGTGCCCCGGTCTCTGTCTCGTTCTCCTGGATGGGGAGGCTCGAGCGCACCCTCCGCTTCTCCTTGAACCGACCCGAGCGTGACACTTTCATTTTCCTGCGACACGTCTGCTCGTTGAAGACGGACTCCATGTGAGAGTCATCGTAGGTGTCATCGCTGAGGAGGCTGGAGCTATTGTTGGACTGGGAGGCGTCAGTGGGGTTCTTGGAGCCTGCGGCGGGGTCTTTTGGCCGCTGTGCAAAAGGGTCGAAGTCCGGCTCGAATGAGTTGGCTGAAGAGTTGTCCTTGGAGCCTCCACTCTTCCTCTTTGGCAGAAATGCCTTCCACCATGCTGCCCTCTCTGTTGTCATCTTTGACTGGAGGGAGGAAACTGGAACAGGAAACAGATACTATCAGTAATTCAGCTGTAGCTGAGATGATTTGCTCTGCAGAATATCACTTTATTAACATACTCTGAACAGGATCCTTATTCACTCTCCTACTCTTTAGTTCACTGAAAAACAGATTGTTCCTCTAAGTCATAAATCTTCCTCACATTGCACCTCTTTTTCATCTTCAAGCTGACAATCAGACCTGTTTTCTGTCTGAACACAACATGATTTGGCCTCTCTAAACCTGAGTGTGTTGTAAGTGCAGTTCACCTCAGTGAAAAACCATTTTCCACTGGTGAGACAGCTGCTTACCAACTAATCCGAGGAATAACCAGTGTAACCATGTTTGCCCTCTCTGTAAAACTGGTTTAATGAGTCGTGAGAACAGAAGAGCAAACCCAAGCTGTGATTCACGGGCAAACAATGCGTCAAAACACAGTCTCCCATGAAGGCTCACCTGTAGGCTCGCCTGAGGGCTCACCTGACGTCAGCAGGTCGGTGTGGACACTTCGAAACCAGCCAAAGCGAAGTGTTACTGTCACACTGCTGTGCTGGGCTGAAAATCCCCAGGACAGGTCGAGGTCTTCTCCTTCTTCAGAGGTGGAACACAACCGTGACAGCACTCCTTTAAAGTGAATCCATATTACGCGCGAGCCAGGTATGCTGCCTCCTCACATCTCCCACCCCCAACCGAGACAAGACACAGGACAACCTCAGCGCTTCAATCCCCCCCTGCGATTCCTGAGAAAAGCACAAATGAATCGACAGGTTTATAAGGAGCGGCTGTCCTCCACCGATCCAGCAGGTTTCCGCCTCCGAAACTCTCATCTGGTAGCACCTGTGCTCGCGCCTGATTGGACGAAGTGGACGCGTCCGTCACGTGAGCCCCGCTCAGGTGAAGCCGCTGCCGTGGTGGGTGGGGCCTGCGGTTGCCCAGGCAACATGCCCCATGGGAGCGTGCACCTCTTCAGTGACATTAAAAAAAAAAAAAGAAAGAAAAAAAAGAGCCCTTTGTATCTGCTGAACCCAACCCAAGCCAGAGAGCCAAATTATGCTCCTGCAATTATCCAGGCTGCAGCGGTTTGCGCATTGTCCTGCCAAGCGCTGGAATGGGGCAGTGAGATGTTTATTAATGATATTAATAGCCACCGGGCCGAACAGGTTGTACTCAGCAATCAGGCCTGAAACGATGAGGAGGCGTGCGACAGGAAGAGGCCAGGAGTCTCCTGAAATGACGTGACTGAGCGAGACGTGCAATTGGCGCTGCTGCAGCCTCACATTAAGTGAGGGGAAGCAGCTTGGCCCGGCGCCACTTTCATCTGCTGGGGATCTTCCGGATGCTTGTGCTTTAAAGTTTCATGTTAGCCCCTGTACCTGTCTGTCTCACTGTCTCACCCCCTGTCTGTCACAGAGGCACTTATTCACAGACGAGCTGTGGTTCAGCGCATCATCTGCAACTCCATAAGCTGGATACAGTTAGATACTGTGGTGACCACAAATGCTCATTAGATCAGTCATAGGCCGTAACATGGGTTGCAGCGTAAAGAAAAAATAAGATTCAACTTCCCTTTTTATTATGTTTTTTTTTATTATTTGACGAACTTGCAAAAGAAAGTAGTAAGTAATATGCTAGAGCATTTTATGTGTCTGTGTCTTACTAATAAGATACTGAGTAACTCTATTAAGTGCTTAATAGATCATTATATTAATCCACTGAGTCTGCAGTGATGGGAAGTTGCTCAGCAACAATGCTATGGCACTTATGTTAATACTTTTACACTTCTCAGAATAAATATTAAACTTATTCCATGATGACACTGTGAAATATGATTAATTATTACTGATTAACAGCCCAGCATTATATGATATACTTATGATTAGTACAAAAATGTTTGTATTGTGTATCAATTGGCAATCCAATAATACAGTATATATGACAATCAAGGGTTCATTTTCTGAACAGTGAATGTACTGAAGCACTGAAGTTTGATATTATAAAAGGTTTTTGCTGGTAATGCTTGTTTTGTTTTTTACTTACAATGGCATATTTTTACACTTTGGTAATGCAACTTTTATTTCAGTAAAGGATCTGCTACTTCAGTAAACAATCTACTTGAGTTGTCTTCTTAATGAACTAAAAAGTTCAAAGAGACAAAGCAGCTGTTATGCTTGGTAGATGGCGAACACCAGCCAAAGGGTTTTTTCATAACATGGCAAGTACTTCCTTTTGAGTGAATTACTAGTAGTTTACATAGTGAGATCAATCTTATCTCACAGCATAAAATAACGCACAGAATAATGTGAAACAACAGAATTGGTCCACAGCCATATTATAAAAACATGATATTAAAGATAACATTAAATATATCAAACTGAACCATCTGATACTAACCTCTAAAATAAGAATATTGTCAAACTACAACACAGCCTTTAAGTCCACTTCATATTCACTCATTCACAGCATCATGTAAGGATGTGGCATTGAAATGCATCAAAAATGTTAATCTTTAATTCATAAGCTTATCTCTTGTTTTCAAGCCAAGTTTCAAGTATCACTGAGTCCACGTTAATAAGGAAAACACATCCCGTTTCAAAACATGACGTTATGCAAAGAAAAGCTCTTTTTCTTGGTATGCTGCTGGAATGAGAGAAATGGTTTCTGTGTGGGCCGTTGCCAACAGGGATGACCCAGTCTGGGCTGAGCAGCAAAACAGAGGATGACAGAAACAGAGAGGAGGAAAGAAAGTTGTTGTGGCAGCAGGAATGTGAGCGATCTCTCTCTCTCTCTCTCTCTCTCTCTCTCTCTCCTCCAGCAGCAGGTGCATACCTGGGGGACTCCCTCTCCTCCCATCTCCCATCTGAGTCGAAACTCTGCAGAGTCATGGCTCCACCACACACAGAGGGTTGTCCCCCATTGTACTTCATCCTATCTGAGCACACACTCAGGTAAGCATGGATGCAATAGATACTCAATATTCATGCACATTTACACATAAATATGCATTGTAAATTATGCAGATTTACATTCTAAGGGTGAAACTACTGCTAATTTTCACCATCGTTTCAGCTTCTTGTTTATTTTCTGATTACAAGGTTACTTGTTTCATCTATAAAATATCTGAAAAGAATAAAAAATGCCAATCACAATTTTCCACTGCCCAAGCTTTATTTAAGCTTTAAGTTTTATACAACCAAGAGTTTAAAAAACAATGATATATTTTATTTCACGATTTTTTTTAAAAGCATATCCTTAGATTAAACAAGTTGGAGCCAGTTAATCTAAATTCACAGTTAAAACAGTCTACATGATCCACTTTTTTGCTGTGTTGGTCACCCACATGGCCCACATGGACAGAGCTCCTTCTGGTCTGAAAACCATCATCATGATTACAGGATGTTATGTTATTATATCACCTGTGTGTTTTCTTCCATCTCTCCACATCTCTCAATCTGCTCTCCTGTCTATAAACCACAGGTAGTCTCACTGAAAGCTGATCATTAACGTCAGTCGGAGCAGATAAAGAAAATATCCAAGCAGAGATGCTTTAGATAGAGCTGCACTATAAACATCAGTCTCTCCACTCTGAGAGCACATCACTCACTGAGCGCATTCCAGTTTTGACGAGAGGATTTCCTCGAGGGGGGAGATCTGAGTATTTGCTCCATTGAAACAAGGAGGTATATGGAGAATGTGGGCAGAAAAACTAAGTCATGTTGTAGGGAGATACTAAAACAGTGACTGTGGATAAAGGTGCATTAGGTAATGCCATCCACCTGTATCTCTCTCTAAGGAAATTCTTGACTTTCTTCCATCACAAACACAATGAATTGTTTTTCTTCCTCACAACCAGTTGTGAGGGAGAACCAGCCATACACACAGACCAGCCGCACAGACTGTCTGCTCTGAACTGTTGCGTTCTGGCTGTGAAACATAAAAATTATATTTGAAATAATTTGTATGATGTTTACTTATTACAAATACATGAAGCAAGACTGTCATTTTATTTGATGATGTTTTTAACTTGGATTCAATTAATAACAGCATGCAATTTACGTCAGTAAACCTTTTTGAACCTTAAAAAGGCCCAATCCCCAATCATCATATATTTATAAAGTTTGAGATAAAATTGGATCAAGACACAATGAACACGCCGTGACTCAGTCAGCCATGCATAAATATTTATGTTGACTCAGATGAACACGGTTCCATCTACGTACGCCTGTCTTCGCTCGTGTTTTGGTGCGTCCGTGTGTGTGATGACGTGTGTGCCAGTGTTTGCATCACGCATGTGCGGTGTGCGTATGAGTCCAGTAAGTCATTGTGAGATGATAAACCTGAAAATCTCCGTCATTGTGCAGTATTGAACAACAGGTTGAACCAAGGTGTGCTAGCCATGGGAAAGAGAGGAGAAAGGCAGCCAGTCGGACTGGTAGAGTCAGCTGACAACAAAAAACTTTCAAAGGAAGTGAGCGGCTACTGTATCTAAGGACACACAAGCACAGTCCTGGTTTACTGGCCACTTCAGACAAACCCCTCTGGGCTCTCTAAATGCTGGTTACCTCACAGGTAAACAAATGTAGATGATCCACCTCACAACTGAGGGGCATATGGGTCAGTTCCCACTAATCACATGAACAAAACTCTTCCTAAAAATGTGGGTGGAGCAGGCTGAGCGCTCTTCTTGTGAATGGAGGGAGTTTCGATGAACTGCATTGTGTGCTCAATTTGAGGATTGCATTGTTTTCTCCCCTCGGATTATTAAACTGTGAGTAAAGTTGCTGGACTTGCCTGTAAAGATGAAACCGTCAGGAATGCAGAAAGGAATCCAACAGTTACAGTTTTTGCGTCTTTCAATTAAGTGCTATTCTTATAACAAATGGATGAACACACATATATAAGCATACAGCTATGCAGACACACAGGTTTGCTGGATTACATTTCATTTATGAGGATCCTCTATTGATTTCAAAACTTTTGACCTTTGACCCACACATGCCATGTCCACTGTTAAACGACTGTGGCTTGAAACTACATTTCCTAAACCTAAAGTGCCTTCATCTGGGAGTATTTTCATTAATATTCCACTTGTTTATATTTTGCTACCATTTACTGAAACAGCAGGATAAAATGACCACAAAAACCTGCATCAAGTCCTTAATCCTGATCATTTTTGTGGGCGTTCTAAACACATTTTAACCATCAAATTTTACCATCACCGAAAACATTAAATAGCATAAAGTTTTAAAGTTAAAATACGACACAACTTGACATCCTATATATTTTGTACTAAGACATAATTGAAGCCATGAAATGTTAAGTAACAGCTACAGACAGAAAAACAAAAACTTTTGTTGTAGCATGGTTCTGAAAATGATAAACATCAGTGTCATGATACCCTGAGCAAGGCTTCCCTCTAAACCACCATATGTCACCACCTTTCACTTTTCATTCAGCTATTTCCTCAAGCACTTACAGCAAGTGTCACATTCAGACTTTTATGGATCCACAAACACTTTTTCCTCACACCGAGAAATAGTGAATCAATATTTATGCAGTGATTTGCTTTTAGTGCAATAGGTTGGTTATATTAAAAGTGCCAAACTGCAGGCTCTGAGATTAAAATGTTGCTGTAAAAAAAAAAATCTCAAAACATCTATTTACAAAATCCCATTGCCCTTGGTTTTAAATATCTGACTACAAATACATAAGAATAAAATTACAATCACCTTTTACATTATTCTCCAACAAATTCACTTTTTTCATCTTTAACCCTCTTTAATCAAAGCTTGAAATTGTTGATGTGTCTGTTTTTTAAAACAAGTAAATACATTGTGTTCTTTCAATAAACTGCATTGAAATAATGCTTTATTCAGATTCCTTTTTAAAAGACAGTGTATTTAAATAAACTCCATCACTTACAATCATTAATTTCAATAAAATCTACCACACCTGGTACTTTTACTTTTGTCAAGTTCTGCTGTTGTATTTTGCATAAGCTCCAATGTGGACCAATGTGACTACAGTTTTCTGTCTTTGTTTTGGTGGGATGTATTCAGAGTGTAGCAATGTGTTGCTTACATTTCCATATTAATCTAAAAGATCAGTGTATTTAGAAATGAACAAAACTGGTTAAGCTTCTCCACTTGGTTTCCTTTCAAACAGCTCCTCTCTTTGTTCCTACTGAACTTGTTTTCAGTCACCATGAGGTGGTGCTAAAAATCAGAGTCTCTTATGCTGATTCTTCACAGTACTCTGTCTGCCAAGCAAGTTTCGATCTGTGGGTTTGATTAAAGAAGTTGTCCCTTTGTTTAATTATCTAAACAAATTAATCTTTTCAGATCTGTAGTGCACTATGAAGTATAAACTGTCTATCTTTTTAGGAGCTGATTGAATTCCTTTCCTCAAAACCTCAACATATACAGAGGCAAAGTGAGGAGCAGAAAGATTACCCCCCTCAGAAAGTGTTGTTTAATCGAGACGTCCGATAAGCAAGAAAGGGGGCGGGAATAGTGGACATAACTTTTTGAAATTACCCCACAATGCAGGAGTTGGAGTTTCCACAAAAAAAGTTGTGTAAACTGCAACTGAAATTAAGTAAATAAGTACGGTTGATGAAAACCCAAAGTCTGCTGTGATAGAAGTTTATTTAGCCTTCCAGAAAACAGTGAGTCAATATCACAGACCGGATCTGGGTCAGAAAACGTTCAGAAAACGAGGGGAAGGACATTAAAAATTAGATGCAAGATAAACTGATGGTGTACGACGGGGCATCTACACTTGTAAGGATAATTTGGTATTATTCCACAGCACTAAACTGATGCCATAACATTGATAAAAATCTATCTACTGCTACCTACTGGTGTAAATGCATGTTTACACGCTTCTGTAAAATCGAGCCCATCCCAAAGTATATCACGTTAGTAGAGTACTTTAATCACTTTGATTTCTCAAGAATCAAGAACAACAAGAAGCAACAATAAAGCAGAAAAACATGCAGAAATAAAGACACGCTATACAAAAAAAAAAGCTGTGAACAAGACCTCACCATTCTTAAGAGGGAGGAGGAATGGATAGAGGTTTCAAGAAGGCTTGGAAGCAGTCGTGTTTTGTGGGATGAGACAGAGTCAGGCAGAGGGATGTAAAGTGGTGGGGATGGCATCTATGCCCTCCACTTTACGACCATTTTAGAGAGCCAGGAAAATTTTTCCCTTCCATTTCTGCAGCTACAAGGCTGCAGGCCAACAAGGCAATCTGTACGTCCTCCATCAGACCCTCTCTGCACAGCCAGATGTTCAGCAAAGCCTCACAGTGTGTCACTTAGTGGCCAGTGTGATGACTGCGTGTAATGTGATTTAAAAAAACATAAGTTAAATAAGTTATTTAAAAGTGTATGAGTTTTAAAAATCAGGCAAGAGAGCAGTCGTGAAAACCAAGAAGCAATCTCAAGAGGTGCTAAAAAAGGCAAAAAAAAAAAGGCAGCACGAGCGGCTCTGTCAGCTGGTGGGAAAGCGTCAATCTGCTCACTGGCCCCTGGACCTGCCAGACCACCGCTCTTATCTTCCACCGGGCTCTGGTCTCATCACTGGAGGGAAGGAGAAAGACAGCAGCCACTGTCCTTTTCTATACACCACAATTTCATCCCCTCTCATCTACAGCCACTTCCACATGGAGTCTTCTCTGCTCATCAATACAGAAGCTCTCTGTTCAAAGGCAGCTTGTGGCGTTGAATGTCTGCAGTTACCTCCTGTATCTCTTTCCTTTTCCCTCTTCTCCCCCTTTTCCACTGCTCTTCTCCCCCTTTTCCACTGCTCTTGTCCCCCTTCCACTGCTCTTCTCCCCCTTTTCCACTGCTCTGTTTTCACTGTTGTGCCCAGTCCATTTAAGTTCACCTAATCACACCCCAACAGGTGTAGCTCGTTCCAACCGTGGGAGGTCACATGCAGTTCTGGGTTGTTTCAAATTAAAAGCCCCACACACAACACCACAGTACTTAAAATATGCAGCATGCAATAAGATGGATTAAACACACAAAACCACTACTTTTTCCTGTGTTTCATTACCTCCTTTTGCAGCAACATGTGGATATGCTCCACCATGTCATTCTCAAAGGCCAGATTCTTCTTGAGCTGTGGTTTGTAGTTCTTATCTCGACATTTGACAAAACATCTGATGGTGGATTTTTTTTCACCAAGGCTTTGTCTGTCAACAGATCTGTTCCCACAGCAAGACAGTCAACAGCCATAAGCTGGTAAGGACAAAGCTGAGGTGCTTTAAGGCTTTCTTTAGGACTGGAGAGAAGCCCATGATCTCCACTGTCAGAGGTAGGTAGATTTCTCAGGAAGAAGCTGTAAGCATGTTCAGTCTTCTCCTCAAAGAGATCGGCAACAAAACACTTTCTGTCCACCCACACAACATCCTGGTTGGACAGACGAGGCTCGCTGATGCGTTGCTGGTACTACAGGACTTCTTGGTCTGTTAACCTGGGGAAAGCCATGTGTAAGATCTTAGCGTGTCTTATCCAGGATCCGAGCTGCTCAAACATGTCCTCCATGACTGACCCAGGGAGAAACTGAGAGAAGTGCTCCTCATTGCCACTGCGACTTCACAATTAGAATCATGTTTATTACCAAATACGTTTACACATGCAAAGAATTTATACATTGTGCGTTACAAAAACAGTAAATATTCTTAAACATAAAGGAATACTAGAAGCATAAACATGAAATATTTACAATGTGAATCTTATCTAAATAAAAGAGCAGCACAGTTTTTGTGCAATATTGACCTTGTATGTTGTAAGGACGGCCTCGATGATGAGATAAGGAATGAAGTTCAGGAGTTCAGGCTTTTTTCTCACCAGCTGCTTCCACACCTGGATTGCATGGAGGAGGAGGGAGATTCGCATCAACAGAGACGCCAGGGACTTTCCTGAGGGTCTCTAAAGTTGTTGTTGCTGGTCCAGGTGTGAACCGATGAATCTCCTCTGTGGGTTGAGTCTCAGCATCAGCTGGACGAGCAGATCTTCCGCCAGCTCACTGCTGATGACTGTAGCAGAGAGCCAGGAGATGTGACCTTTGACAGAGGAGCTGTTTGACCCTGAATTAAAAAGCTTTTGGGTTATGGGGAAAAGAAAAAGCGCAGGGACAATTTCTGCATCTAAACCTTACTGTTCACTTCAACAATAGGACAGCTGAACATTCAGTCACACATATATCACTTCAACCATCTTAAGCTTTAACCTCAACAAGTCGATGTTTTCAAATTGAACACGTCGAAAAAATCACTTATACGGCCATGATAGAAAACAAGAGCAAAACAGAGAGGAATAGCACCTGAAGCCTTCGAAAACATAAACATGTATGAAACATAGGTCAGACTGCCGCAAGTGAGTCCCAACAACAGTCATCACCTTTGTTTTTTTTTCTTGTTTTGTTTTTTTTTTAGAGTGAGCGCTAAAAAAAGACCTCAAACGAGCATGCCCAAAGCACCACACCTGTTGCATCAGCGATCTCGTGTGACGTCATTTGTCGAAACTCAGTCATGACGCAATAAAGCGGCTAAAATCGACTTTGATCTCATCAAGTCAAGTCAGATCACAAGTAAGGATCAACAACACAGAAGCACAGATCACTCTCACTCATCTCTCTGCCTCAAATCAGGAGACAAAAAAGAGACTGATTCTTTCAAGTCTTTGAACAAATCTTTAATCAAATCCAAAATGCCAGTTTACTATTGGGGATTATTTTCGGATAGTTGTGAGATGGACGAGGCAACAGACAGTCAGGTCACAAACGTATGGAGCCTCTAAGATACGAATTACGTATAATGTGCGCACGAAATGCTAATTTGTGGCCACGAAATAACGTGCGAACGAAATACTTCTAATATTATTAATATCACTCCTGGACAGCTGGGCAGACAAATCGAGCGCACCTCCTCTAAGGTCAAAGGTCAAGGCATTCGCGTAGAAAAGGTGTGCTTGATTTGTATTTTGTATGTCATTCGCACGTTATATCTATTTCGTGGCCACAAATTAGCATTTCGTGCGCTTGTTATACATAATTTGTTGCCACAAATTAGTATTTCATGGGAACAAATTAATATTTCGTGGGAATGAATTAGTATTTCGTGCACATGTTATAGCTATATTGTGACCACAATTTAATTTTGTTTTTTTACCGTGTCATCTTAGCGGCTCCATACAAATGAGCTAACCTACCACTAAAAACAGACCATCTGAATCTGATAATACAGAAGAGAGGCCTGTGCTCAACCCACAACGTTCCTTGATAAGAAGCGCTTTATGTGCAACAGGAGCCATTATGGTAGTCTTTGCAGTCATTGGAGCTTTTCGTGGTTCCACAAAACCCAAACAAGACATGGAGATTAAGTAAAAAAGAAAAAAAAACCCTGTCAATCCACATTTGTAGTAACATTAAAAACTAAAAGTAAAAATAAATTACATAAAAAGAATTCAAGCCAATAGTAAATAACAGAAACTGCCTCATTCTGACGTGTGTGTGTGTATTGTAGAAGTGTGAAGTACCAGTCCACCTGCAGGATCACTCCTACAGCAAAGGAAGGAGGATCTCCTCACGTCAGGCAGGTGGCACCAAGAAACCTGGAGCCCACAGCAGATGTCCCTGCTGCAGAGACGACCAGGTAACACATCTGGTTTTCATATTTTGGATAGAAAAATGTTTATGTAGCCTGACATCCTTTCGTATATTGCTGACCTTACCTTCATGCTGAATTTAAAGCCAAAGCAGCAGCACTCTGCCACTGCAAGTGCAAAGAAGAGGAAGCGCACCTCCGTGTCTCCTCCTGCTAAACCTGCAGTTGGACCTCCTGAGCCGCCAAGCCGCTCTCCAAGTCCTCAGCCCTGCACTTCAGCTGCTGAGTTTGCAGGGCTGTTTAACCTGCGCCCAAATCTTCAGGCCACCATCCCACCTGAAGACCTGCCAGCCGCCTCTAATGTGGCCCGCAGCCCCCCACCCTCTCCTGCTCCTCCTCGCCCTGACAGCCCACTGAGAATTAACAACCGCTCAGTGGAGGAGTACCAGAGGATTTACCACGAGGTGGTCGACGAGATGCTGACGTATGTGTTTGTGAACGCTTTCAATCTTTCAATCAGAAAGTCACATTTCATTTGAAACCTTTCACTCACTTTGTTCTTTGTTTAATCACAGATGTGGTTCAATGTTTTCATTTCTGTTTCTTCTGCTCCTCACAGCTACAAGAACGGCCGCACTCATAAAAAGCTCGGGCGTCACATAAAGCAGAAGCTGTGGGAGAGACTGAACCGTCCCGCGGTGGAGACGTCTGCGGATGAGAACGGTCTCCTGAGTGGTGACATGTCGTACGGAGTTGGAAGCAGCCCTCCCCAATATGACGTCGACATTTCGGGAGAGCCAAAGCCCAAGAATCCGCCACAGAAAAGAGCTAAGCACTAGAGCTTGATTCTGTCTGTAAATACTTCAAAAAGAGGAACTCTGTAAATATTAGTGTAGTTAGAAAGACATTCCTGCCTCCTCCACTATCCACCTGCAAACCAGACAAACACCCTAAACCTTGTCCTGTCAGAAAAACAGCTTTCCCCCCAGAGCTGTACAATGCATCTCACCCAAGCTTGAAGCCATCAATCTCAAGCTCATGACAGATCAGACTGGGGTCATTCTACAGAAACGTCCACTTTTTAGGATTGCATGTCTAAATTTTTTTCTTTTTCTAGCATTTAAACTTGGACTACATTGTTACGTAGGTCATTGACTTTTTTTTGTACATTTAATCTAAAGACCAAGTTCTTTGCAATATTTAAAGATTTTATAAAATATTATGCCTCAGTCTCATGCACATGTAGTCAAAGCCAGAGAAGAATTATGATAATGCAATGCATTCAGGAGACTTTATTTTATTTATTAAGGTTTGTTAAAAGTGTGATTGACTGACAATTATGTATTAGTACAACCATATATTTTCTACAATAAAAATACTTGGAAATCTGGTATAAACAGTGAATGATGCAGTCCTTAAAAGCTTAATGTATGAGTGAAGCAAAATTTATGGATGTAAAAGTATTATTATGTGAAATATGATACATTTTATTACTATGACAGAAGAAAAACCTCGCAGTAACACCAGGGACACAACAAAACCCCAGTGAAATACACAAGTCAAAAGAACTAAACTGTTTAACAAAGTTAAGATTTTTAAGATTCAGTGGTCCACTACTATGGGTTTCCACCAAGAAAGTTAGAACAACACTTGTCCAGCTTCCCCATGATGAACTCCCAGACCTGCACCTCAGTCTGCACCTAACACTTACTGAGTGCCATCATAGCTACAAGAGCAACCTCCCGTAGACTGTGGCATGGACAATCAAACACGCCCTCAGCAGCCAGGCAGAAACAGCTTATGTCCCCTGTGTCTCCTGCTCCTGCCCGTCTTTGCCTGCATCTTTGCTCACGCTGCCTCCATGCCTTTTAATTCTGCCCTTTTTTCCCTTTCACTTAAATCAGCTATTCTCTTTCTCTTCTTTGTTTCAGTGTCTTTGGCAAAGCCCTGCTTCCTCTCTGCTCTTCGTTAAAATAAATAAAAATAGAATTAAAATAAAGTGTATCCACGCACATGGAGTCACTGCTGTTACTGATAGTCACTGTAAGGAAGGTAACACCAGTGATAGTACAAATAATGTTCAGGGTTTTTTTTGTTGATAAAATACAAAAAGAAAAATGTAAAAAAGTTGTTTTTTTTTTTTTTTTTTAAAAAAGCAGTATTTCTCTAAAGGCTAGGGACATAAAAAAGGACGTTTTTGTCGAACGAGTCACTAGAGTTGCATGTCCGGTTCTCCTCCATCAGCCTCTCTTCTTCTCCCACCCTTCCTCTGCATTTTCTTAATTCTTTACACTTCTTTAATAATTTGATTTTTTTTTTTCGTTTTATCATTGCAAGATTTTCTGCCATGTCAATGACACTTTTATTTGGTTATCTCAAAAGTCAAATGCAATAAAATCTGTGAAATGTGAAGTGCATTTGGACACAAAAAGGTCCGACTGCCGCAAGTGAGTCCCGACAACAGTCGTCACCTTTATTTTTTTAACTTTTTTTTGTCAAGCATGAGCGCTAAAAAAGTTCACAAACGCGCATGCGCAAACCTCCACACCTGTTGCGTCAGCGATCTCGTGTGACGAGACGTGTGATTCGTGACGCAATAAAGCCGCTAAAATCGACTTTGGTCTCATCAAGTTCATTCTTACTCACATCTCTCTGCTTCAAACCAGGAAACAAAAAAAAGTAAGTGCAACAGGAGTCATAATGCTAGTCAGTGGAGTCGTTGGAGCTTTTCATGGTTTCACGATAGAATTAACAATTTCGTAAGCAAGCAAAACACTATTAGAAAGAGCAGTAATTTTACCTTAGTTGCCTTTCGTTAGCTTTCTTTGCATTTGCATTCGTATTTGTTCTCACCATGACAGCTTGGGTTTTCTCCAGGTGCTCCCATTTCTCCAAACAAGACATGCAGATTAAGTAAAAAATTTTTAACAAACCTGTCAATCCACATTTGGAGTAATATTAAAAACTAAAAGTCAAAATAAATTACATAAAAAGAATTCAAGCCCACGATGACCATGTTTTATCTAATGCTCAGTGTGAAGTTATTTCATGTCCACAGCCATGTGATTTAGGGTGTTTTCCACTGTTCCACTTTTTTAGAAATAAGACTTCATTTCTACGCAGGTAATGTCTATAGTTGATGCATTATTGATGTCTGAACAGAAGTTAACGTTAACCATATCTTAAGAAGTGCATGTCAGCTCACCTCTAAATCAATGCAGATTTTCTCAGTCTTATTTATTGTTTTTGTATTTTTTTCTACTCTTTAATTAGGTTTGTTGTGTACACAGTTATTGTCAGAGGAAGGACAGTTGGTTGTTTTTCTGCCTTAGAGGCAGCAGGTGGAGCTAAAGGAGCGTGTTTTGTTTTTTCACAGTTCATCTGTGTCATATACTCCTGTCAGGCCAGTGACAGTTTTAGCAAACACGACTAAAAGTTTTTATATCTTAAATACCTGTGCTTTCAATTGCATGCTGAAAATGTTAAAAGTCAACTACTAACAACTGTGGTGTGTACATCAGAAACCTCTGTATGTCTACACAGTGTGCACAGTGATCAAAGAGCTTGGATAAATACTAAACGCTATCTACAACTACAACTGTTTCTTAATTTAGGATTTTCAAAATTCTTCGTTAGGCAAAATAATAACAATAATAATAATAATAATAATAATAATAATCAAAGCTGTTTATACCAGTCCAGTAGCTAAACAAAATCGCAAAGAATCAATGGTCGGTCCATTACCTGTTGCAGTCCTCTTGGTTCTCTAAACTATCTGCCTGTTCAGTCTCTACCTGAAGGTGCTGGAGGACAGCTACAAACACATCTCCACCTAAAGCCTGTGAAGTCTTCCTCTCTGTCATCCACCGACTGTCTCCTGCAACCAGATACAAATACAAACTGCCATTGTTTATCAGAAGCCACCTGCTGTCTTATCAGCCTCAAGCCAATATCGTCATCTATAACCAGTGATCAACAAAAAGGGAAACTGGGCTGTCACCATTTGTACCTGCATGACTCAACCATCATAGATTTACAACAACACAACATAATTTCATTCATTTAAGTTGATTTGCTTTGTAAGTGTGACTTCTAAAAGGGTTAAAAGCTATGTCCATGTTTTACAATAAAACAAACCAGGCCCCCTGGTCATCACAACACATTTTTTTAGCTGTAATTCGGTATGAAGTCAGAGTGCGAGTTAACTTTCTGTTTGTCAGTCATCGAAACATTTCAGAACTTAAAATGCATGTGTTTAATTATATAATTCATTTTATACTAATTGTTAAATTGTTAAAATAACAGATAATAATAGAAGATGTGATGTTTATAGAAGGACGTAAACTCAAAAGCTCAAATGATTATTTGAGGAACACAGAAATGATTTTTCACATCTAACTGGGTGAGGCTGTGTATACAAATACTGTTCCTTTCTTTTTCTTTTATTATTACTATTTACTGTTTATTGTACATATTGTTTTTTGTGCTTTTGTGTTTATTTTTGTCTCTTTTATTTAATGTATCTTGTTTAAATAGTTGTCTGAGCTGCTGTAACAGTGAAATTTCCCCACAGTGAGATCAATAAAGGATCTTTTTTATGTTTTTTTCCCCCTCTCACCCTTGTAATGGTAAATTATACCTCACAAGTATCACACGCATACCATGCATACTTTATATAATCATTATCATGAATCAGTAAAGTAATCAGTAAAGTAGTAACTGTAGATGTGTTTAGTGCTACATTTATATCAGAATGTTCATAAAAATCAATTATCATCTTTAATTTTCTTCATGTTAAACTGATACAATCCAAGCAGTTTTCTGTTTCTGCCACGAACTGGTATAAAGATACTTCTGTAAAGTCCTACCCATCCTGAAGTACATTGCATGACAGTAGAATCACTTCATTTTCTCAAGAATCGACTCAATTCCACTTCTCTTTCCAAATATTTATTAAATGCAACAATAAAGCACAGAAAAGTGCAGAAATAATGTCAAACAATTCAGAATAATTTCAAAAGCCACTTATGAACAAGACCTCACCATTCTTAAAGACCCTCTCTGATTGGTTGGTTTGAAGACGCTCTCTGATTGGTTGGTTTAAAGACCCTCTCTGATTGGTTGGTTTGAAGCCGCTCTCTGATTGGTTGGTTTGAAGACGCTCTCTGATTGGTTGGTTTTAAGGCGCTCTCTGATTGGTTGGTTTGAAGACGCACTCTGATTGGTTCGTTTAAAGACCCTCTCTGATTGGTTCGTTTAAAGACCCTCTCTGATTGGTTGGTTTGAAGACACGCTCTGATTGGTTGGTTTAAAGACGCTTTCTGATTGGTTGGTTTAAAGACCCTCTCTGATTGGTTCGTTTTAAGGGGCTCTCTGATTGGTTCATTTAAAGACCCTCTCTGATTGGTTGGTTTAAAGACTCTCTCTGATTGGTTGGTTTGAAGCCGCTCTCTGATTGGTTGGTTTGAAGAAGCTTTCTGATTGGTTGGTTTAAAGACCCTCTCTGATTGGTTGGTTTGAAGACGCTCTCTGATTGGTTGGTTTAAAGACCCTCTCTGTTTGGTTGGTTTAAAGACCCTCTCTGATTGGTTGGTTTGAAGACGCTTTCTGATTGGTTGGTTTAAAGACCCTCTCTGATTGGTTGGTTTGAAGACGCTTTCTGATTGGTTGGTTTAAAGACCCTCTCTGATTGGTTGGTTTGAAGACCCTCTCTGATTGGTTGGTTTAAAGACCCTCTCTGATTGGTTGGTTTGAAGACGCTCTCTGATTGGTTCGTTTAAAGACCCTCTCTGATTGGTTGGTTTGAAAACGCTCTCTGATTGGTTCGTTTAAAGACCCTCTCTGATTGGTTGGTTTGAAAACGCTCTCTGATTGGTTCGTTTAAAGACCCTCTCTGATTGGTTGCTTTGAAGACCCTCTCTGATTGGTTGGTTTAACACCTGAACTACCAGAATTCTATAACTACTAGAACTACCATACCGGTCATTTTTACCCCTCATACATTATTTGCCTATAATTTCAATAATCAATATAAAATATAAGAATAAATTATATTT
>JBAJHX010000040.1:7944418-7979478 GCA_037176925.1 Amniataba percoides
ACACACACACACACACACACACACACACACACACACACACACACACACACACACACACCTACACACACACACACACAAGCCTGTCACTCTGTCTGCCCAGCATTGCTCCTGGGTTCTTATCTCGGACTCTCTCTGGCAGTTTGTGATCTGATTGGTTATTCATGTCATGCTGCCGAAGCCTATCACATTATACTCAGTGATGTGCATTTCCATCCAATCAGGTTTCCCTTTGTGCTCTTTGGGTGTTCAGATGCAAATCTATTCAATAGAGCACATTTTCATTTCCCATTGTAGGACCGTTGGCAAAATTCATGAGCAGAGGGACTAAAAGTGAGTTTTACAGCAGATAAATGCCAGTGATGGCGCTGTGGTTGGCAGGGTATCTTAGGGTTAAGTGTCACTATAGTTTAGCATAACTTCTTTAACCTTCCATTCATTAAATAGCCCCTCTTTTGGTATCCTAGTTACAGGATAGTGAGCATGGTGTCACAGGAGATGCAACTAGCGGAGATCCAGTATTGCTAAAAATTCTTCCAATCAGGTAAATTTGCTATATTTGAAATGGAAAACCACTAATCAAATTTGCTCCATTTGAATTGGAGAGGCTCTGCGTGTCAGGACAAGAGGCAGGGTTACCATATGGACAGACAGGCAATTACAGGCAGTCGCCTGTGGCCTTTTGAGCCCTGTAATGTTTTCTTCACTGTCTCATGCAGTGCTAACACGGGAGGCACACGCAAAAACATGGTGCAACAAGTACAGAGACAGAAGGTTGGATTGGTGCTTCTCTTATACTCTCGCACAGGATTCAACTAATAACTAGTATAGATTAAAAATAATTCTCCCTTCATTCTTCTTTTCAATGAAGCATTCAGTGTCATTCGGTTAGATTTGTCATAACATGTTTTCACTAGAGGGCTTTTCCTCCAAAAAATTCTCGTAATGTTGCATTAAGACCATATTTTACCTACACTGGAAATTATATAGGAATTCTATATATTATACAACATTGATTTTGAGGTACAAAAGCAAACACCGTTCTCATCTCAAGCCAAGACGAAGACAACTTCACAAAAAGGGAATCGTATTAGACCATTTTGACATGATTTCACACTCCCTCGAACTCACCCTCTTGACGTAGCTCTGGATCACTTCTGGGTCTGCAGCCTGGTGACCTGCCACACACACATCTGTCTCCAAACGATGCCTCCCCCACCCCATTTGGCTTTTCTCTGAACTACAAAAAAGGTGAGAACGGTGAGAAATTTAAACAAATATTCAGTATAAAGCATCAATCATGTGCCATCTAGTTCAGTTCAATTCTGCTCTTATGAAGCAGAAAATGGAAAATGTTCTCGTACTGTTATGACATTACCCAGAACTGTTTCCTTTAGGTTCGTTTCCTGCCCATTATCACCAGAGCAGTTCCATCACCCACCAACATTACGGTCTAAACGAGCCCCGTGCTCTATAGATTCTGGCAGGCACGCTCATGTTCGCAGGGACTCATTGACCCAGAATGATCACAGCAGAAACATAATGTCAATTCTGGTACAGCCTGAATTTTCCATTTAAAGAGAGCACATATTCACCGAAATCACAATACACTTATTAAGACAGAAAAAGGGACTGAATTTCCTTCTGCTCCTGCTGCAAGACACGATCATAAAAGGAGTATTCAGATACGCCTCTTCAGATCTGGATTGAGGTCAGTGGGAAGGCCGTGGTAATATCTTGTGCTCTGAGGCGTGAGTGACATTCTCAGCTAGATTTGAAACAGTAGATCTGTCAGTTTTTTTTTCTTTCATTTTTATGGTTTTTGATGAAAGGGAATGGCAGTGATGGGGACATAAAAGGCGGAGTAAAGGGGACGAAGGGGGGTAAGGAGGACAAAAGAAAAAAGAGGGGGACGGTCATCACTGAAGTAAGCAGATGAAAGGATGGAGAGATGGCTTCTCTCTTTCAGCGCGCCGTTCCCCTCTGGCGAGAGCTGGTGATGCAATCAGCCGTCTCCACGGTGACAGGTGCCAGAAAGCAGCAGGACCACTTGGCAGGAGGGGCATCAAAGGAGCAGCCCGGCACCTGCCTGTGCACTAGAGTGTGTGTATCAGTGCGTGTGTGTGGGTGAGTGTGTATACAACACGCTGTTCCTTGAATTCACATGAAAAGGAGTGCACAGGACACAAGAGGATGCCCCAAACTGTAGGCTAAGCAACGTAATTCCTTTAATACTTGACAACAAATGGAAGGTTACAGATGTAACCATGTTTGTCTGAGCGAGAAGACACAAAGACTGATCCACAGGGGTCCCCCGTCTCTATGCAAGAGCCATTTCTCCATCGAAATTATCATTAAGTTCTATTAAGTTGATGGCCGATACGCTGGAGAGAGCATAGATCTTCGATGAGATGTGATGTATCACAGATCATGCCTATATGCTTTGGAAATGAATGAGAATAACTGTTTGAGAGAATGGCATGTAAAATGCTCCAATAAATACTAGAATATAAAGATCTCTACGAGTTGTAGATATTTTATCTCTGTAATTACTTGACAGATGTTTATTACAAATTCGGTTTGAATCCTATTACTAGCAAATGAAGCAAATTAAAAGTCTAAAGCCTAAATGCTAGCAGGCCTGTGAGGCTGCACTGAGGCAAGAACTGCTTTGAGCTAAATGCTAACATCAGTTTGCAAACATTCTCACAATGGACACGCTCATTTGCTGATGTTTAGCAGGTAGAATGTTTGCTATCTTTTTGTTAGGTAGGACTACACAAGACATCGTACAGCTTATACTGAAGGAAATGTCATTTGTCCTACAGATGTTCAGTAATAAATTATCAAACTATCAAATCAATGCATAATTAGACTTAGAGAGGGCTCATCTCATTAAAATCCCCAATCAAAATAATATTAGTGTCTGTACAAAACTGTGTACTAAGGGTTAGGGTTCATTTAATTCATTTTGTGACATCTACCATGTCACAAAATGAAAACTTTGACCTGCTGGAGATACGAGATGAAAATTCAGCAATTACAAAAGTAATTTGAACTCATCTTCCGGGGACCATGAATGGCAGTTTAAGTCTTCATAGCTAAAAATTTCAATATTTGTTGTGACATTACGGTCTGGACCAAAGAGGCGGCCCAACAGACTTACATTGCCATCCACAGAGGCATGTCAGTATCATGGCTAAAATATATTATGAGGAACTGGGAGAAAATAGCTCCCCAACCCAGGACCAATAGCTTGCAAATATTAAAGACATCTTGATGTATTTCTTGAGATAAAACTAGTGTAAAAATAGGGGAAATTTACATTATTCAAGACTCATCTCGGGAGCGGAACCACAAGTCAATCCACCAAACAGACTACATGAATTTCTCTGCGCACATGCCTGTGGTGTGAATGCAGGTGTGAGTTGAGAATAAAGCTCATCTTGCTTGTTGCACCAAAGCTGATAGCAGGGAGGTATTAAATTAATGTTTTACTCAAATGTGTTGGTGAATATTATAGAGGTTTTTTTTATCTCACCAAAAAATAACTGGGTCACAGAAGAGATGCACAGTATACAGTGTAGTCACACAGTATAGTATATTATCATGTACAGTCAAAAGTGAAAGAATTGGGACACTGAGCTAAAGTTAGCCATTTTTTTTGTGGCTGACTCATCTGCAATTAATTTTACATCAAGGGAAGGAGGTGAGGTGCAGAATTTTGCTCGTGATAATGGGTCTCAGTAGGCTCCCATGTCAAAACAATGAAGTCACAAGAGCTACTGCCTTCTACTGTTTTCTAAACGTGGCTGCAAACGAATCGTCTCGTTCATCTTAATCAATCTGCAACATAAAGAATTGCAGTCAAAACTTTCTTTTTTTAATTTCACAAAGTTGGCCCTGATGCTGAAGACAGTGGTGTGTTCAGTTTGCGTACCTCGGCGTCTCTCGGACCAGCACGGCCCGGTGGAGCTGGCGCTGGATGTGCGCGTGATGAGGCCCGCAGGGATGGACGAACGGGTGGACGGCGACCAAGACAAAACCCTGTGCGTAGAGCTCCCTGACCTGAACCGGCAGCTCTCTGACCGAGGACAGACAAAGCACCGAAGACACCGGCACCTCTGGAGAGAGGAGAAAGGGTGGAAAAAATATGGTTAGACAGGACGGGGTGTTTGGAAATGTCCGAGACAGGCACACGACAGGTTGCAAAAGAGGCGGGGGAAAGTAGTCGAGAGGTTTTTTGGCGGTGGATAGAGACTGGAACAAACAGGAGGAGGCGAAAGAGGAGAAAGGGTGCGAAGAAACAAAGATGCAGTGTGTTTCATTATGATAATTCCCACTGAACGACGACACATGGCATCTTCACGCTAAATCTGAAACTAATTACACCAGAACTATTAGCCTCTGTCCTCCCTGTCACCAGCAGTCTGGCTTTCTGGAAAAACACACACACACATGCAGAAGCGCACAAGGGTGAGACGCATAAACTAATATGTTAATGTTGGAAAAGTTCTCCTTTGAGCGCGCACTCATCCATGTCGCAGACTTGGAACAAATGCAAACACACATGCACTGAGTCAAAAGGTTGGCGAGAGAATGCTGTCATATTGCCTGTTTGGGGTGTGTGGTATTAGCAGCAATCACCAGCACAGGGCCGGTTCCCTTATTACCAAACACAATGGAAAGAAAGCCCCTTCACTTCAGTGGCAGTGGTTAGCGGAGCTTATCGTATGGAGGTAAACTGTCGCGGCAAATCCACGAGGGAGAGCGAAATGTTTGCGAGAACCGCCCTCTCGGGGTCGGGGCCATTGTAGTAAAGCCCCCTCTCTCTGTTCATGGGCTTTTAAACAAACACGTGCATGTGTGTGTGCGTTTCTGTGTCGCTGAGTGAAGCCAGGTGTGTGAGAGAGAGGAGCACGGAAAACGAGATCAGAGAAAAGAAAAGGGGAGGAAGAAAGAGAGAGAGGCAGTTAGCAGAGATAGAGAGAGAGAGAGAGAGAGAGAGAGAGAGAGAGAGAGAGAGAGAGAGAGAGATGAGGCTGTCTGTTTGTGCCTGAATGCTTGTCATCCTTTCCCATTCAATCTCATTTGCATGGGTCTGGAGAAGAGAAAATAACCTGAATAAATTAACTAGACACACACAAAAACACACAGGGAAAAAAAAATGTGCAAGCCATCTCATTTTCAATTTGTTCTCCATCATCTGGCGTGTTCACACATACACACACACACACACATATATATATATATACATATATATATGCGAGAACCTGGCCAGCACACATACACACACTCCTGACTCCCCATCTCGGTTAAACAATGGGTGCAAAAAAAAAAACCTCACTGAGAAAATCCGACCATCACATCAGCTTGGCACGAGTGCTTGGAACCACGAGAGCCTTTTCATCAAGCAAACACTTAAACGGGTGTCTGCGGGGACTTATCAAAAGCAGTACAGTGATGATGATGATGATGATAATAATAATAATAATAATACCAGCTGGAGACTGGGATGGGGATGGGGTGGGGGAGGTGGGATAACAACGATCCTGTCACCGTAAACAGTCATTAGGCGTCATTAGCTGTGCGCGGCTGGCACTCACCCACCGACGAGGCGGCGCGGCGCGCTCGGGCGGCGCGCAGAAGTTATGAGGGTGCTGCGAGGCGGCTTCATTTACACCGTCTGCCACTGTGGGATTTAAAAAAAAAGGGAGGCTGCGACTCCAGAATGAGAACATGGGAAGGGCTCAGGGCGGAAAAGGGCCGGGCGGAGTTTTTATAGTGCCAACAAGTGAGGGATGGAGGTGCGCGTGAGGATGCGAGAGGAGACGTGGATCCGCGCGCATCCGAGGACGCTTTGTTCACCTTTTTTTTTCTTTCTGTAGCTGCATGAAAGGCCTTAATAAATTCCTTGTAAAAAAATCTCCCACTTTCTGAGTGTGATTGCAAAGCATATTTTTCTGTAGCGCGTGGAGCCCATCCTTTTTTTTGCGTGCGCGCGCGGGCAAAGAAGAGAGTTTGCGTTAAGCCTGCTAGGTGATGCATGGGGATTACTACTCACAGCCACCCTCAAGGCTTATCCCTCTGCTTACCGGAGGTTCACGTTCATTTAAATGGCCCTCTAATGACTTGCAGAGGTTTTTTTGCAGGCGAGGATGTGCGCCAAAAACAGTGACTATAAAATAATCAGCTTCCTGGAGCCGGGAGCTCCCCCGATGTTTTGGGAATGCGTAAAGGCCGTAAAAGGAGGAGAGGGGGGGGCTGTAGTTGTTGGTCAGCATCTGAGCTTTGACGAGAGGGGTCTGATCTGCTGAGGAAAATATCTGAGAAAGAGCTCACACGCATCAACATAAGTGAGAAACAGAAGCAGGAGAGGGAGGGAAAAAAAAGGTTTGCTGTGGTGAGAACACAGTGTGACACTTAAGGCGCATACAGTATCATGTACTTGTGATGCTGTGAATCTCTGCCATCTTTGCTGGTTTTCTCTCAGGGCTTTGTTTTTGCCAATAAGACTGGAACAGGCATAAAGGAGCTATCCAGAAAAAATGGCTTGAGCTGTGACAGATAAGCACTTTCAACAATCTTTCATTTAAAATAAATAAATAAATGTAGGTGTGTTTACCTGGAAAAAGTGTGGCAGGCAGCAAATAAAAAAAATCTGTCAGGCTGATGGATTTGTGCGTCGCCTGCTCTCTGAGCAAAATACATCACGCGCAGATTCAGATTGCAAATATGTACCACATGAGGCAGAGTGTGTATCATTCTTTGTCAGAGAGGGAAATATCCATCATAACGTTCAGGTGTGGATCTCTCTCTCTCACTCACACACACACACAAGATGTATACCTTCAAACTCTTCACAATAAACTCACCCACGGGGAATACAGTAGCACACAAACACACATGTCCACACACACACACGCAGCTGAGCATTAGACACATGTTGTAAGTTTTAATGAGCCGAGCGGGTCTCCGTCTCTGTGGGGCGGCAGAAAGTCATCAGCAGAGTTCAGCCCCTCACTGTCTGCTCCAGAGACCAGCGTTAGTCACACAGCATCACACCTAACTTACTTTCTCACACATGCCCGGATTCCCGAACGCTCTCACACCTCCGTCTCTCTCTCTCTCTGCTCCAGACCTGACAAACTCTCTGTGCTGCTCATCCTCTCCCCCTCTGTTCTCTCTTACACCTGCTTGACTTCATTCTGCTTCCCTTCTACTTTGTTTTGCTTCTTTTCCTCCCCCCTCCCCCTTCCTCCCCTCTTCTCTTCACTCTACCTTTTCTTTTCTTCTGTGCATGTTCTCCTCGTTCTCCGCTCTCCTCTGCTCATTATCAGAGCGCAGCTTTGACACAAAGGAGGCAGGGTTAAAATGTCACACCTGGCTGCTGCATTTCATACTCCACATTCATGCTGACATGTCAAGGTAACCAATCAATGGTGCAATGGGGATAATGAAGATTGTGGCACTTTCTGTGAGGAAGGGTGAGATGTCAAAGTGCAGAAGATAGCTGATTACAGTCTAATAAGGCAGTTCAGTAGAAAAAGAAATTGGTATTATGTTGCTCGTATGATGAGGTGGAGCTGAAAATCAAATAAATGTGTGTCGGGCGCAGGCCAAATGCCTGAAACACATTTCTCCTCATCCTCCCTGGATTCACCACAGGGTCGCTATGACCCAGAGTGAGCAAATTGGGCTTAGTCACATGGAAATATTTTCCAGCTAAAGCACTGCCGCAGTAAGAGCGAGTCTCATGAAAAAACAAGCAATGTATATAGTGAGAGGCACCAGAGACAGTGTCAGGGGTCAAGTCAGAAACCACGGCTCGCTCCTCGCTCTGAACATTAAGCTCCTCTTCCTGAGAACACAGCACAGTTTAATAAACAGCCACCTAGTCTCACATATCTCAGAGGGGCACCGGCAGAGATGTTTGTTTTTCATTACTGTGCAGGAGTCGTCAAGTCACGCTGGCAGGGAAATAATATCATTAACGGAGGCCAAATTGAATTAAAGCATTGATTTGACCGTGGGTTTTCCTCAATGTCATGGACTGACATACAGATTCCTCTATCTGCCTCCTACACACACACACACACACACACACACACACACACACACACACACACACACACACACACGCACACTATGACGGACAAACACACAAATACAAATAAATCCCTTTGCTGGGAATGAGGTCTCCCAATCTGCACAAACAATCAGATAATCCTTCAGGAATCCTTCACTTCTCGTGGTCTCTCTATCACAAATGCAGAGAGAGAGGGAGAGAGAGAGAAAGAGAGAGAGAGAGAGGCAGGCGCACACCCACTCACAACCACACACACACAATCAATTCACAGTAGCTGTGTTTATCCTAAAATAGAGTATACTCATCTTAAGCAGCTCAGGTGGCGTCACTGAGTTTTACCATATAAATGACCTGCCTGTCTGCAGAAAGATAACACTAACTCTGTTGACTAAGTGCTATAAAGTGTTTTGTGTGAGACTGAATGAGCCGCCCTCGATGATCGCATTAAAAGTGTGTGTGTGTATGTGTGTGGTCTTTCTGGATCTATAAGTGTGCTGCCGCCCGTGCGATTAGGCGATTTATCTGCTCCTGCCTTTAGCGACGAGAAAGACGAGCAGTCCTCATGTCTATTGTCTGTTTTGGTCACCACCAGCGTTTTGCGTTGCCAGATCCCTCTCAGCCAACACTACAGCCTAACTCATTTGCCAAACATAACAGGGCTGGCTGAAAATGAAGCCGACTGGCAAACAGACCATTGCCACTTGGCTGTGGCGCTGTGCCTGATGTCTGTTACAGTGTTGCACTGGAAACTCCTCTTAAAAAAAGAAAAGGGGCTTCAGTGAGCTGTTTGCACCTGCTATAGCTTGTCAGGTGATGGGATTGCACAGTGCAGGCTTGGCAGACTTGTAGAAACATCAAGCCATAAGGGTAAAAAAAAAAATAAAATAAAAAAGAAGGTGATTTTTTTTTCATATCTGCTTTAACACTATCTGTTTCTCCTCCTCGCCTCTCTTTTTCCCTCGCTCCGTCCCCCCTCTCCTATCTCCTCACAGTCCACACCAACACAATGGCAGAATTAGTATTTTTAGAAACCAGACGCCTCTAGAGGATTCTCATCAAACGTTCTCAAGACGCTGCGAGCATGCACACACACACACACACACAAACAAACACACACCCACACGATATCAGACACACTATTTTTTATATTCAGAAAAGGATCCACACAAAAAAAACACACACTCCCAAAGCGGCACCCAAATACACACTAGGCTTCAGTTTATTGTCGTGCGAGGGGGAGGCAGGGGGGAAGTTGGAGGGCATGGCTACAGCGTGTGCAATATAGCTGAATCTGAGAATTAAGGAACTCTTTGAACTCCCCGCAACAGGAGCAGCACAAAGACATAACTTGAGCTTATAAGCCACTTTATGCCCTCAAGATACTTACAGTATTAAAAAAAAAAAAACACGAGTTCTGCAGAGTTGCTGACCTAAACATTTCATTTAACTGGTTAGAGATGGCATAGCAGCTGTGGCTATTTTATGGGTGGAACACACACACAAATACCGCAGCCAGAGTTCAGGATGACACAGCAGAGCAGGGTTCAACAGAAAACCTAAGTAAACAACCATACTTAAGAAAAAGAACAAGGTGCTCAGTCAGAAGAATTCTTTCAAATTACTTTGGATTATGACCAAATGTGGAGACACATTCCTTGGAGCCTGTTCCTCCCTCCGGACTGGAGCTGGGACAAACTTGAGTAATATCTGAGCGCTGCATCTCAAGGCCAAGATTTGTTATTTTCATTTTCCTTCTCTATCACTCATTGATTCACTGACAGTACATAGGAAGTACTCAGTGAGGCAGTCTACTGCCAATGATTTCAGACTCTTATGAATCATCTTCACTTTGTCAGTTTAAGAGATGAGGGGAGATTTGACCAAATGACATTGTTTTTCAAGGTTTACCATAAATAAAACCCTAATCTGTCCTTTGTTGAACCTCAACATGTTTTTTAAAAGAAGCAGATTTAGAAAAGCTAAAAGAATATGGCAAAAATAAAGCTACAGGCAAAGACAAAAATTGACAGATCTCCACCCGTTATGCCCTTATTGACACTTTGGGAAACAAATATTGATATATCATCTTATAAAGTCATATGGCTAATGTGTTATCAACTGTTGTTAACAATTATATGCTTATTAACACAGAGCAAAATTATCATCATTTGAAGTGTATTTTTGACAACAGAGCAAATGTAGGTCTAATATTCAATCTCCTTTTAGCTCTGTTTTTGGTCTCCACCATCTCTTAAAACAAACATCTACCTCTTTAGGTGCTAAATGCTCACCTACTGTATATTCACCTACTAGTCTCGTCTGTCTGCGGTTTACCACTGAGGAGATACAGAGCAGATGGTAGAGTCTTTTTTTTCTTCTGGAAATGAGTTTTTGATGACAGTGTTGAATCAAAACAGTAGCTGGGGGGCGTGAAACCAAAATAATGAACTGAAAGACACTAAAATGCTCTGTAGAGCTAAAAGGAAATGCAGAGTTGGTTGATGATCCTCTGCAGGCCTGTCACCGCGATTGCCCCTCTTTCACATTACGCATTCCCTTCTGAATGAAAGATTTAATCAGCTCTTGTGATGGGATGCTTTTTTTCCAACCAGTAGGCTTATGAAAGAGTTTTAAATATCCCTTGTCATAGTCACCATAAAGCTGGCATTCCAGTAATGACTCAATTTAAAGAAACTAGATGCTTGCATTGCTTTATGGTTATTTTTGTGTCTCATGCCTTTAATGGAGAAGATTTGCATGAAGAAATAAGTAACACTTGACTATTTCAACTATGCAAGTGTGGGACACATCTCACTGGGTTTCACCAGCCCAGCCCAAAAAGGACAAAGGGAAGACTATGCACATAAATGAGCATATGTACGATATCAAGTGCTCATGGGACGACTGTTAGACTGAAGCGATGACAGTACATGGATAACGTTACCCATACCTTCTTTCCCCAACAGGAAATCCAGGAAGTGGTAGGTGTAGGCAACGCCCACTTTGGTCTCCACCTGAGGCCTTCGAAGGGTGGAGTAGATGTTGCCCGGGCTTCGCCTCTCCTCTGCCTTCCGCAACTTAGGAAGCCTGCACCCCATATCATCTGTAAAAGAGGAGAGGGGAGAAGAAAAAAGAAGAGAGTGGGAAATGAAATGAGAAAAACAGAGGAGGGTGTTAACAAAGACTTGAGTGAGAGAAGTGGAATTGATAGAGTTTCTAAATATACAAAACGCATTAGCACTTCCAGTAGGGAGAGACAGAGTGTGTGTGTGCGTGTGTGATCGCCACACACAAGTCTAAAAGCTATTGCTCACGTGCGAGCTCAAACTGCCGGGAAATAACGTGCGCATGTCCCTCATACGCGCGCACACACAATACAGACACAAAACACACAGTGCAATAACACTGAAATATGAAAGTGTCAGCCATTACCTGCTTGGTGGGACGTGATACGGGCATCTCCTAATCAAACGGGGCTGATTGGGAGCGACATGTTTGATCAGAACGAATTAAAGCAGAAATGAGACTGATTTCCTGCCCTGTCAAGCAAAGCGACATGAGACTAGATAGACGGGGAGAGGAGGAGAGGAGGAGAGGAGAGGTGTTAAGCATGTTGTACTGCTAACCAATTTATATGTTGATCCAGGGGCGGCCTTGAAGCATAAAGAACGTTATTCTAATATTTTTTTTCAGACTGAGTAAGGACCAGCAGATACCCTGACCGGTAAGCCATTGGAAACACAAGGCTTGACTTTTTCTTCTTAAACTCATCCTCTCCTGTATTTCAACAGGCAATTTACAGCCAAATATCTGAGTCGCATAAAAAGCGAAACAGGGGAGAAGTGGCTTTTGAGACAGCTGATTGGGAACTGGAAGCGGAGGGATGGCTCGAGGGTGTGAAAAACAGAGGACAAGAGATGGGTAAAGGACAAGAGAAAGCGGGCGTGGTCAAATATCGTCAAGCTAATCTGATGTGACAGCGCCGGCACCCTCAAACCATCACCCCAGTTACGCTTAATATCCCCGTCTGTCACGGCTTGTAAGAGCCACACGGTGAGGTGTGCATCTGCATGTCTGTGTGTTTGCGTGCGTATTTGTGTGTGCATATGTCTTCCCCAAAGGCAGGACTATAACTGTATCTCTGTATCTGTTTAGGGAGCATGGAGAATGACACAGTAACTCCCATTGGGCCAAGTGCATGGACATTAACTCGGCTAACGATCCTAACAGACGACATTAGGCCTGGTGTGTGTGTTGCTGTGCGCGTGTCTGCGCGTGCGCATTTGGCGACTTACAGCTTTGACTGCATGGTGCGTGCGTTTCGAAAGGTTACAAAGTAGCAAAAAGGCGGCATCTTCGATACATTTTCATACCTCATCTGTCTTGAGACAGTGCACTCTGTCATTTGAAATTTTGCAAAGAACAAGCAATTAAGAGTCATTATTCTTTCAAGGCAACATGCTCTTTCATAATGAGGACAAACGAGGAGACGTGGAGGGGTGACGCTCTGGGAGAAGGCGAAAGAGAGAGGCAACAGTATATCTCATCTCAGCCTCTCCTCTTCCTCCCACCATCCTTCTCTCTCTCCCTCTCTCTCCTCTTGACCTGTCTGTTCCCCTTCTTAAACTCTCGCAGCATTAGCTCTCCAGCGTGTCTCGCTCGTGATTTCTCCAGAACTCTCTCCCCTCGTCTGACCCCTGCCTCAAATCGCCTCTTTCTCCTCGGCCTCCGCTCTGCCTCTATCCGCCGTCCCTGATTAGCACAACTCCCTTCTTTCTATTGGCACAATGGCCTTGATTACACTGACAGTCAACTACTCATTTTCGTCATTCTCTCTTTTTGTGTCCATCTGATTACAGGAACTCCCGACCTTCCCTGTTTCATTACCATCATCCTGACTTTTACTTTCGCTCCATTTGTCCACTTTGATTTTTTTCAGCTTCCCACCAATCCTTTCCCAAACTCCACTCTCACCACCTCCATCCTTCCCGTCATTACATTATAATGTAACATTACGCTCTTCCACACTCCCTGCCTACAAACCTTCTTGTCCACCAGAGTGCTTATGTCTGGTGGCCTCAATGAGTTTTTCGCAGCCAAAGTGCTCCCCTGCTGAGCATCTTAAGTCCCGTAAAAACTATTACAATGTCTCCAGACAGCCAGTGAGCCAGCCAAGGAGGGCCTGGGTTATGACTAAGTTAGAGCATGTAGATCCGCTCCCAAACATTTTCGCTCCAGGGGCAGCGATTTAATACGCTCTGTCTGCAGCAGGGACGACGGGCAGGTTAGCGTGGGGATGTTAAGCAGGCTTCATCTCTGTCTGCTTGGGGAAGTGGTAGTCAAAGGTCAGAATAAAATAATGATGATGAATTTATGACAATGGGGATCTAAAGAGAGGCATGTAAAGGGAGATACAGAAATATCTGCAGAGTCATTTGCATCCTTCTATCATTGGATTTCCTTATATCCTTATAGCTTCTCAACTATCTTACTCTTTCCCTTAGCTCTAGTATTTTAACACAACATCTTCCCTATCTCAATGCAAATTGTCTCTTTTTTTTTTTTTTAAGAAACTCATTCATTGATTCATCTTAATGCATAATGCATTACAACACGTTAAACGTGTGTGCTAGTGGCAGATTTTTTCTCGCTCAGATGAAACCTGATTGGTTCTAGTTTTGGTCTTGACTAGCCTACAGCTGTCCTGTTTGATCCAACATCTCATCATCCTTTCCACTGTACGGCTCTGCCTCAAAACAAAGGCCTCCTTTTAACAGATGAACTCTGTCTGTGGGATTTAGAATCACATCTCCGTAATTGGACACAACGTGAAATGAAAATCGGATGTGGTACCGGTGAAACTCCGATGCCTTTTGAGACTCCAGGCCTTTTTGCTACATGCGAGGCCATTTTTTTTTCTCTACATGTTGACTTCAAACAGAATCTTTCACTTGCTCTCACACAAACAAACAGGCAGAAAAAGGTCTTGACAGCAAAAAACATCCATTAAACGGAGGGAGTCGGGAGAGAGAGAGACAGATAAAAGAAGTGAGAACCAGAGAATGGAGCAGAGAGGAAGACAGACGGGGAGTAGCAGAGGGCTTCTCATTAGAGGATCTCTTGTAACGGAGAGTTTTGAAATGACAGCGGATTTACGCGGGAGCATAATCCGTCTGCGCTATGCCACTTCTTTGCTACCTCCTGTGCCACTCGGGAGGGTGTCTGTTTTCCAAAGAGCCGTATTCATCTGCTGCGGAGGGAGAGCTACGGGTGTGCACGGCCTTGGGAAACTTCACAGTAAATATAGATAGAACCATCGGGGAGGCTCTCCAGTAGAGCCAAAGCTAAAATTCACATTTTGACTCTCTTTCTGCTGAACGTTTTGTATCATCCTGTTTTCAGTGGGCTTATACTTAACCCACCCCAATCATAATCCACCGCTGTGCTGACTAGCTACAGGTAGCAACAGCTGTTACGATGAAAGATAAGTAAGTAATAGGCACAAGGTGAAAGCCAAAGCCATTATACTGTATGTCAGGACACCTCAGAGTCCATTATCCTGCATTTAGCGAGAAGAAATAAAAAGGAGCTTTGTTTAGTCATCTAATGTGACTTTACCTTAAGCGCCGATTAAGAATGATGGCTTAAATGTAAATACACTTTAGAGATAAAGGTGTCCTGAATACAGATGAATAATGCTGGATTTCTTTAAGCTAATACTTAATGTGTGAGTTTTGAGGGATTTTATGAGGAAATCCCATCTGTTGAAGTGAGGCCATAGATTATGGATATTTTAACATTTCAGGGTCTTAAGTGAGCCGTCATCAGAGGGCTTAGAATTCACAGTATCAATGCTGACTGCAAGCACTGTATCTCACCGGAGGAAGTGTAGTGAATTTAATATACATTAGTCACTGGTTGTATTCATTTTTGCACCTGATGCACTGACATAATAAATAGCAAATAGCAGCAAATATATGTGTCACTTCTGGCCTCCAGTCTCTTTTGTTATAAGACTTTACAGGCTGCCTATGCAAGGATTAACTAAAGTAAGTCAATTTTGTTATTTTTTTTAACATAAAAAACACATACATGAAATGTGTTGCATTATTACTAAGCTGTTGTATCATATTGTATGCATCTCGCTGAATTTTAAAATTGGAGGTGACAGACAGAGTCCTGGGGAGAGGACTACTCTCCCGCCGGGTTAGAGCCCCAATCTGTTTCTATCCAAGGATGGGGTGTGTTGCTGATGGGGAAAGGGACAGAAAGCAAGAACAGCATGAGGGGGGTTGAGGGGGGGGAAAGGGTGGCAACTGAGACAGTCAGAAAAAGCAAGTAAAGACAGACAGAGAGCAGACTGGAAGCATGTCAAATTGCCTGGAGGGAGGTGCGATTCCCCGAAGCAACAAAGTAATCACCTCAAACGGTGTTTTAATGAGGCTGCATGGGGAGGATAAAAACAAATTATGACATTGATGTATTGGTCCGCAGCGCAGCTCCTCTTGCATGGCCTACTCCACTGTAAAGAAGAACAGTTTATTAACAAAGGGAAACTGTTTGGAGGGGGGCATCAGCTCACTAAACCTTGAGGTGGTCTCTAAAGGTACTTGAATCCATCGATTAACATTTCAGTCCATCTCAGAGGAGTAAGAATAACCAATGACTCACAGAATCTCAGCACTGTTTGCATGGCCACTGTGATAAACTGGGTGTCACTCACCACTAATGGGTGCTTTTTTTTTTTTTTTAAATTACTTTTTATTCCCATTTCCCAAGCTATATGGTGAGCACCCATACATCCACAGCCATGTAACTAATTGATGCCCCTTTGCATTTTGTGGATGCAGCCTAGCCTGAAATTACATGTTTCTGCTCTATCCCCCCCCTCCTCTCATCTCTTTGGTGCATTCAACCTCAACCTCTCTCACTTCACACACACACGCAGCCAACACGTGGATGACTGGTGGTGCCCGTTAACGCCGGTAGTTTAGTGAACGGGAAATGATACATGACAGGTCGCTTACGCACCAAATCTTTCTCGTTTTGACACACACACACACAAACTTTCACTCTCTCCCTCCTTCCATCCATCCATCCATCCATCCACCCCCCCTCTTCCATCTGCGCTCGGCACATTTACTCCGTCACGCACATCTTGAGTTCACTTCAACCTGTGACAGTGAGCAGAGGGGGCTTATTCATTTCGTTCCGCCACGCAAACAAATGGCACACAAACATCACACAAATCACACGAGCGACTCTCAACTCAAGAGTTTTTTTTATGTTCTCCGAGTGTTTTATTGTGAAGGGCTTCCCAAGACTTTCCCGTGATGACTCCGGATTTTAATTTTCGGAGAGCATTTCCGCCTCTGTGGGTCGTCAACTCTTTTTAAAGTTTCTTTTCAAAAGCTGTTTAAGCTCAAAATTTAAGGGAGAGAGTCCAAGAAAGATGTTGATCTGCAGTTTTGGTGGCTCGTATTGCCAAGAATCATCTATAAACATTTCTCTCTAATGTCGACACCCCTGAGCAGATGCGATTTTTGTTTGTTTGTTTGATGCAGATATAAATAAATATTCTTCCAAGAGTTACACTCACCGGTCAAGTGTTTCCCAGTCTGGACGAAGTGCGCGCGCTGAGAGCTTCCTCACACTCGACGTGCGTCCCTCCTGCGTGTGTGAACGTCTCTGCTGTCCTGTCCCCCCTCCACACACACACACACACACACACACACACACACACACCAACCACCTCCACAAGTCACGGCTCAAGACAGCTGAGAACCAATGGGAAGAAAGCGTGAATCCTCCATTTATAATGATAATTAAAAAAAAAAAAACTACACGCGGCTGGCTGCTGGAGGTCTCGCGCGGCTCATGATCAACACTCCGTCTACCTCTCTGTCACCGGCGCGTGTGAGGAGGAGGAGGAGGAGATCAGGAAGAGAGGGAGCTTTGCACACATCTGCTCTCCTCCCTGTTGTCTCTCACTCGCCGGCTCTCCATCTCTGGGAGACACTTTGAGAAACAACACCAATGTTTTTTTTTGTTTTTGCTTTAAATCTACCCGAGCGATGGTCGCATTGTTTGAGAACTGACAGCAGGCACGTGGATGAGGATGCAAAGTGTAACAGATCAGCTTCCTGCACCCATTTCTCCTTTTTTTTTAAACTCCACTTTAGTCAAAGTATTAAGTTTTTGGTTCAGGGTTCTTCTCATCAAGGTTAGAGGTGTTTGTGTTTTTTTTTTCAAGGGTCTCCCGTGGAAAAATTCATATTTCATAAAGGAGCTATCCAGACTTTATCCATAATTCAGGAACGTCTGACTGGGTGGGGCTGGTGGGTGGTCACGGGCTGGACAGGGCACCCTGGGGAGCCCAGTCACATCACCAGACTGTGACAAAAACAAAACGCTCTGTGACCAAGAGATGATGGGGCTTGTTGCCAGGGAAGACAGGGAACCCAACCCTGACTAAAAAGCGGCAGCCGCTGACAGGCTTACAGAGGGGGGGGGGGGCAGCCAGGGAGGGTGCATCAGTCTGGAAGCTCTAACATCACCTGCTAAGTGAAAGCGTGAAATAATCATTAAGTTTTCAAATAAATATCCCTAAAAAACACATAGCTAGTGTTCAAAAGATGCAAAAAGCACAGTGAATACCTTCACAAGCTTTAATGATAATGTACTTCAACTTTTATTTTTCCAAACACAAACATCCAAACCCTGCAGAACATGAAAACTTAACAATAAACCAAACCGAATAGTGCGGTGCCCAGGCTCTCTGAACAAAGCAATTCTATCAATACAATCATATCTGCACAAAGGAGGCGCTGAGGTCCATGCTCAAAGGAAACTACGCAGAACTGGGTCAAAAGAAAGAAAATGTGTGATGCACACCAGAAACCAAATGTGAACCTCCAATCACATAGCTGCTCATTCGTGTGTAAAGTTAACATAAGACAAATGAAATGCAAAAGAATACATATAAAAGAATCACTGCTCACTTATTCAATGTCAGTAAAATGTGTTGTGCAAGATCACCTGCGACTAAAATGAAACCCCCGCAAGCTTAAACAGCTAGTACAAAGTGAACCATGTACAGTGAACATTTTTCCCTTAAAAAAAAAAACAAAACAGAAAACACTTACTTTTCATCAGGTCCTTCATTTTCAAAGCAGATTAAAACAGCTTTCTACCTTTTTTTTCCTTTGAAATGTAAGTTGATTGACAAGAAATGGGGGAAAAAATAATAGTAATGCAGTGATTGTCCATGAGTGTGAACTCTTGGAACTGTTACAGGAATGGGATATTTAGAAAAGCAACACAGAGATGATCAGTGTGCCAAAACATGCTCCGTGGAACTCGACATGAAAAATATCAGTGATACTGACGAGGCCCTATAATGTGACAGAATCGCCATACATTAACTGCCTCAATCGACACCCATTGAAATACAACAGGGCATAAAATAAATGTGAGTGCTTGAAATTAATGGAGTGACTGAGTGCCCTTATGATATAGTAGACAAGTTAATTCAATTTCTTAATCAGAGGAACATCAGACCTGAATTAGCATTCTGCTCCAATGCTGAAACAACCAGATTGCTGTCAAGACATTGTTACAATACATATAGAAAGGTACATTTATGTACAGAGAGCCCTTGCAGAGGCTAAAAAAGCCCCAACCAACCAAACATTTAAAATAATTCCAAAAATAAATAATAAAACATAAAATATAAATAGGCACAAAGGGTGAGCTTAAAAGTCTTTTCCATTTTTTTGTTGGGATAATTAACAAAACAAAAAACAATAAAGAATGTTGGCCCATATATCAGCTGGTACAGTGAAGGTGCTCTGCTCTTCCTGTGTGGCTGTTAACTGTGATCCATGTGGGTTAAAAGTGTTTTGTTGACATGACAGTGGTCTCCATCAGCCATGGTCAAAGTGACTGTGATCAAACTAGCACAGTTAAAGTGCAAAGCTCCTGCAGTCTGGTGTTAAAATGGGTCTCAAAAAAGTTAAGGGAGAGAAGAGGAGAGGAGGGCTATCTGAAAACAGTGTGAGGAGTTGGGTTGCTTCCAGCCGTCCGTAACATCAACATGTCATCCTGTCTGCATTCTGACTCACTGTAGCCACCGTAGCCTGAATCTAAGGGAGCAGAGGACAGAAAACCACATCAAGTATAGAATGTCTCCCTCCTTCAATTACACACCCAGTCAGTAGTTAAAAGCTGTTTTTCTCAGATAAAAACATTCAAAGAAATTCCTGAGGTTTACTGGGTGTGCAACTTTGGTAGGACAGAAACTAATGACAAATGCTCGGTCATGAATGCAGACCATTACAGTTGGTGGTGGAGCAAGGTGACTGTGAAACAGCTAAACAGGGATAGGCTATTATGTGGACTAGTGGTGTGCAGGGCTCTCTCCAAACCAAGCTATCTGCACTGATGAATCTCTTCCTTCAGACAAAGTGCACAAGCCTGCAGACTCCTGGCCCATCATGACGCATTATCATGTTGTTTTGTGGAGTGTTTTACCTGGCAGGGAGATCAGTAGCTGTGGACTACAGCACAGTCAGCATAGTCTGGACGCCACAGTCCACAAAGTTCTGGAAACAAAGTACAACATTACAAAAATATTTTTTAAGACACGCTTAAGGAAATGCTTAAAAGACATGAACATCTGTCGCTCTCAAATACACGGCAAGAGTCGCAAATTGCCAAGTACAGGAAATCAACATCATATATAATTGGGGATGATATGAATGCATCGTTGACAAGTCCATTCCTCAGATTGTCAACATAGGCCAGCCCACACCATCTAGTGGCTGGCAAGAACATTGCAGCTTGTGAACAATTTGTTCCTGCACACACTACTGAAATAAACAATAAAACTGAAGACATCTCATTCATACATAACATGTCCACTATGTAACTGAAAAAAACAAAAACAAAACAACATTCAACTTAATCCAGCGGATTTCAAGAGTCTGCATCAACAGTTGCATTCCACTGGCCTTATGAGATTCCTAAATAAGCGTTATGTGCTGAAACTTAATTATACCGATATCTAGTCCTGTTCCCACTAAATGCAGAGTCACCTGATTGACAGGCCGTGTCCTCTGGTCCGCCGTCCAGTGAGGAGGAGTGTACTGTGTGTGGAGGAAGAGGGGTCAGTGGTCAAACAGAGGGCACACAAACCCAGACTCGCCTCTACAGGAGATGGGGGTGTGGAGTGTGGGGTAGACAGGGACAAGTACATCTAAGCCACCCTTCATTTCATATGCAGGTGCATATGTGAAGTGCCTGGGAGACTCTGCATGGGCTGCTGTTGACTAATTGGTGCATGTGTGTGCATGTGTGTTTGTGTACCTGGTAGGCATAGGCATTCTGTGGATAGTTCATTGGCATCTGTGGGATCATGACTCCTCCAAAGTTGGAGTAGGAGTATGGCTGCAAAAAGAGCCAGAAGGAAAACATTAAACCATGGCATGGAGCTGTGTGTATTTGAACATCTGTTTAGACCTGCTGGTCTGTTTATAAACATCTTGAAAATCTTGAAATAGATTAAAAGTAACTCTGGTTATCATGCAATGCCGTTAATCATAGAATAGTCACCTTTATTTTTTTATCTTTTTTGGTAAATTGAAAAGTATACTGATAAATTGTTCTCTATCTTGGACCTCTATTCTTGGCTGTGGTAATGAGCCAATTTCCCCGGGAAGAAAATAAGGTTCATTTTATTTGGCAGAGTGTAAATGAGAGAACAGCAAAGTCTGTGTGACAGCATTACAAATGCCACACACTGTGTTTACTGAAAACTGTTTTTTAACCTGCCTGTTTACTGGGATGACATTCCTGAAGGCTTGTCTACATGTATGCATTACCTGATTGTAGGGGCTGCCTCCACTGATGATAGGCGAAGGTTGTGCCATACCCCCTCCCATGGGTGAGCAGCAGGCGCAGTAGAAGTACTGAGTGGGGCTCATCCAAGGAGCCGGGCCAACCAGGCGAGATGGCATGGACCCTTGATGAAGGAAGAAATGTGACTCAGTGTGACTCATGCATTCAGTATTTCTTCTGCCAACCAAATATCAAAGAGCTGTTCTGAGGTGTACCAGAATACATACTAGAGCTCCTTTCTTTCATGATGGCAGGACCCAGCTTGAGTTTCCGGCCCTTAAAACTGATCTGTTGCTATAGCAAAAATATGAACACAGGATTACTCTCAGTTGGGGAAAAAATAACAGAATAGTCATTCCACAAGTATTTCACTCACCTCAATGATTGACTGAATGTTGACATCTTCATTGAAGTACACAAACCCATATCTAGAAACACAGAAAATAACTCAGAATACAAAAACACAGTGACTTCCAATATCTGTTGCAAATATGGACAAACATGCACACAAGCTCACATGACTCCAGTACAATAATACACAAGTGCTGTTTCTTAACAAACATAAATCATAATCATTCCTGATTTTAACATTAGATACTGCAGAAGAAAAGGCAAAGGCAGCAAATCTCACCCTTTGCAGATGCCCCCCCGGTATGTGATAATTTTTACTTCCTTAACAGCACCATATCTGGCAAAGAAGTCCTGCAGTTCATTTTCATCCACCTAAAGATTGAAATTAAAGTCAAGCATAAACATCATATTCACCCCACTCTGTGCTGCAGAAGAAAGACAAAGCAGTGTACTTGTGCACAATGTGCAGTTCAAGTTCACGAAATACAATGGTTTTCACATTTTTTTCACAAAGGAGACTTAATTTGTGCATAATATCAGTTTTAAGTTACTCAACAGTGATTAAAATTAAGTTGTAGTTTGACTGTCAAGGTTTCCCTCACTTTATCTATAAATCAGTTGAAAGCATCAATATACTCTGGTAGAGTGGTGACACATTTAAGAGGCAATATGGCACTGAATATTTGCAGTAGACCAAAACTGTCAAATGAATACATCTTTACAGTGACGCTGATAATACACTGATTTTCCCATGTTTTTTTTGGTTTTCCTCTCTCTCTCTCTCTCTCTCTCTCTCTATATATATATATATATATATATATATATGTGTGTGTGTGTGTGTGTGTGTGTGTGTGTGTGTGTGTGTATACATATACACACACCTCCTTTTATGAGGGAGCCATTTCAGATTTATGATTTCACAGTGGAAACAGTAGATGAATAAACTAACTAATGTTCTAATGCTCACACAATGATTGAATATTTTTTAATATCTTTAATTTTTTCTGGGTTAGAACATTTAGCATCTGTATCATCTGTAGCAGTTATGAAAAAAAGTAATAGTTGCTGTTTTACCAGGAGCAGTATATGTGCATCCTACCTTCATGTCAATCCCTCCAACAAAGAGGGCGTTGGGAGTGAGTTTGCCCTCAGGCAAAATGTAACCATTTGACAACTTCAAGGAGGGTGAAGTCTGGTTGCTGTTCCTGGGCTTGTGGGTATCCTAACATTAAAAGAGGTTGTTAATCATTGGGCTGAATGATAAGAAAAAAAAAAAAAACTTGGGGCAAAAACTTGAAGTACAACTCAGTCAAGTACAATTATCTGCAAAGCTGAATTAGCTAATTGACCTGCCTAAAATAACTCGATAAGATCATTTTAACAACTGAATTTAGATACATAATAAAAAAGTTTAGTTTGCTATTGTGTCAATTTGCAGTGATAACATCTGCTACAAGTGTGAAAATCGTGCTATAATTACCATACGACCCTGAAGTTAGCTTCCGATTTGCATTTTCACAAATAGATCAAAGGTTTCACAAATCAGAGAATATGATTTTTATGAATCTACAGGTTCTGTAGATGAATCCAGTCCAGATTTGAGGAGTCTACGTACACTGGTTTTCGATCTGGAACTGGTCTAATAAGGACTCGATATAAAGCAAAAACGGTGAAATATCCCATTTAACATTTTCACAAATAAAATGAAAGTTTCACAAATACAATAGCTCGTGTCAGGCATAGTTAATGTCTTATCCAAAGGTCTAAAATGTTTACACATCAAGAAGTGGCGGAAAAAAAGACAATCAGTGGATAAACAGTCGCACTGCACGTTCAGTTCATTCCCCCTTAACTTTCACCTTAAGTGCCGAATCGGAAGCTAACTTCAGCGTCGTAATTAACATGGTGTTCGGCTCCAGATTTATTAACCTCGGAAATTTGTGATTCTTTTTTTTTTTTTTACTGTATGTGACAAAAGCTAACCTTGATAAGCGACATTCCCGGTCAAAATATGATGAAATGAAATTATCCTACGGCTATGTATATTGTTAACTAGTTATAAGTTAAACTTGTCCAAGCCAAATTAACTTCAGCATGCAAAGCTTGGTCTGTCCAACAGGTGAGCAACGACAAAGTTCATAAAGGTGAAGTTAAAGTGAAGCTAAATAGCGGTTGTTGTTACTAATGTAGCTAACGTTAGCTACCAACAGCTAGTGCGCCTTTTTCAGGTTGGGTTGCTACTTAGCTAGCTAGCGAGCTATCAATAACATAAGCACATTAGTTAGCTTCTTGCTTACTGATTTAAAAAGTCAACAGGTGCCTTTAGCTGCACAACACCTGTATGGCTAGAATCGTAACCCTATAATGCCACACACATAAAATTGTAAGTGAAACTTACCATATCTAAAATAATTAAAACGAATAAATTAGCCAAACACGCGCAGGGACAAGCCGTGATTCTTCTGCCTGACAACAACCACGACACCAGCCGAGGCCACGCCCAGTCCACATGACTAATATAACATCCAATCAAAGGTCAAATATGAAACAAGATAAACAGATAGAAAGTCAGCTCAAGTTAGATAAAAAAGCTAGATATAAAGATATCAAAACTTAGACTGTAAATTTATGTAAAGTTGGATGATAAAGTTATCTAAATTCAGTGTTAACTAACTTTAGTTGTTAACCCTGAACCTGTTAAGTACTAATTAGAATAATATGTGCATTTATCACGGAAGCTGTAATAAAACATCCTGCAGAACAATTCCTTAACCTGCACAATATCTGCATTTACGACCACTTAATCCCGTTTTAAATTTGCATAAGTGGGTGTTTTCCTGTGAAAATTTGTAAATAACTTAGCTTTTAGACATGCACACTGACTCACATAATATATAAATAATATACCTTTAAATATTGTCTATACCTGCACACATTGAGTGTATATAGGATATAAAAATAGATCTTTACACACAGTCTATTCACACCCTCAGTCCAAACTGAGCCAAGCCTGTTGCTACCAGCAGAGGGCGCACTGCACCTGCTGCAGGGTCGATGATGCTTCCAGGTAAACCATGAATGGCCTGTAGTGGACTCATTTTAATGTGGAAAAAAAACGTGGTTGTATCACAGTATTACATTGGTATAATAGTATCTGTGGCCGTATTACGCAGAGAAGTTTACCACCTGTATGAGGAAACGAGCGCACGCTGCACCGCCCACCGCTCAGCTCAGCTTTTCTGACAGTAACCAGGTTGGTGGGCGTTACCATGGAGACACTCCCGGATGAGATCAACAGTGTTTCAGTTTACAGCACCGTGATGACTTCTGCTTTTGTCACGGCAATGACAGGGCAAAAACCAAACTCTCAGTAGGCTACTTCTGTCAGCTACTTGCACAATAGGAGGCAAAATAACATGAAGTAGTACTGACGGGAACATTTGTAGTTTGTATAAACTGTGAAGGTAATGACACGCAGCAACGTGCCGGCGTAACGTTACAGAGCGACCGAGAGAAGGTAACCGATGTTAACGGTGCAGCCGTGTTGTTTGCTCTCTAACTTTCTCGTTACTCCGAGTGAAACAAAATCAACTGTATATCTTTTTCATTCATACATTTAAGTTATTGTGGTTTTCCTTTCTTTCCCTGGCAGAACAAAAGTGAACAGCATGGAGCGTCTGAAGCAGGTAACAAAGCTAAATCTGTCTCTAACCTGTCCGGCTGTGTTCATAGTGAAATCTCCCTCATTTACATGGTCATAATAGACTTTTAATGTGCCATTTGATATCACTGCAAACTTTTACTGAACTCTGCTGATAGCCACAGAGGTATCCACATAACTTGTATCCATTTGTTTATTTCTCATGCAAATGGTATGTACTTTTACAAATTAAAGGAATGTTTATCATATTAAATGAATAAAAGATTAGATTTTAAGTACTGTAATGAAAAACACAGCCTGTCTTCGTAGGTAGTTTAACGCGCATCTGAGACTGCTATAAATGAATCAGGATTTTTACATAAGGGGTGTTTACTGAATGTTATGTGTAATTAAAAGTCAAATGACAGCATCATGAGTACGTTTTATTGCAGCCATGACTATTTTTGTCTGAACTACAGATGGAAGATGACTCCCTCTACAACATGAGTCAGAACAAAGGATATTCTGTTCCCCCACCTTTGCCCATGGCTTGCAATGCAGAACCCTCAGAACTGTATCAAGTAAGAATATAAATCACTGTTTTGTGTGAGATTTTTGCTCAGGCGTTTGCTTTACCTTTGTGCCACCCCACACCATCCTAACATGCAAGCTTGTATTTCACTTCAGATAGTATTGAGGCACAGTCATTACCCACCCATCCTGCAGACCAATTCTTGGACTCTGGCAGTTCCCTTTAAAGAGCAGCGTCACCACCATAGTCCCAGTGAGTCTATTGGAAACAACTACAGTCCCCAGGTCCAGGACCTTAAAATTAGTAAACTCCAGCACAGACGCACTTCCTTGGCAAAACCAACAAGTGCTTGTATCCTTTCAATTTCCTCCCATCCCCTCTGTGACCAAGGGAAGTCTATTTGAAATGATTTGAAGTTACAGTGTTCTTGTCTGTATAATCTTATAATAATTTAAAATGTGAACTCTTAATTCTGCTCTTGAATTGATCTTAATGAGGCTTTTAGCATATATTTCACCTGGGAGGAAACAAGCAATAACGCCAAGGAAAAGGTAACTAGGACTTTAAATTCATTCAGGAACAGCTTGCATTTTATGAAGCACTTCATCTGATTCATGCTTTCACAGGGGTACATCTTCTCAGGCTTCAGTCTCACCTCGGCCAAAGCCAAGCTCGAGCAATTTTCACACTCCCAGCAGCCGGCCTATGAGTCCTGAAGAGCAGTTGGTCATCATGTACAGCCAAGAGGAGAAGACGAGGGCTGTGCAGAGAGAACCTAATGAGAGAGATTTGGAAGTAAGTACCTTTTAATTCAGTGAGGAACATGTTAGTTGCTTACTAGAGTCTTTTGAGCCATCTTTTTCTGACCTAATGTTTATCTTACCTCTACTCACACAGAGGTATACCCACTATTTCACCATGGGTGTCCCCAACTCTGCGCTGGCTCCCCAACCATGCCAGCAGATGAAGAACATCAAATGCTTGCTGCCCCCCGACACTGAGTGTAGTAGTATACACCTCCAGAGTTTGAGAGCAAACCTAGAAGAGGAGGTCAGAAGAGATTATATCTTCAGCCTCAAGAAAAGCATAGGTAAAAAGCACAGCAAAGCACGAGGGATTATTTAATGGCAGTATTGCTTTATTTAGATATGTCAGGCTTACCAATTTACCAATTTCAACTTAACTGCTACTTTCTACTGTGATGAAATGACTCCCCTGCCTTGAAAATAACATTCTGTCAAGCTGTTCAATTTACTTTGTCTTCCATTATCCTTTTCAGTGGACTATATTCTGATGGATCCAGCCGAGCGCCATCGGCTATCCATATCCAGTGTCCCCAAGCCCTTTCCCAGGAGGCTGATCCGTGCACCTGTGCCCTGGGCAGCTAATTACCAAGAAGCCCACGTGTGGCAAAGCCAACATCTATTTACTGTCAGTCAAATCATGGTCCTTCTGCAGGACGTCTGGCTCAACAGGTAATACGCATGTGTATTGTGCAGTCTATTCAGTGAGGGTTAGATATCACATTTTATGTCAGAACTCACTGTTACCTTAGATCTTTCCAATTTTTTTTCCAAACTTCATTTTATTTAGCAGAAGATGTTATATCCCTCATTTTCCATGTTTATTTTGTCTGAAGTTTTTAGGAGCTTGTTTACCTTGAATCCATGTGTATCCGAGCGTATGTTACTAAGTGTGTGTGTGTGTATGTGAATGTAATTGTGTAAAGATCATATTTGTTATAAACGTTTTTTAATATGTAAACAATTAAAATAAATCTTGTTTCAGCTTCTCATCCTTGAGATTTGTTAGATTGGAGGATTTTTTCTCCACCACCCTCCCCCTCCTGCCGTTTGAGTTTGAAAAGTTTATCCAGACACAGTGCCAAACCACAAGAGATGAACTGGTCCAAAAGTGAGTATTGCCAATTTATCAGACTTTCTCAAAATGGCCAGTCTGTCAGTCAGAACATAAGGTGATGTCCATACTTAATTATTGCAGTGTCTTTGGCTCCTAAGTCCACAGTATGTACACAACCATGAGAGCTAATCCCGTTGTAGGCACCGTCTCATGTTTCCACCTTATCCACTTTGTCAGACCCATGTCAGGGTGCCTTTCAGTGGATTACTTTACACACTGCCTCACTTTAGATCCCACTGCATCCTTTGTTGTGGGCCTGTTGTATAGCCTGTTAGACCATGTAGCAGCCCTGTAGGATGTCTGGCCCCCGTGACTGAAATATGAGCCTTTGTAATTTGTAGAAACGAGCTGCCGTTTGTTTATTTTCGTGTTCGGAATTTGCACCCCCCTGGATACCATTATTCTGTGTGTCAATTTCCACTGCCAGCTCAATACGGAGGTCATTATGTGTCTCCATGGGGTTGTGTAAATAAGTACAAGGGAATAAATGGTGACTATAATAACTGCAGTAACTAGTGTAGTCAGCAGACAGTCAGCTTAAGGTATTCTGTTGCCACACATACTCATGGAAAGAAATTATGATGACACCAAAATTACAACAAGAAATCTAGTTCAGCAACAATTTTGGATTGGATTTGTGAATTTGAGTTTTCACTTATTTTTAATGAGCAGACCAGTTTTTATCATTTTTTTCCTTGATTTTATGCCAGCATGCAGCCAAAAGCTATGTTTTCTGTTGTAAAAAGAACAGTTCACTGCTCTTTATGACAAATGAAGCTCTTGCTCAAACTTATTACAAGCATCTTCTTACAGGTGGCTGCCTCAATGTGCTTCAATCTTTGACACCTTCGAGGACCTGTGGTTGCCACTCAAACCCAAGAGTGAGCATGTGGCTCGAGTTGCTGTCCAGGAGTTCTTCAGCGCTGTTGCTGCTCTCATGTCACTGCAGCTCCGCAGCTTGGTCATAGACTCCTTACAGGACCTGTTATATTTCTTCACTCTCCATGAGGTTTGGGCATTTTTTGTTATTTAATTTCTTCATCACATTAAAACAGGCCTTTGACTCATGTGAAAGGAGCACCCAGATGTGCACTTGACCTCAGGTTTTATTTTTTTCTGTTTTCTGTATTTTTCAGGTCGGCAATGACTTTGGGGAGGAGTTTGATGAGATGAAGTTTGTCCAGTCTCAGGTGCTGCTGGTTAAGCTACAGGTGAATGAGCCTCACATTGAGTTTAGCCCGAGCTTTCAGGAATGTTGGGAGCTCATCCATAGAGCCTTCATGGAAATCATCAAAAGTGCTGAGAGGCTTCCAAGGGTAAAGTATCACCTTAGCACCACATGCTTTAATGATATTATTGACATTAAAAAGTCTACAATACTCAGTGTTTTCTCTGTCTTTATACAACAAATATTTGTATAATCTGTGATGATGTGCTTTGGTCAGGTGGAATGTAACCTCTTTCCTGATATCAAGAACTTGTACCTCCGTACCGTCAGTCCTGATGAGTCACTAGTTACAAACATAATCGACAAAGCAATGGAAGTTTTCCACAAGAACACAGTGGGACCTAAAAAGTAACAACACATGAGCAGAATTTATTTCATTAATTGATATGTTCCAGGAAGTGTAAGACAGTGTCTAATACTGCATCACATTCTTCAGGTATTTGAATGTGTATCAAAAATACAGCAATCTACTGGATCACACAGCAAGGCAGGAGATATCGGCTTTCCTTAAAGAGAAGCACTCTTTAGAAGGATTTACAAAGGTAAGTGAACGTTCCCATCTAAAGTCTATGCTGAACATGTACTGTTCAACTGCAATTTGTCTTTTTGCTTTGCCACAAGTCCTCTCTCCCTCACTCAATCTCCAGAAAATTGAGAGCATTAATCACTTGTGGAAGGAGATTGCCTCACTGCGCGTTACGGTGCCCCTGTCCATGCTTTGTCTGTACGCTGGCATGCTGAATGATGACTTGTGTGACCGTGCTGAGAGGCTGAAAGACATGATCATTATGTTTGAAGTGGAGGAGAATCGAAAGCTCAACAAGGGGTGAGAGGCAGCTCAGCTTCAACGTCTAATTTATTTTCCATGTGAAGTTTTAACAGCAAAGCAGCTATGTAGTGTTAATGTGATGGGAGTGGATGTCAAACACATGCTATCGTTCTTTCCCAGGATCTGTCAAAAGTATGAGGAGATTACAGAGACCATCAGAAGCACCCCAGAGACCACAGATGAGTTGGTGGCTCTCAACCAGTACATTAAAAAGAGCGGTGATGTGACCATTCACAAGCTGATAGATGAGATTGATGAGGCAACATACCGCCTTAGCTTCCTCCTGGACCATGCCACTCTATCCTGTATGTGGCTTCTCTTGTGCTATGTGCAGTTACAGTCAAAAGAAATGACATGTTAATGTACACAAATACCATAATAGATTACCATTTTCTATATGCAGTTTGATATTACATTCTTCCCTTTGGTTTTATTCTTGATCTAGCTGATGACTTGAGGCTGAACTCCCATGTTTTCCAATGGCCCAATCAGATCCTGATTGAGCTTGAAAACTCGAAGGTTCGAATGGCCACCATGAGACAGCAAGCGCAGGACTATCTCCAAACAAGGTTACTGAATAAACATTTTTCACACTCCTGTCCTTGTTCAGCTTCGCCCATCCACCGCCCAGTCTCCCACATTAGAATTTTTGGCTTAAAGATGGTCAAAGAATTGCATTTAATTTAAAATTCCTCCCAAAACCTACAGGTGATGTCAAACACAATTTATTTTATCACTTCATTCTTATTGAATGTTTTTTATCGAGGAACAACTGTTTAAAGAATCCATCTGCATCAGTAATGCTGGCCTCATGCACCAAACTAACCTTAATATCTCCAAATACATAAGCGGAAATACCAACTGTTACATCTCCATTTGACCATCTTAGGGTATTCGAGTTTGACCAGAGGCTGCAGGATCTGGACAAGAAGATACAGGCCTTTAAGAAGAAAGAAGTGATGAACATTGATGAGATGAAGAACAATGTAGGAAAACTCTCTCAAATCACAGCCAACCTGGAGGGTGCTCTCATTGAACTAGAGGTAAGACATACTGCAGGTTTAAAGTGCAAGTTAGACTAAAATGCGTGTTTTGGATGTCACAAGCTTTGATACCCTAGCAAAACACTGCAAAATACTTTATCCTGAAAGGCACGTTTCAGACGGTGGCTAGGAAATGTTTCAACTGCTGTCATTTCTACAGGATATCAACAAAGAGCAGATGTTACTAGAGAGAGAACAGAGCCAGTTCCCTATTCTCCAAACTCTGATAGCTGACAAACAGCCATTTGAACAGCTTTGGACCACGGCACTTAACTTTCAGACCATGTCAGAAAAGTGGATGAATGGTAGGTGGTTTACACTAGGCGTTTTTTATTTCTCACTGTGACTGTGTGACACTGTGTGATATTTTTAATGCTTTAAATGTTACAAATAACTGCGATAGGCACACAGGAAGTGCAAGGATGATGCTCTCACATTGATGTAATTCCTTTATTGTTTAACTCCTAGGTCCTTTCCTACACCTGAATGCTGAGAAAATCTCTGACGAACTGGACATCATGTGGAGGACTGTGCATAAACTGACCAAGTCTTTGTCTAGTCTCCCTGGGCCTTGTTGTGTGGCCAAAAGCTTCAAAAGCAAGATAGACCAGTTCAAGCAGCATCTACCTATCCTTGCAACCATCTGTAACCCAGGCATCAAAGACCGCCACTGGGAGAAGGTCAAGTGAATTATTTCTTCTTGCTTCACTAGATCAGCTGACACTGATAGAAATCCAGTGTCAGATTCACTTTGTTAGGACCAAGTGTACTACATCTCCAGTGATCCATGAAGTGGATGTGAATAATTTATGTCTGTCTACAGATTAGCAGCATTGTGGGCTTTGATGTCAAACCAGACGCAAACAGCTCACTGCTGAACATGTTGGACTTGGGACTTTCTAAGTACTCTGATAAGTAAGACACTTTGCTGACATTAGACCATGTTGACTACTGTGTGTGAAGGAAAATGTTAATTGCATACTTGCTGTACTTAAGGAAATATTTCCCCATGATCAGACAATGATGGATTCTTTCTTTTATTTTATTTTTTTACCTCTACCCTAGGTTGGAGGAAATTGGAGCGTCTGCCAGTAAGGAATACTCTCTGGAAAAATCCATGGACAAGATGAAAAATGAATGGGCTGAGCTCCGGTTCTCTTTCACTCCATACAGAGATGCAGTATGACAAACACACACTATATGATTACACAGTCGACACGCCTCAAGCTGAAATAGTTCAAAATTGTCTTTGTAACCTCTTCCAAAGAATTGCATCTTGATTATCGAAATATTAAAAGAAACTTACATGAAATTAATACAACTTATACCGTTAACATGTACTGAATACACTTACTGTCCTATCATAGGGTACAAAAATCCTGTCAGCAGTGGATGACATCCAAGTGATACTCGATGACCACATTATTAAGGTGCAGACCATGCGAGGTTCACCTTTCATTAAGCCAATAGAGACTGAATGTAAGGTAAGACATGCCACACAAAAATCCCCACTTAAACAGGGAATGCAGGATTTGCAATCAGAAGTGGTCTGAGCAGGAAGAAAAATACAAACACATTTTCTTGCAAGAACAAGTATTAAAATGGCTTGTTCTGAGTATATACAACCTCAGCAGCGTGACTCTATTTTTGGAGTTGTAATTTTTCCATTAAAATGAACAACCTGTTTGAGCTATGCAGAATAATAGAATCACATTTATTTTGATGGACTTGCTTATATATGATTTTCACCCTGTAATCTTATTTTTTTTCTTTTTGTGGGTTCTTATTTTGAGTCACCCATTTCTTCTGTGTTGTTGTTTTTTCTATTAGACACAACAATCAAGAATCAATCAAGAGTCTTTATTGTCATCGTGTTTTCACATGATGAAATTATGACAACTTGATGATGCAAAAATGGTGTCATTCCCACAATTTTTCCTGTATCTAGGAATGGGAAGACAAGCTGTCCAGTATGCAGGACATCATAGACTCCATGTTGAAGTGTCAAGCTACGTGGCTCTATCTTGAACCCATTTTCAGCTCTGAGGACATCATTGCCCAGATGCCTGAGGAGGGACGCAAGTTTGCCATTGTAGACAGCTACTGGAAGAACATCATTAGTGAGGCGGTAAAACCCTCTTGACACTCGACTGCCCTCCTGTTTCAAATAACGAAAATTGTAACTCGTGATTTGCTTCTTTTCTGCTCCTTCATAATATTTCTGGTCCAGGTTAAGGATACACATGTGCTGGTAGCTACAGACCAGCCTAACATGTTGGAACGGCTACAGGAGTCCAATATATTTCTAGATGACATTCAAAAAGGCCTCAACACCTACCTGGAGAAGAAGAGACTCTACTTCCCAAGGTTTTGACTAGTAGTACTAGCCAGAATAGAAAAGTATAATCACAGAACATACTAATCACCTCTGTCAGTGTTCTTTTTAAGGGTCTACTAAAGTGCCTGTTTTGTTTCTTTTCTCCTTTTCACCTTCATCATTTTCCCAGATTCTTCTTCCTGTCCAATGATGAGCTGCTGGAGATCCTTTCACAGACCAAAGACCCACTGTGTGTGCAGCCCCACTTAAAGAAGTGCTTTGAGGGCATCGCAAAACTGGAGTTCACTGAAGACATGGCGATCACTGGCATGATCAGCTCTGAGAAGGAGACTGTGCCCTTCACAGAAAAGATTTATCCAGCCCACGCCAAGGTATAAAATGTAGAGTTTTATATGTAGGGTTAGTGGATGTTTCATTTGTTTCTAAATTATATGGATATACAGGTATGTAGGAGTTTCATTTCATTTCATTGTTAACTATTTTTACTTTCCTGGACATAACATGCTATACATCTGTGGTCTGATTTTTGCTGTCTGATTTCTTTAGGGTATGGTGGAGAAATGGCTGCTGCAGGTGGAGAGGCTAATGCTCAGGAGTGTTCAACATGTCATCCACAAAGGAGTGATTCAATATACAGAGGTATTTGAGAATATAACTGAAATTACATTGACAGTAGATGTAGAAAAGGGTATGATGCTTTTTTGTGTATTTGTAAAGTCAGCCATCCCTTCTTTGTTAAAATATGGAGTGATAAAAGGTAATGATATACATTTGTAAATTGCTTATCATTACCATGGATTCTGGTTCAGATCAAGTATTTCTGATGAATATAAACAGTTTTAAACGCCCCTCTCTACTGTGCAATATTTTACTTTCTTGTCTTAGGTGCCCAGGAAGAAGTGGGTGTTGCAGTGGCCTGGCCAAGTCGTCATTTGTGCCTCCTCCATCTTTTGGACTACTGAAGTATCTGAAGCCATCCAGACAAACTCTCTGCCTGTCAGTCTTTACATCTACCAGCACACCCACTGCAATTATTTCATGAACTTTATTATTACACTTTAGTGTAGCCAGTGTTGTGACTTTTCATTCCACCCAAAGGCCTATGTGGAGAAGTGCAACGTCCAGATTGGTGACATTGTAGAGTTGGTGCGTGGGAAGCTGCCAGGAGGGGCAAGGATGACCCTTGGTGCTCTTACTGTTATAGATGTTCATGGTAATATAACCATCATTTTAAAAGAGATAAAATTATGTTTTCTTGATTATATCTAGCTTGCAGAAATTCTTTGGCTTTTTTCCTCTCCTAGCTCGAGATGTTGTGGCAAAACTGGCAGAGGACCGAATCTCTTCACTGAATGACTTTGCATGGATTTCTCAGCTGCGATACTTCTGGGAGGACGGAGATGTGATGCTACGCATGATCACCACCTGTCTGAAATATGGCTACGAGTATCTGGGCAATTCTCCCCGTCTTGTCATTACACCGCTGACTGACCGCTGCTACAGGTAATGTACAATTTATGTGGTTGTGTAATCCTTAGCTATGTGATGGAAAGCTGCAAAACACAGTGTCATCATAAAAGTTACTGTAGGCAGATTGCAGCATACTATGACCAAATGTCCAAAATGAGAAGTTATTTCATTGTATCTTATAATTAAATTACTTCACCAGAACTCTAATGGGGGCTTTGAAGTTGAACCTCGGGGGAGCTCCTGAGGGCCCCGCAGGAACCGGAAAGACTGAGACCACAAAAGATCTTGCAAAAGCCTTGGCTAAACAAGTACAGTAAAGCAATGATATGCGTTGTTTTTTCATGTATTTTTTCTTTATATCAATATTAACAGTATTATGTTTTTCTAGTGTGTGGTGTTCAACTGCTCTGATGGACTGGACTACAAAGCCATGAGTAAGTTCTTCAAAGGACTGGCACAATCTGGAGCTTGGGCCTGCTTTGATGAGTTCAATCGTATTGAGGTGAGAACAGTAACTATTTGATAATAACTATCTTTATAATTTTTTTATATGCACAGTATACTGTGTGTATGTGGTAAACCATATACCCTGTCTGCTTTAACTGGATAGTGTTTTAAGAGTCATGAATAGGTACTAGATTTATCATATTTAGAGTTGTTTTGTTATAATGAAACACGTGAATGATTAATTAAGAATTTAGTATAAAGTTTGCACAACCACATAGT
>JBAJHX010000040.1:7979578-8000999 GCA_037176925.1 Amniataba percoides
TTAGAGTTGTTTTGTTATAATGAAACACGTGAATGATTAATTAAGAATTTAGTATAAAGTTTGCACAACCACATAGTAACATAGTCTGTTTTCTTCCAGCTCAAAAACTTCACCAGATTTAGCATGTTTGCATCAAGATGGATCTCATCAAGATGTGGGGATGTTGCTGCTTTTGCCTTTCTGTCAAACTGCCTGGATTATTTTAAAAATATCTAAACTTTAATGTAATAATAAAGAGAGTAATTAATAGACTGCAAGTCATAAAAAACACTGCTACTAGAGTTTAAAAAATAAAAAAACAGCAGAGTACCACTTCAGTCTTGTCTGCACTACACTCGATCTTGTATAGTACAGGGACCTATTTGTGTGACAGAAAATCCATAATTTCATATCATGTATATTCATTTTCAGATTTGTTCTCCAAGTTGCTCATAATTTGTTTGTGTCTCAGGTGGAGGTGCTCTCCGTGGTGGCTCAGCAGGTCCTCTGCATACAACAGGCCATTGCCAAGAATCTGAAAACATTTGTGTTTGAGGGGACAGAGCTGTCACTCAACCCAACCTGCTCTGTGTTTATAACCATGAACCCTGGTTATGCTGGCAGAGCGGAGCTCCCTGACAACTTAAAGGTAAATCACTGTAGCACTGTAGTAGAGCCTTAAACCTCACTCAGCAGAGTGGAATCTGATGATGAAGCAGAAATGGGAGCAATTTTAAGTATACCTTAGGGAATAAGATGCTGGAACTCGATATCTTGTTTTTTAGGCTCTGTTCCGTACAGTGGCTATGATGGTACCAGACTATTGTCTCATTGGAGAAATTTCACTCTACTCCATGGGCTTCATTGAATCTCGCAGGTTTGTGTCAAAATCTTCCCTGGGCAAAATATTTTAATTGCAGTCTGGGCTAGAGTTCAAGCTTCATACATCTCCAATTACAGTCTGGCCCAGAAGATCGTGGCCACCTACCGCTTGTGCTCTGAGCAGCTGTCTTCCCAACACCACTATGACTACGGTATGCGAGCTGTGAAGTCTGTGCTGACTGCAGCGGGGAATCTGAAGCTGAAATATCCTGAGGAGAATGAGAGCGTGCTGTTGCTTCGGGCGCTGATGGATGTCAACATGGCAAAATTTCTAGCGCAAGATGTGCCACTATTTCAGGTGACAAATTTTATATCAAATTGTAGCCACTATATTTTTATGTATAAATCAGACATTCACTAATTATTCAATTCACATTTCAATTCTCGTGCGGCTGCCCACAGGGTATCATCTCTGATCTGTTCCCTGGCGTGGTCCTTCCAAAACCAGACTATGATCTCCTCCTCAAGGCCCTCAATGACAACATTGCTAAGCTTAAGCTCCAGCCTGTTCCGTGGTTCATTGGCAAAATTATCCAGGTAACAAGGAGTGTAATTGATTCATAATCCTTCAGACTATATAAAAGTTGTTTGAATAGTTGTTTTACTTCAAACACAAAAATGTATTCAGACTTTTGTAATTGTGTATAGGTATATGAGATGATGCTGGTACGCCATGGTTTCATGATAGTAGGAGACCCTCTAGGGGGAAAGACTTCTGCATATAAAGTTCTTGCTGGTGCCCTTGGAGACCTTTATAAAGGTAGGTAAATTAATGAACATTTATGTAATGTTATCCTTTTTTTCCATCATAAACTGGCACTGGCTGTTGTTCATGAGAGTTTATTCTCATTTATTATATTCAGATAAGCTGATGGAGGAGTTTGCAGTGAATTACTGCATCATCAACCCCAAGGCCATCACCATGGGGCAGCTGTATGGCTGCTTCGATCCAGTCAGCCATGAGTGGTCTGATGGTGTTCTGGCCACCACTTATAGGGATCAGGCAATCTCCACCTCAGAAAATAGACAGTGGATCATCTTTGATGGGCCCATTGATGCTGTCTGGATTGAGAACATGAATACTGTGCTGGATGATAACAAGAAGGTATTGGTCATTTTGATGCTGTCCACACTTGTTTTTTAATAATAGCAATTAATTAGTCAATTGGTGGGTCAGGCTTTCCATTTATTGCAACACTTTTATCCCTTATAATGATATAATTATAATTATAATAATATAAATATAATTTTTATCACTTATAATGAGTTATCTAAACAATACCAGCCAGACTTAATGAAATTTGGTTATTCATAGTTTTTGTAAAAGGGTTAACTTTGATTTATAGGCTTTAAATAATACACTTCAGTCTCATTCCCTCTATTCTCTGCTAGCTTTGTCTGATGAGTGGTGAGATCATTCAGATGAGTCCCAAGATGAGTCTGATCTTTGAGCCTGCTGACCTGGAGCAAGCCTCTCCTGCTACTGTCAGTAGGTAAGCCACACAGACAGAAGCTGCACCAGCAACTGTTGTCTATACATACATAGGAAGCACATGTTTCAAAAGTTAAAGAATTTTTTTTTTATATGTAACCATCTGTCTGAAGGTGTGGTATGATCTACATGGAACCTCAGCAGCTAGGTTGGTTTCCTCTCAGAGATTCTTATATGGACACACTACCTGAAAGTCTAAATGCTGAACATAGAGAACTGGTGAGATGAAAAGCATACACGTCTCCTTTCATTTTTTAATTTTATTTTATGTCCTTTACAATGTCACATGATATATCTTATATCTGCTTCCTTCCATAGATACTGGACCTGTTTGACTGGCTAGTTCAGCCCTGTTTGGACTTTGTAGACAAGGAGTGTCGCTTTGTGGTTCAAACATCTCCCATTCACTTGGCCTCTAGTCTGATGAAGTTGTACACCTGCCTGATGGGTGATGAGAATAATACTTACTTGACAATTTATACTTCTTTTTGTCAGTTTGTGTGTTAACATTTCTCTCTATTTTTAGATGAAATTTCCGCATCAGGAGAAGATGGTATACAGATGTCAAGTCAGCAGATAACCATGTGGCTGCAGGGTCTGTTCCTATTTGCAGTTGTGTGGACTCTGGGTGGGACCATCACTGGGAACAGTCGCAAGAAATTTGATGTCTTCTACCGCAATCTTATCATGGGCTTGGATGATGAGCATCCTCGGCCTCAGAGTGTCAAACTCAAAAAGAACAACATCTTCCCTGAGAGAGGTCACAGAATTTCAACAAAAAAATATGTCTAAAGTTACTATACCAATTACAAAAATGTACCTTTTAACCATAAGTTAAGCAGTATTACTTTACTTATTGTTTTGCAGGCACTGTCTATGACTACTACTTTCATAAGGAGGGACAAGGACAGTGGAATGTATGGATCGATTCAATCACAAATGAGGAAAACGTCATTCCACCTGGAGCCAATGTGAGTGTGTTCATGCCACAGAAGTTACTGCTTCTAAAGATGGCACTGTGGATGTCTGCAGTCACTGAAACTCTGCTCATCCTCACCAGGTGTCAGACCTAATCATCCCTACAATGGAGACGGCACGTCAGCTCTTTTTCCTGCAGACCTACCTGGCACATGAAATACCCATGCTGTTTGTTGGGCCCACTGGCACTGGCAAATCTGTCATTAACAAAAGCTTCTTGGTAAAGCTGCCTAAAGAGCAGTACACACCAAACTGTATCAACTTCTCAGCCCGAACCTCAGCGAACCAGACCCAAGATATCATCATGGCCAAGCTGGACCGGAGAAGAAAAGGCGTGTTTGGACCTCCAATGGGAAAGAAGTGTGTCGTCTATGTTGGTAAAGGATGGGCATACGTTGTCAATTATAACTTGCCAGGAAGTGTTTGATAGTCATTTATTAATCATTATTGTCATGTCTTCTATGTAGATGATCTAAACATGCCAGCCAAGGAAATATATGGCGCCCAACCCCCAATTGAGCTGTTGAGGCAGTGGATTGACCACCATCACTGGTATGACAAGAAGGACACCTCAAGACTAAACATAGTGGATGTGTTGTTTCTGTCTGCAATGGGGCCTCCTGGTGGTGGGAAAAATGACATTACAGGTATCTGTGAAATAATTATTTATTTGTTATCAATGATATAAGACAACAGCTGTAAAATCTTTACTGCAATTGACTAAATGCTTGAATTTCTAGGCCGCTTCACTCGCCATTTGAATATCATCTCAATTGATTCCTTTGATGATGAAACACTGACCAAGATATTCAGTTCCATTACTGACTGGCACTTCAGCAAGGGCTTTGACGCCTCCTTTTACAGGTAACTTGTCAAATGTGTATTAGAAAGTCATAAAGAGGCATGATTATAGAAATTATCTTTATTAGACAGATGTCTTTTTACTTGTTGCAAAGGCTAGGCAAGATCATGGTCCAAGCCACTATGGCAGTCTATAAGGACAGCATGGACAGCTTCCTCCCCACCCCATCTAAGTCCCACTACATCTTTAACCTGCGTGACTTTGCTCGGGTGATACGAGGCGTGCTCCTGGCTCCACATACACACATGCAGGTAGGAGTGGAAACGACAGTGAAATGTTTAAACTAATTAATCTGAGTTGCCTTAACTCATCCTCATGTTGACTATTTATGTCAGGATGGAGACAAACTGATGCGTTTGTGGATTCATGAAGTCTACCGTGTTTTCTACGACCGACTCATTGACAATGAAGACAAGGAGACATTCTTTGGCATTGTCAAAGAGAGGACCTCAAGCCTCTTTAAGCAGAGTATGGAGAAGGTAAATATTCAATTTGTGCACACTCACACTCAGATATTATTTTAATTTATAATAATTATAATTATATAATTTCAGCAAAGCTAAAATAACAGAAGATTGTCTCACAGATTCTAACAAATATGACTGAAATTTTGTGGGTAAAACGATTTTGGCAAAAGATCACTTTTGATAATTCAAAATCAGTTAAAACAGTTTCTACTATTATATATTTTATTCTTCACTTACTACCTTTGTATTCATCTGCTAATTGGAAAAAAACAAAACGACAGCTACTGCTGCTCTGTGTAGTATAATGCAGTCTAGATTTTAAACTGTATCCTCCTGTGTTTAATCCTAAATATCTCCCTGTTGTCTAGCTCCTGAGCCATCTCAGCCCAGATGGCAAAGTAGTGGACGAGAGCATCCGTAGCTTGTTCTTTGGTGACTATGCCAAGCCTGATTCTGATGTTAAGGCCTACGATGAAATCACAGACTTGTGTGCCTTACAAGAAGTTATGGAGTTTTATCTGGATGAGTACAACAACTGCAGCAAGGCACCCATGTCCCTTGTAATGTTCAAATTTGCCATTGAGCATATTTCCCGCATCTGCCGTGTGCTGAAACAAGACAATGGTCACCTGCTACTCGTCGGCATTGGTGGTTCAGGGCGTCAGAGTGCCACTAAATTGGGCACATTCATCAATGATTACGTCCTGTTCCAGATTGAGCTGACCAAGAATTACAGCATGTCAGACTGGCGTGATGACCTGAAGAGGATAATGCTTAAAGCAGGCATTGAGGGAAAGAGCCTGGTATTCCTTTTCAATGATAGCCAAATCAAGAATGAGGCCATGTTAGAAGACATCAATATGCTGCTTAACACCGGTGATGTGCCCAACATCTTTGCTGCAGATGAACGTGCTGACATAATTGAGAAAATGCAGGGAATTGCCCGGATGGAGGGCAAAAAGATTGATGCCACTCCACTCTCAATGTACAACTTTTTTATTGACCGCGTGAAGGCCAACCTTCACATTGTGCTTGGTAGGTCACCTTTCCTTTTCTTTTTTCTTTTTTTTTAAAGAGTGAACCTTTTGGAAGTAGTTGTAAATAAGATTTAATATACTCAACAGCCATGAGTCCCATCGGTGATGCATTTAGGAACCGTCTTAGGATGTTCCCCTCCCTTATTAACTGCTGCACTATTGACTGGTTCCACGCATGGCCAAATGATGCTCTGGAGATGGTGGCCCACAAGTTCCTAGAGGATGTGGAAATGGACAGTGACATCAGACTGGAGTAAGGTCATGAAAACGATGTAAACAGGTTATACCAGTTCAAGCTGCTCAACAGTGCCGTGATCTTAGTAGAATTTGTATGTAGCACTAAGCAGCATTCCAAACTTCCTTTTTCTGTGATCTCAGGGTGGTGGAGATGTGCAAGACCTTCCAGACAAGTGTCAGAGACATGTCTGAAAAGTACTTCTCCAGATTGAGAAGACACAATTATGTCACACCCACCTCCTACCTTGAACTTATCCTCACCTTCAAGACCCTGCTCAATCTCAAGAGGAACGAAGTGGATACAGCAAGGAACCGCTATACTGTTGGTCTTGAAAAACTGGAGTTTGCTGCGTCACAGGTGATTCAGCCTTTAAAGAAATAGTATCTTGAACATTGCCTTGTGTCCTTGACTAAATGAATTATACTGACACATTGTCATCTGACCTGATACAATGTCAACAGGTGTCAGTGATGCAGGAGGAGCTGACTGCCTTGCAGCCGGAGCTCATCCAGACCTCAGCTGAAACAGATAAGATGATGGTTAAGATAGAGGGGGAAACAGTGGAGGTAGATGCTAAGAAAGAGCTTGTGTCTGCTGATGAGAAAGTCGCTAATGAAGCAGCAGCTGCAGCAAAAGCCATTAAGGTATACATATATTTCAGGAGCACTGACACATTTTGCCAAGCCAACAATTTCAACAAGTTGAAAATGCCACAATGGATATTTGTAGTATTTTGGTTTGCATCTATTTACATGTTTAGATATTAATTGGTGCTTACTGGTTATCTTTCAGGATGAATGTGAGGGAGACTTAGCAGAAGCAATGCCTGCATTGGAGGCTGCCCTGTCCGCCCTGGACACCCTAAAACCTTCAGACATTACAGTAGTTAAATCCATGCAGAATCCACCAGGTTTGGTCAAGTTAGTCATGGAGTCCATCTGCATCATGAAGGGTATCAAACCTGAGAGAAAACCTGATCCTAGTGGCTCAGGTAAGATTATAACTATGAAAGACATATCAAAATAGTAGCTCAATCTAAAATGTGATGAAAGTATTACTATTTCACATGACTATGTTGCAGGTAAGATGGTTGAGGACTTCTGGGGCCCTTCTAAGAAGCTCCTTGGAGACCTGAAGTTTTTGGAAAGCCTCAAAGCCTATGACAAAGACAACATTCCTGCCCCATACATCAAGAAAATCAGAGAAAAGTTTATTGACAATCCTGAGTTCCAGCCCTCTGTTATCAAAAACGTCTCTTCAGCTTGTGAGGGTCTCTGTAAGTGGGTGCGAGCAATGGAAGTCTATGAACGTGTAGCAAAAGTGGTGGCCCCAAAGAAGGAGAGGCTAAAGCTGGCTGAGGATGAGCTGGGTGTGCAGATGGAAATGTTGGCTGTGAAAAGAGCTGAGCTGAAAAAAGTTGAGGACAGACTGCAGAGCCTAAATGATGACTTGGATGCCATGGTCAAGAAGAAGAAAGAACTGGAGGACAACATTGAATTGTGTTCTCAGAAGCTGATCAGGGCAGAGAAGCTGATAGGAGGACTGGGTGGGGAGAAGGACAGGTGGACAGAGGCTGCAAGGCAACTAGGAATTAGGTAAATCAAAATGTATTTATGTTCTGTTTATTAATCTATTCATCTTAAGTTGAACATTGATCAGATTGGTTCTATGTTTCCCTTCTGCAGATACACCAACCTGATGGGTGACATACTCCTTTCTTCAGGAACTGTATCTTACCTTGGGGCATTCACAGTAGACTACCGTACAGAATGCCAGGAGCAGTGGCACATCCTGTGCCAGGAGAAGAAAATACCCTGCTCTGAGGACTTGACCCTGAGCAACACTCTCGGTAATCAGGTGGCCATCAGGGCGTGGCAGATTGCTGGACTGCCAGTGGACTCTTTCTCCACAGACAATGGCATCATTGTGTTTAACTCCCGTCGGTGGCCCTTAATGATTGACCCTCAAGGTCAAGCCAACAAGTGGATCAAGAACATGGAGAAAGCTAATAAACTTGCCGTCATCAAACTGTCTGATGGAAACTATGTGAGGATCTTGGAGAACTGCATTCAGTTTGGAACTCCAGTTCTATTAGAGAACGTTGGTGAGGAATTAGATCCAGTACTTGAACCTGTGTTGCTTAAACAGACATTCAGACAGCAGGGTGTCGAGTACATGAAAATAGGAGAGAATATTGTGGAATATTCTAAAGACTTTTTGTTTTACATGACAACTGGACTGAGGAACCCTCACTACCTCCCAGAAGTGGCAGTCAAAGTCTGTTTACTGAACTTCATGATCACACCACAGGGCCTACAGGACCAGCTTTTAGGGATTGTAGCAGCCAAAGAGAAACCAGAGCTGGAGGAAAAGAAGAACAAGCTCATTCTGGAGAGCGCTGCCAACAATAAGCAGCTAAAGGAAATTGAGGATAAGATCTTACAAGTGCTTTCGTCTTCTGAGGGCAACATCCTGGAGGACGAGACAGCCATTAAGATCTTGTCATCCTCCAAAATCCTCTCTGAGGAAATCTCAGAGAAGCAAAAAATTGCCAGTGTCACAGAGAAAGAGATAGATGACACTCGGATGGGTTATCGTCCTGTGGCAGTGCACTCCTCCATTTTGTTTTTTTGTATCTCGGAATTGGCCAACATCGAGCCCATGTACCAGTACTCCCTGACCTGGTTCATCAACCTCTACCTGTATTCCATTGCTCAGAGCTTGAAGAGTGATGATGTGGCTGAAAGAATCAACAACATTGTTAAGCACTTTACTCTCAGCATCTACAACAATGTGTGCCGCTCGCTTTTTGAGAAAGACAAGCTGCTTTTCTCCCTGCTGCTCACTATAGGCATCATGCAGGGTAAGGGCCAGGTCGATGACCAAGTCTGGCGCTTCCTTCTAACAGGCGGCATTGCTTTGGATAACCCTCACCCAAACCCTGCTCCAGAGTGGCTCTCTGACAAATCTTGGTCTGAAATCGTCAGGGCGTCCAAACTTCCAAATCTGGAGGGTCTCTTTGAACATGTCCAATACAACATCTCAAAATGGAAGGAGCTCTATGATTCAGGAAAGCCCCATAAAGACCAGTTCCCTGACAAGTGGAGTGAGTTGGTGGGGATGGACAGAATGGTAGTAATCAGGTGCTTCAGGCCAGATAAACTGGTCCCAGCAGTGCAGGATTTTATCGTGGATAACATGGGACAAGCATATATTGAACCTCCCACCTTTGACCTGGCAGGGAGTTACAAAGACTCCAACTGCTGCTCTCCTCTTATATTTGTGCTGTCACCAGGATCTGATCCAACCGCAGGTGATTCAGTTCTCTATATTTTATTACAAAATAGCCCCACACACTCCGTTCAAACTGTAGTACATGATAAAACACAAAAGGAATCTTGGGTCATAAGTGATTTTTGTTTTTGGATGCCAGGAATCTTTAATACAGTATCACATTGATTTTTCAGGTCTGCTGAAGTTTGCTGATGACCTGGAAATGGGGGGCAGTAAGACCCAAACCATTTCTCTCGGACAGGGACAAGGACCCATAGCAGCTCAGATGATTGACAAAGCCATCAAAGAGGGCACCTGGGTGGTACTGCAGAACTGCCACCTGGCCACTAGCTGGATGCCCACTCTAGAGAGGATCTGTGAGGAAACCATCAACCCAGAGAGCACACACCCAAGCTTTAGGTAACGGAATTTCCACAGTTAGTTTAATTAAATCAAAATTCACAATGAATGACAAATGAGGAAAGTATCTTTCCCTCTCCCCAGATTGTGGTTAACCAGTTATCCATCTGACAAGTTCCCAGTCAGTATCCTGCAGAATGGGCTGAAAATGACCAACGAGCCTCCAAAAGGAATAAGAGCCAACCTGTTGCGTTCCTACCTGAGCCACCCCATCTCTGACCCTGCCTTCTTTGATAGCTCCAAGAAACAAGTCATTTGGCAGAAGCTCCTATTTGGTCTCACCTTCTTTCATGCTCTAGTTCAGGAAAGGAGGAACTTTGGACCTCTGGGTGAGAAACCTAAATTATAGCCCCTGGATAATTTTACTGTACTTCAAAGTTTTGCATTTGATTTTTGAAACATTTTTGTATTCATTAAATATTTTTTTATTTTACTGTTATTGTATGTAAAAACAATATTTTTGAGGTTGTTTGTCCATTTGTTTTCAACTTAGGTTGGAACATTCCCTATGAGTTTAATGAGTCTGACCTGAGAATCAGTATGAGGCAGATCCAGATGTTCCTTGATGAGTATGAGGAGGTTCCACTGGAAGCTCTCACATATCTTACAGGTTAAATTGTCATAGTTATTGACACTGTAGGGCTTGTAAATTGTAGTAACATGGCTCAAACTTTACAAAACCTCTCAATAAACACCACAACAGTGTCCCTGTATTTCCAGGTTTGGTATGGTTTCACTCACATCCTTTACTCTCTTGTCAGGTGAGTGCAACTATGGCGGCAGAGTGACAGATGACAAAGACAGGCGTCTGCTGCTGTCGCTTCTGTCGATCTTCTACAGTTGGGAGCTGATAGAGAAAGAGTGCTGCAAACTGTGTGAAGGAGATCTGTATTATGTCCCAGCTCATGGCCCTTATGAGGTACTATCAAAACCCTGATCAATTCCAAATTAATGCCTCAGTAGAGTGCCACATCCATCATTATTAGCTATGACATGACGCACATCAGCTGTCTTCTTACATCATTATGAGCAAAAAAGTGTTTCAAATAAACACAGTGGATTTCAGTTTACATAGAGGAGGATTAATGGTTTTAATCAGTGTCAGATTTGTCTAAGATGAAATCTAGATAATATTGAGAGATCACTGTCTTAAGTCAAGTAATTTTTTAATCACCCTCTCTGATAAAGAAATTGATATTTAAATATTATTTTATTTATTTCAGACATATATCAGCTACATCCGCAGTCTCCCAATTTGTGCTGACCCCTGCGTGTTCGGACTTCATAGCAACGCTGACATCACAAAGGATAATCAAGAGACCAATCAACTCCTGGATGGAGTACTGCTTACACTGCCGAGGCAGACCGGAGGCGGGGCTAAATCTCCTCAGGTTTGCACTTCCTGTTGTCTCATGGATTTTGGCTGATTTTAATTTCCCTGAGGAAACATTTGATGCAAACTTGCTGTCTCACAGTCAGCAGTCGAGATTTGTGCTGTCGTCTGTTTGTGTTGTAGGAAGTGGTAGACGAACTTGCAGAGGACATTCTGTCTAAGCTCCCAGCAGACTTCGACATACAAATGGTGATAGCTAAGTACCCGGTTATGTATGAGGAGTCCATGAATACTGTTTTGAGGCAGGAAATCATCCGCTTTAACAGGTAACAACAACTTGCTCAGTGATCAGTTTGTGCAGGACACACTGATGTAATCCCTTACAATTTACTAACTGATCACATTCGTCTCCCTTCTCGACAGACTCACCCATGTGGTGAGAGTCAGCCTGGTAAACATTCGTAAAGCTTTGAAGGGCCAGATCATTATGTCTGCTGAACTTGAGAACGTCTTCAACAGTATGCTGGTGGGAAAGGTGCCCGCTATGTGGGCAGCCAAGTCATACCCCTCCCTCAAGCCAATGGGGAGCTACGTGACGGATCTCTTAGCCCGACTGCAGTTCCTGCAAGTAAGAATTATGATCATTAGGGGTCACATAGACCTCCAGTGAAGGTTGAATAACACCGGCAAGATGAATGAAGCACATACTATCTAGTTCAAGTCCAATAATATATGTGTACTGCACTGTGTATAGTTTGTTTGATCTTAAATTACAAGATCAAACAAGTGATATCACAACTAATGGATCCATTACATTCATATCGTCATAATGTAAAATCTGAGATGGTTTAATATACAAATACCTATACAAATGCTTGCATTTATGTCTTACAGGATTGGATAGATAACGGACCCCCCACCGTCTTCTGGCTCTCTGGCTTCTACTTTACACAGTCATTTCTTACTGGAGTGGCTCAGAATTTTGCCAGGAAGTACACCATCCCCATAGACTACATTGGCTTTGAATTTGAGGTATGTGATTATTTTGCTAAACTTTCTCAGTATTCATTGTGATATACAGTCATAGTAATAATAAGGTTGTACTGCATGGATATTCATGCTTGCAATTTTATTTCCAGGTTACCAAACAGGAGACCCATATGAATGAGAAGCCAAAGGATGGGGCATATGTAAGGGGGCTTTTCATGGAGGGGGCGCGCTGGGACAGAGAGAACATGGTCATTGGAGAGTCCCTCCCCAAGATCCTCTTTGACTCTTTGCCCATCATCAAACTCAGACCAGGAGAAATGGCCAAGTTTAAACATGAAAACATCTATGTTTGTCCAGTTTACAAAACGAGTGCCCGCAGAGGAACCTTGTCCACAACTGGCCACTCCACAAACTACGTCCTGTCCATCGAGCTGCCCTCTGACAAACCACAGAAACACTGGGTTAACCGTGGGGTGGCGTGCCTCTGTCAGCTGGATGACTAAGAATGAGCATCAACAGATGTCAAAGAATATATTAAAAATGTATATGTCAAAGGAAGTCTGTTTTGTATGCCACGTTGTGACAGGTAGACACATGTTTGCATCATACTGGCAACCCAGACCACATTCAAAATTATTTTTCATAGTGGATGACAAGGAAATCTTGCAGTGATATTTTGTCTTCAAGAGGACACAACTCTACCATATTTTAAAATGATTCATTTTGGATGGATGATTTTTGCTAATAATAACCTACATTGCATGAAAAATTTAGCCTTGCACTGATTCTATTCAGGAACTAGTAACCGGTGGCACTGCATAACAGAACAAGCCGGTACTGATATGTACTGTTTTTGCACTATGATGCACTTTACAGTTCTATTTTCTATATGGTGCTTTTTGTTTAACAATGGGTGGTGGTTTATTACAAAATGTACTGCTTGATAATAAAGTCAATATATTTTCAAAACAGCAGGACGATATGAATGTTTAGTGTTTGCTTAAAAGCATCTGATCCACAGGCAAACACTAGAGGGCAGCAAAGCCAAGCCAGTGCTGCACAGGGGTCTTATCACAAGAAATAAAGCCTGTGCTCGCTACATCCCTGCTGAGCTACTGTTTCTCTGTGCTCTCAACATAAGTAACATTCAGGTATATGTATTTATGTGTATTCATGCAGCTAAACAATATGCCATCAAGAGCAAGCATGATTTACTACAGCACCAAAATAGTGCTGGGACAAATAGCTTGACCACAGTGTGATTTGCTTGTGGTAATTACGTCAGATTATCATTAACTGGTCACCTGTCACATTGCATCATGATGCCAAATACATACCTCACATTGCTGACAGGTCCTGACCGGGAGACAATGATTTTCTGTCGCAGCAAGTGGATTCATGACTTAACAATGAAATACTGAGATTCAGTACAGGATTAATGCTTTTTTTCTGCATACATACAACACGGGGTGCCACAAATCTTCCCTGAGACTTCTCATGATGGACTTCATTCACACAAACCTTTGTGAAAGGAAGGTGTTTGCATTATATTAACGTCCTGGTGGTATAGTTTTTCATACTCAGATGGCTGGCGAGTGGTGCTGCCTGGGTGTTGCTGTATTTATATCACCACTGCTTGATGTTCTCTGTAGTCAGCACTCATGTGCTCAAACATAAGTCATCTGGCATCTGAATTCAGCTGCTGCATCAATAGCGCCACCCCCACCCCAGATTATAGCACATGAAATACTGCCACATTAAATCTATACATTATAGAGTGCCCCTGTGACAGGTACCCCTAACTTCATTGGTTAACTTGTTGTGCGTTCAGTGGTGCAGTAGTGGGAGCCATACTTCCACCTCTCCAGCAACCTGCCTGTATCAAAGACATCCCCCGAGGCCATGACCGTAGAGTTCAGTGGGACTTCAGCAGTGGGACTAAAGCTCCAGGTTAGTCTTGTTCTAAAAAAAAAAAAAAGAAAAAATTAACACAGAGAGAGAGATTGGGACCACCTGCAAGGCAAGGAAGAAAAGATCAAGCTGCCTGGCTCTGCGTCATCCTCCGTCTAGTCCCTTCGGGCCTGCTTAAGATAATGTGTTAAATGTCCTCCAGAAACAACTCCCTGGAAACTAGATGATCGTTTCCCTTTAATGAAAATGACAAAAATGAACTATGTGTGCCAGGAAGAGCAAAACACCAGACATCTCCTGTGACACTTCATGAGAGTGTGACACTTGTATTTGCTCAGCGCTGCCTTACAAACATTCTGCTTCAGTTTTCTGAGCAAGGACACCGCAATGCACAGCTTTTACTGCCATCACTATATTATGTTAATGCTGAGCTGATAATAAAATGAGAGAACCTCCTGTTTCTTCAGATAAGGTTCCCCTAAATGATTAACTCTGCAGTATATGATAAAGTGTTTTATTAAAGGGGGGAATTACAGTGATAGTGGGAGAAATCTTCATCACATAAATAACACAGCACATTGGTTTTGTGTCAGTTGGCGATGCACTGACCTTGATTTGTGTAAGTATAGGTATAACTGTGTGTCAACAAGCAAAATCATTTCAGCTATTTAGAGCATGTTGTTTGTCTTGGGAGAGTCAAAGAAACACTGCAGCTCGGAGAATGTAGACAGCAGTCTACCTATAGAGGCTGGATGCACTTTTCTCTGTGTACCAGTTCCAGTAATTACATTTCTGCCCCCCAACCCCCCCAAAACACAGGAACTCTAAATTTTATTTGTCATTTACCCTTGAAGAAGGTATCTTGGCATTTATCCCTGAGCAATGAATCACAAAAATGTGCCCCTGAAACCTTGAACAAAATCCATGACCTTGATTTCAATTGAATATTAGAAAGGCAGTTGATGGCACTGTGTGTCTGGGTATGTGAGGGAGTGTCTCAGAAGTGCACACCAGAAGAGAATATTAATTTGAGTCTGATTCTAAAGTGCAAAAATACCCTGTCACTGGCTTATTTTCCTATAAGAACACAGTAAAACGACATGATTATGATCTCTCCATATGCCATTCATCAAAACATGTCCAGGCACAATATTTTGTTGTCAGTGAAGGTCAACATCTGTCATAAGGTGTTTTGTCAGAGGAAACAGTTTCAGAGGGAAGTATTACCGCCTACATACACAGATAAATTCAGTCTCCATGGTTTTATATCACAGAGAAGTTTCCAATTAAGGAACCATTTACATGGAGGCTTTGTACAGTCAGAAAGCTACTTACAACTAATATCATTTATTTTATATGAGCTACCATTCATGCAGTCAAATTAATTTACCATTATCAACACTTATGAATCCTTATTAAAGAGGGTTATAATTACCTGTACATTTAAATAATTCATTAATAAAGTTTTTAAGCGTAAAATCTGCAGTTATGCATGTTAATTAGTCATTGATAAAAGGTTTTGATCCTCAGGCCTGCAGTTAGAAATGTTAACATGTAGGTAATAGGTCTAGAAACGACCGATCAAACCAGTCAGAGAGAGATTTCACAACCTGGCAACCCAAAAGTTGCTCTTATCGTGGATTATAATCTAACTGAAGTAATTGATTTCCCAACCTTTAATATAAACCACCAGAAGAAAAATAACAGAGGAAAGGCAAAGCACAAACCCCTCTCCACCCATGACAGAGCGGTGACAGATTATGACTTTATTAGGTTGCTGCTGCACAAATAAGCAGCAGCAGGCTAACAGGGGGAGGAGGGCGAAGACAACGGGTCTAGATGAAAATAAAAAAAAAAAAAGAAAATCATCACGGTGTGCACAGCTGTGTCGCACGGAGGATCCACGCTGCTGGAAAGACGGAGGAGCAGACGGAGCTGCGTTTCCTGAACGCAGGCGCACATCCAGCTGTGGCGGCGGTGTGACGAGCGGAGCGGCGGAGGAGGACTGGAAGGTGTGTCGGCCACCGAGCAGCCCCCCCACCACACACACACACACACACACCCAACCACAGCGCGTGTGTGTGCAGGAAGAAGACGCTGCGATAGAGAGAGAGAGAGAGAGAGAAGTTTCCTCCGCTCTGCGCGCTCGCTCGCCGCTCGTTCTCTTCAGACGATGGCACGTCCGTGTGCAGCGCCGTCGCCTTTACCGGAGCCCCGCCACCACTGACGGATCCAAAAAAAAAAAAAAAAAGTGTCACCATGGCTGAATTTGGGGAGAACAAGAGCGCCGTCGGTCCACCGGTTGCCGGCTGGAAAGCTGCGTCAGGGGGCGCCGGAGCGAGCCCGGACACGCACCGGGGAGAGCCGCTGTCCAACGGGAACTGCGGCGCGCCGGACACCGTGAAGAGGATCCAGAACGAGTCCAGCTGCGAGTCCCCGACGTGGGAGGGCACGAGTCCGGAATCAGCCTCCAAGGCGATCCCTCGGCGCAGCAGTCTGATCAAGGTAGGCCGACATGTCCATCAGCAGGAAACAGCCCGCGGTGCTGTTTTTCACAGCGGGGACTTTAAGATTTAAAAGAAAAAATGCATGCAAACTGTTGCAGGTTCAGAGCAGCACAGACTGCTGTCCTGATGTCACAGAGGATGACAAAGTAGGATATGGTTACTGAAAGTCTCTCTGATTCCACACAGACTCTGCAAGCCCCTGCAGGAATGCTATGCTGTTGCAACAGAGCCATGCCAAAAACTGTAAAGTTAATACAGCACGTAGATGTGGTGACTTTACACACACACACGCAGATCTTGCTGAGCACTGGTTATAATCAGCCCTGCTACCTCAAAATAAACTGTTAATACAGTGTGACTCTGCTTCCTGTCAGCCCCTCTCTATCTGTGTGAAACAGCAGACACCTCTCACGTGTCAGCGCTGTTGAGGAAATTTAGATCTGTAAGCTGAAGTAGGCCTGTTTATGGCCTCAGGGTGCACATCAGGACAGGTAGGTGTCACATTTAGGATGATAGAGAGCGCCAGTGCTCAGTCCCATCTACACGCCAAGCCTGGACTACAACTGACCACACAGGACTCCAGATCAGATTTATTAATAAAAAAAAAGGAATAAAAACAGACAATAACTCTCATTTTCAGGGCTTTTCAATCATCCATTGTGTTTCTCCAGCCACGGTGCACAGCAGGTAATGTCACTTCTTGGCTCTCCATCAGCCACAGAGGAGGGGGAGGAACTAATAAGTGGAACCACCTGCTGTAGTCTTTGATTAGAATGAGAAATTGCATTCACTCCGCCTTCTGCAGCCTTCAGTTTCTACGTCTAATTAACGCCGCTGCCCACACAGAGCTGTGCAAGTTTATGTGTGTGGAGCCTTTGACAAAGACATCACACTCAACTGTTCTCCTGCCTTTAAAGTATCATATCAATAACATCTAATCAATAACTCATCTTTGTTCTTGTACGGCTTCAGGCCCCCCCAGGCATGTGGGAGGTCTTGTATTGATCTCGAGTTGTTGCTTGTCTTCAGAGCTGCTGCCGGTGGAAACACGATTATTTGAACATGGCTTCATATGGCTCCGATTGGCTCCCACTCACAGCGAGGCAGGAAGCGGGCCAGTTGGCCAATTTCCTCGCACAGTTCATGTTGCAATATTGCTATTAAGTCATGAGCCGCTGATGATGACACGTCCCTCTGTTTTTCACTGGAACACAGAAGCGCTCCTCGCCTCCTTTCCCAGACACAGGCCTGCTCTTGTCTTTCGTCGGTGCACCAAGGATTTAAAAAACGCTCTTGTTTATTCCGCTGTCTCATGCTGGGTCAGAAATTGCATTATAGATAACTCCTGGCTCCGTGTGCCGTCTGATATCCGCGCCGCGTTTGATGTGTGCCATTAAACAGCTCCATAACATCAACTTCATCCTGGCAATTGTGCATGTGCATGTGCTTCCTGTGTACTGAAGCTGACATGAGAGTGTTATGTTGATGTGTTGCACCTCTGCACGTCCAGCGATCAACTGACCGCCTGGTGCAAACACTGCGCGTTCAGCACAAACATGCCTGCGTTTTGAATCCCAGACACCTGAGGCTCCAGGTAGACGGAGCTCAGTTATGAATCCACCTGTCAACACGGCGGTGTGTGTTTGTGTTTGCTAAACTACCCCTACGGCCAAACTCAGGATTCCTCACAATAGGAGTCGGGGTGGTATGAAGGCAGATAAACAGGAAACATGACATTCCAGATTGGCTTTAACAGGAGTCAGGGGATTTGTGTCCACTGTGTGTGTGTGTGTGTGTGTGTGTGTGTGCTCCTGCTCTCTTCAGCTGAGGTAATGAGAGTGCCCTTAATTGAATTTCATCAGTATGTACTTCGTGCCGTCCATCCCCTTCTTCTCTGTGTGCGTGATGGAGATGTAGAATCACTTTGCTCCAAGTTCATCGTGATGTAGATAACCATCAGGTGCTCTATTTCTCCCTCTTTCGCTCTCGCTCTCTCACTTCAAACACACACACACACACACAGATATTCAGTCACACACACACACACACACACACACACACACACACACAGACAAACGCACACACTTGCACAGACATGCCTTCTAGTAAAACACAGCTAGGCACAACAAATATCTGCTTCCCGGCTCTCTCGTTACTCATGCCAGCAGAGTATAAAGACGCAGTTGGCATGCGTATGAATGTGTGTGATGGTGTGTTACTGTGTGCACATTGTTCATGTCCTGTGAAAACCACATATCTCCAGAATCTCAGCGTTTCATTAACCAAGAAAAGCATTTTCATTTAATCCAGTACGTTTAAAGTTTAAAGGCAAGAGTTGCCACAACTCATGAAGGAGTCTGCAGTTACTTTATCTGTAAGTTAAAAGAATGGGTGGACATTTCAGGAAATATGCTGTTTCACTTTCATGCTAAGAGTTATTGTGAGTAGAGTGGTACCACTTTCATTTTGGTCCCATTTAACCATGATGCCTGAGCTAGGAGACAGTTAGCATTGCATAGCATAATGGCTGAAAGCATGTGGAAACAGCTAGCCTGCTTTTATTTGACAGGTAAAAAAATCCACCTGCCAGCACCTACAAAGTTCATTAATTAACTAATTCATCTTTTAGTTTGTTTAACTTGTAGAAAAACTGAACGGTAGAAAGAGCAAGGCTAGCTGCTTCCGCCTGTTTTTTAGTCATCATGCTAAGCTAAATTAGCCACCTCTTGGCTCCGACACCGTCTACAAGACAAATTTGAGGGCAGTATTGATATTCTGGTTTAACTCTTTACTAAAAAGCAAGTGTATTATTAAAAAAACTTAGTCTTTAACTTAAATTTTGAGACATGTTTTTCACTGGGCAGAAACGCTATAAATATACAAATTTTAGAGCGTGTGTAAGGGTGCGTATCATATGATGTATTTTTGTAAATGCATATACTTGTGTGCACGTCCCTTTTTATTTACCTTCATCAGTATGCGTGCCTAATGGGTCTGTTTGTGCATTTTGGAGGTCGCATGTGTTTTTCAGACAGAGGGAGCAGCATTTGCCCGGAGCGTTAGCGCGTCAGCTGGGGAGGGGCAGTTGTTTGAGTCAGAGGAGCCCCCCGAGCGCCTCCTGCAGATCAAACCAACATCTTTAGCCTGCGTGAGCCCGGCCGTGCACAGCGCAGGGAGCGCTTAAACCTTCTCGCTGATCTTGGCGGAGCCACAGGACATACCACTACTTTAAGACTTCCCGGTGATCGAATCACTCAACATATGTATTCATAACATACACCCTACATGCATGTGCAGGGTTGTGCAGTGATACATGCGTCTGTGCATGGATGTCTGTGTCTGTAAGAGAGAGAGATAGAGAGGCTCACCACAGTCATCGCTCCGTTGTGTGACGACCCTGCTCGATAGGCTGCTTTGGTTGCTACGCTGATGCTCGGCTGACTCAAGGCTCCAACCACCTGTTCTTGGCTTTAGTGGTCCTCCTATTGTCAGTAAATGCATCTGTGACGTGTGTCAGCTGAAAATGTGGTTAGCTTTCTGACAAGATGACCTTTTCAAGTCAACCTTTTACTTGTGTCATTTTGTGCGGCGTGTGTGTTTGATTGTGTGTCTGTCTGTGTGTATTTGAGCACATGGGACTTCAAAGGCTCGAAGTGTAAAAGAGCATCTGCTGCTCTACTTGCCACAAGGGCAGGGGTTTCTAGGCAGGCCGAACAGTTAACTTACTGTGAATGCTCACCGCCATTTCTCGCTAAACGTTATTCCCATACGTTGAGCTGCTGACAGAATGACTTCACCACAAACAGCTTCCTGTGCTCTATTTAACCCTGATGTCTTTTCCTCTGAACACACATGCATAACCACACCCTGTCACACAGCAAGACCTTGTGATTAACAGGCAATGATGCAAGTGATTGGGGAAATTCTTAACCAGCTGTTTTTGACTGATCAGTTGTTCAGTCAAGAAAAAGTGAGAACATATTCTCAAATCTCAATTTTATTTCATATACAGTAGAGAAAAGCAATACATCCTTAATCTTGAGGACCTGCACAGACTCTCTAATGAAGGCCATGCCACTTGATCCACCATTTTGGACCAATATTTCAGACGAACATTGAACATACTGAGAAATATCTCAACAACTATTAGATGGATTGATGCAAACGTTTTGTACAGGCATTCATAGTTCCCAGATGTGTCATGATGACTTTAGTGATCCCCTGCTTTTCCTCTAGCACCACCATTACGTTTACATTTTGGGTTTTGAGTTAAATATATCTGCTACTAACTACTGACTCTTTGGTAGATTGCCATGAAATTTAGCGCACACATTAATCCCCCTGGATGTATTTAATTCGCTGGATTTTCATCCAGTGCCTTCAGCAGATCAAAATTTCAATTTGTTTATTAGTTTGTTTTAAATACCTGTAAAGCTAATGACATTCCCATCAGCCTCTGCTTTGCTTTGTATAGTGCTTTTTAGCTAATGTTAGCATGCGAACATACTGAACACTAAAGATGGTGAACATACTAAACATAGCTGCTAAAGATCAGCATATTACCATAAAAAATGTGAAAAAAAACAGTTTAACCAAGCTCTGCAGTGCGGAAGTGCAGCCTTTTTAATAGTTGTATGGTTATTACATTTGTTGGTAGATCAGCCAATCTATTGATTAACAAATTGTTTCAGTGCAGGTTCTAATTTAAGAATAAACTAGGACATTGTAGTAATGAACAGCATGAGGCATAATGGTATTTCCTCATTATTCCTCATTAAAATAAGACAAGAGAGGCTGTGTTTGTATGTAGCCTACGTTTGGGCTACCTGCATCATTAAGAGTTAACTGGTATGAAGCATCAGTATTGTTGCTATGGTTACCTGCAGTGTGTGGTGGCCTATACCTTGTGCAGTGATTCGGAGCAATGGATAAGTGGTTGACTTGTACTATGCTCTCATGCATGGTTTTAATGGACACCTGCGAACCAATCAGAATGACATACTTTCAGTAGCCGGGGTGTAATGTGACGATAAGAACCACACACACACACAC
>JBAJHX010000040.1:8001099-8020066 GCA_037176925.1 Amniataba percoides
CACACACACACACACGCACACACATACTGCTGGCACCCTGATGTGTTCAAGTAATGGCTCTCAAATGCAAATAAACACAACTTAAAGCCCAACTGTGTTTTTACCCCCATGTTTCTACATGACATATTAAATCTTCATAGTAGAGTCTCTCTTTCAGAGGCTTTTTTGCGCATTTCCGTCACACCATCTCAAGATTCCCAATAAATAACCTTCTAACCTCCCTCCTGGTGGTTTTTGCGCTCCAGCGTGAGAGGCACTGGAATAAACCAAGCTATTAACCATCCATCATGTGCTGTCAAACACACAAGGCTGCAGGGATGAAGAAAAGACAGTTGAGTCTCCTGGCCGATTTTCACTCCTCTATTCTTTATTTTGTCTCACTAACAACCGTCTCTAGTTGACTGCTTTTCTATCTGTCTTAATTAGTGGATCAAACCCAGCGCCCACTTATGACCTACATCTTCATTCCGCTGACTCTTGAGATGTTGTAATTACTGATACGGGCTTGTTGCATCCACATAAACATACACTCTCATACATCACACCATGCATGCATGTAAGCTGGCTAATGAAGGCACCAGGCCATGCTGGTGCCTGCAGGCAAATACCAAAGTGCAAAGGCTCTGTGACTGTATGCATAAAGACAGCCAGTAGTTTGGCAAAGATCTTCTTTATTTATTTCTCTCCATCTTTCCGGTAACTCATTTTTTTTTGTTTGTGTTCTGTTTATCTCTGTCCCAAACTTTCTGTGATGTCTCTCTGTCATCTTGTGTGTCCTCCTCTGATAGCCGCATCTAATCTGTTCTGCCACACAGTCTCCCCCATTTCTCTCGCCCTTCATCCAGCCCCACATCTGTCCATCTCAATGTCCTGTCAGGAACATCCATAATCTCACGGTGCTGATTAATTTTCCAAATTTATTCGCAGTAATCTTTTATATATTTCCATCAGATGAAAACAGGCAGATGAAAAAAAAACTCTTCAAATCATTTAAAAGGGCATCTTGTCCCATTGATGTTTGCTCATATTTGAAGCGGTATTATTTTAACCCTAATTAAAGCTGCTGCGAGCGATAATTTGATCATAACAATGGATCAAATGATAGTGTTAAATGTGAAAGGGGTCGCTTTTAGTGACAAACCCACAGAGAAATGTCACCGTAATCTGCAGCTCCTCTAAATTATAAGAAGTATCACAGTGTCTTTAAGCATTGCTTTAGTGTGCAGTCAACTTTACTGTTTTGTTTCTCTCTCACAGTTTTCGCCATTTAGCAGGCAAAGATCCGGATATTTATTCTGGATACCAAACCAGAGCCAACAACTATTGAAAATTAGGTCACAAAAATGGTTTAATGGGTCTCAGTGGTTATCACTTGTTGAACTCACATTAAGTGTCACGCCTAAAAATAACAAATACTGTATGAAGAACTAGGCATGATGAGGTTTCTCACAGCAGTGACACCCTCCCTTTACTGTGTCACTGTATCAAGAATCAACAGCCTCTGTCTCGCTCTGTTCTCTCCGTGCTGTCACCCGGCTCTCAGTGGAGTCACAGGAAGCTCTCTGTGACTGGCTGACAAGCAGCTTCCTGTTTTGAAGAGCAGTGGTGGTTTTGGAGACTCATCTTGGTCTCTGTGAGAAAAAAACAAAATACGTTTTTTTTTGTGACGAACAAACTGCGTCATTCTAACAGAGATTAAGGAAAATGGAATCTGAATTTCATCAAGGGATGGAGGCTAAACTCATTTTGCTTTGCTATGTGTACCTTGAATAAAGAATTGAATAAAATAAATAGGTTTACCCATTGTATTTTATTCAGGTGTTTATCTGCTTGTGGGTTCATTTGTGCCCTCTAGTTTTATCTTGTCAGGATAATTTATTCAGAGTCTACGGTGACGTCAAAGCTGTTTGGTCGTGTGTTTGAACTCTGTCTTCCCCTCTGTCAGTAATTTATGTGCTAGGCTCACAGAGGTGAACGTGCAGGGCAGCCTCCACACGCGAGATAATTGAATCCCAACTGTTGAACAGGCATCTTGGAGGTTCCCGGTGCTTCAAAGCTTGAAGCGCGGCTCTCGTCAGGCGCACACCATATGAGGTTTATTAGCTTTTAGGGGGAGGCAGCCTTTGCTTTTGTATGATTTCTACCCATTGCTTGTCTATTAATTTAGCGATGACGTGTTTGTTACCGGTCATGCGATGCACAAATGTCCGTGGAGACCATGTTATTTATGTGGAGTTTTCTAACTGGGTAACGTGTGCACAGTGATTGGTCCCGAGACAGCCACACAGAAGCCATTACTGCTAATGTCACACACAGAGAGAGAGATATGGATTGAGACCAACATTCATCTCCGGTGCCTGTCACCATACGGCATGAGGGGAAAGAGAGAGTGTGACTGATAGGCTGGCACTGTACGCTCCTGAGTAAGGCTGCATGGGTCTGTGTTTGCGAGCGAAGTCACTAAGTGTTGGCTTTACGCCTCATTCTGCATCGCTGGGAAATCTCCCATGTGCTTCCAGGGGACGCCTCGAATACAGTGCAGTTTTTCCAAAATGAATTATTTTTGAGAGAGAAAAGAGAAGCCGGATTAGCTTTTTCTGATTTTCTCCCTGCGGCTGGGGTGCAGTTACGTATTCCTGTTTGAGGCACAATTAAATTTAGAGGTGTTTGCTAAAGTTTTTTAATAATGACACAAAATCAATTAACTCAATTAAAAGTCAACATTTAATTTTGTTATTAGATTGCCTGCATATGTGTTTTTTAGGGGCTGGAGATGAGCTCGTCCTTTTGCTTTCACTTCTTGCAGTTGTCAGAGTAAGAAAGGAAGATAAGGGGTCTTGGAGGACAGACTTACTATCCCTCTGTCCACACCCTCTTTCGCTCCCTCTATCATGCCCCAAGGTAGCAGTGGTATTTATAGAGCCACCACCTCCCTCCCTGCCTCCCTCTTTCCCTCCCTGCCTCACCACGCCAGCTCAAAAAAAACTTGTCACCATTGGAAACACTTCTCCATCCTAATGAAGCAATTCTACGAGGATTTGCAATGGTTAGGTGCCCTCCCTACCCTCTGAGGGAGAGCGTTTCATCCTCTGTGAATTATGCTTCCCCTCTTTCACATGTTCATTCATATTCTTTAGATGAAACACAGCTCTGGTCTTTTTTCTAGCTCTTTCTCTGTCTTTCTCTCATCTCTTTTTGCCTTTCATATCCCCCAGATTTCTTTCATATGGAGGGTTCCCTCGTCTCCTCTCTCATAAAAGATCCAAGTGCTCTCGAGGTTCATATGAACTCTTATTTGAATGAAATCAGAGCTATGCTGATGAGTGGAGATTAATTAGTCACTGATCAGTCGTCACAGATGTTCATTATAGATATGAAAATGTTGATCAACCTGCTAATGATTGGTTGGACTTCTTAAATACTTCAAAACAATTTTGATATAATATATGTTTGTTGGCCTTTGAGCAACAGGCTGCTGGATTTGATCTTCTGCTGAAAGAAGATTAATGCATTTTTCAAAATTTCACTTTGATTTATGCCCCATTTCAAGTCAACTTGAGAAAAATCTGAATCTTAACAGACGCGATATTATCCCAGTATTATACTGAAAGTCCTTTTTTCTTTTTCTTATTCATTTTCATATATCTTATTAATTTGCATCTACATTTTGATCAAGTCATCCTTTAAATAGTTCAGTTTAGCTACAAATGCCCAGTGTTAATTGGTTGCAGTCACTACAATGTGAAGATCTGCTGCTTTCCATTTGTAACATTGTGGTAAACTGACTGTCTTTTGTTAGTTATTAAAGATGCCATTGTCACCACAAGGAAACTGTGATGTTATTTTTTCATTATTTTGAGTAATGTTCTAACTTAATTAATTGGGAAAATGACAATTGATGGACAATGAAAATTCTTGTTATGGTAGGTCCGAGGCACATTTTGTGAATGAGCATTATTTTTTAGTCCATTTCATCTTTATTTACTGTTTGAGTTTATGTTCTTGTCTGTGACATGTAAGACAGTGGCATGTTGAGTATGTGGGTGTTTGGGTCGTCGGTCACTCTACTTACACGTAGGATTGAATCAGCTACAATTATGTTATCCTACTTATCCTGCCACACTGTGGATTAGCTTCAATGAAGTCTCTGATTTGATTTTATCAGGACTCTAATATATCCATAATTGAATAACTGCGCCCACATATATGCTTTTATCTAGAAGTAGACGGATCTTCGTGGGGGTGACATCTGATCGGTCAATAAATCAGATGGATGAGCTGTGATGGTGAGCTCAGATAAACTAATTGGGTCCGCCGGTGTCGTGGTGGAGGGGCCGAATTAGAATGCTGCAGCCTGCTGCCTCTGTCTAGTCAGGTATGATTAATGGTGTAATGGTGAAGGGCAAGGGCAAGCAAAGGCTTTTAGTATCAGAAAAAACAATAACAGATTGGGAGGAAGAGGCTTTATGTGCTCGACCAAATAATCTGTGTTTATGTATGGTTATATAAGCTGGTATGCCTTTTAATCCTTTAAGATCCATTCTGGAAGGGAAATATGTTTGTCATGCCCGAATAAAGAATCCTCTTCAGATGGATCACTGTCTGTCTTTCTGTCTCTCTCTGTCAACTCATTCTTCTTATTATTATTACACCGCCCTCCCTCCTCCTTTCTTTATCTGCTCCGTCCTCTCATCCTTCCTTCCCTTCCTCCTCATCAGGATGGGTCACGTGCTGGCCGGGAGAGGAAGAAGACAGTGTCCTTCAGCAGCAGCCTGTCGGAGAAGAAGATCAGCAGTGCTGCAGACTGTATTCACTCCATGGTGGGTCAGCTACAGAGTGGTCCTTTACATAATATATCAGTTTTACATACCTTCACATGAAATATTAAATGTGCAATGCATGCTTCAAGGGTTTCTTTTAGATCATAGGCATTCAAGCCTGTCAAACATCAACTTGAAATGGTGTGAGCTCTGCACTGAAAGTCACTGGATTACAACTTCCATCTATATCTTGCCTCCAGGTTGAGGGGAGTGAGCTTAAGAAAATCCGAACCAACTCACGTGTTTACCAGCGGTATTACTTGCTGGATGCAGGCCTCCAGGCTCTGTGCTGGGAGCCGTCCAAAAAGGAGTCAGACAAAGCCCGGATCTCTCTCGCCTCCATACGAGAGGTCAGTGTCCAGAGAAAACGGCTTCTCCAACAAACTGCTATGAATGATTACATTCTGTTAGACTAAGGAAGAGGAAATGTTTACAAACCTGAACCATATGGACAGCAACAGTTGATTTGTTTTTATTGTACTTGATGAGGAATTTTTGCATGTCTCACATTGTAGGTACGGACAGGTCGTAACACAGAAACCTTCCGCACCAGCGGAGTTTATGAGCAGATTTCAGAGGACTGTGCATTCTCAATCATCTATGGAGAGATGTATGAAAGCTTGGACCTGGTGGCCAACTCTGCTGAAGTGGCCAACATTTGGGTGACTGGCCTAAGGTATGACACAGCAAAGACCCAGGACTGGTCTTACACTTTAATATGTAGCAGAAACACATCTTTTGATCTTCAGAGTTGATTCTTAACAATCATAAACAGTATACAGCAGTAGTCTGTCTTAAGGACAGTATGCTAAAAAGTCAGTATTCATGCATTCCCTTCTCTTTTATAAAGTATCCTTGATAAAGTCAGTGCTGTTTGACATTAACAGGAAGGAGTAGTTTACCTGAAAATTGGAATAAAATACTTTTAACCTCTAATACTAGTACACTCTGTGTACTTGCTTTTTTGTGTTTTGTGAACAACACAACGTTCATTGGTGACGTTAGGATGAGCTCATAGTAATAAACATTTCATTTGCGGTTGAACTAAGGTCTATATGTGTGGAGGAGCGTGGGCTAATCAAGCTACTTTGTGTAGGGTTTCTTTTGTCCTGTATTGTTTTTATTGTGGGGAACAGTGAGATGTTGGTGGGATGATTTCTTTGTGCAGTCCTTTGAGATGTGTTTGTGACGAAGGGAGATGACAGTGAATGTGATTTGACTTTAAACTGATTCTTCCACTGCAGTTATTCTATTTTATTTCAGTTTCAGCAAAGCACCTGAGATTAAAATGAAAACGTCTGTGATGTATTATTGGACCCAAAATATTCTGTCCTATTTTATCAGCCTTCTCCATTCCTCTCTCATCCTCCTCTAGGTATCTAATGCAGTATGGGAAACATGCCCTTGACATGCTCGCCAGCAGTCAGGACAGCCTTCGACTCATCTGGCTGGAGCAGTTGTTCTCCTCAGCCGCTGATTCGGACAGACAGGAAGACATTGAAGAAGGAATTCGCTTGCAGTCAGCCATTAGGATGATACTGAATGTGAACCCTGGAGTGAGCAGCATCAAAGTGGAGCACAGGTTTAAAGAGCTTCAAAGAGTCAGAGAGAAGATGTGTGGGCTCTCTCTAGACAATGGATCTGGAGTTAGAGATCACAGTGACAACAAAAGCCAGACTGGAAGAAATGAGCGTGTTACGAAGCAGGAGTTCATTGAGGTCTTCCATGACTTTTGCACGCGTCCGGAGATCTACTTTCTGTTGGTGCAGTTCTCTAGCAACAAAGAGTTCCTGGACACCAAAGACCTGATGAGGTTCCTCGAGGCTGAGCAGGGAATGGCTCAAGTGGGTAACCTTCCCGTTACATGTCATTGCACGTCTGTCCAGTTTCTCCTACGTCTCTCAATTTCCTTCTCTCACTGTGTCTTCCAGGTGAGTGAGGAGACCAGCCTGAAGCTAATCCACTCCCATGAGCCATCGGAGGAAGGGCGGCAGCAGGGGTACCTGTCGCTGGATGGCTTCACCAGCTACCTCACCTCGGCAGAGTGCCAACTCTTCGACAGGGAGCATAACATCGTGTGCCAGGACATGTCCCAGCCTTTGTCTCACTACTACATCAACTCCTCCCACAACACCTACCTCATCGAGGACCAGTTTCGCGGTCCGTCTGACATCTCCGGCTACATCCGCGCCCTTAAGATGGGTTGTCGATGTGTGGAGGTGGACGTTTGGGACGGGCCCGATGACGCGCCGGTGGTGTGTACTGGACACACCCTATCCCCACCACTTTCCCTACGTTGTGTTTTAGAGGCTATCGGAAAGTTTGCATTTGTGGCATCGGATTATCCGTTAATTGTATGTATCGAGAACCACTGTTCACTTCAGCAGCAGAAAGTGATGTGGCAACATCTGATTAGGATACTGGGGGAGAGGTTATACACAGATTCACCAGACAAAGCGGAATCATACCTACCATCGCCCCATGCCCTAAGACATCGAATTCTTCTAAAGGGTAAGAAGTTGGGTCCAGGTCCTGATGGCGAGGATGGGGAGGTAAGTGAGGAGGATGAAGGGGCAGAGATGTGTCAAAGGATGAAAGCAGCTAACAGTGGTGGGGCAGGACCTGGAGGAAATGAGAAGGACACGGTGCAGAAGAGTGTCTCTTTTGCAGCTGTTACTCAAACGAATCCTCTTCATCTTCCTCCCAAACGTTTCCAACTCCTGAAGGAACTCTCTGATCTAGTAACTCTTTGCCGCTCAGTTAGCTTCATTGACTTTCCAACATCATCCAAAAGTCAAAAACCTTGGGAGCTGTGTTCCTTTCACGAGTCGCTGGCTGTGCGTCTCGCTGGCGAGAGCCCCGGCTACTTCGTCAATCACAACAAGCATTTCCTGTCAAGGGTGTACCCCAACCCCATGCGCATTGACTCAAGCAACATGAACCCTCAGGACCTGTGGAAGTGCGGTTGCCAGATTGTGTCCATGAATTTTCAGACAGCAGGACTGATGATGGACCTGAACACAGCCTGGTTCCGGCAGAATGGGAATTGTGGTTACGTCCTGCGGCCAGCCATCATGCGGCAAGAGGTGTCTTATTTCAGTGCCGACACCAGAGACACAGTGCCTGGTGTGTCTCCACAGCTGCTCCATGTGAAGGTGTGGTGGAAAACAAGAAATGTGTCCCCTGTAATGAACACAAGCTTAATTTTCTAACCAAAAAAAAAAAAAAAATTCCAGTTTCTTACTACTTGAATCCTAATTTACTAGTTCTGGTAATCATTCAATTTTGTAATGATATCTGGGACAGTGGTAAAATAAGTCATTTTAAGAAAGCCACCAGAATATTCAGGCTTTTTTAGAAGAGACAACCAAGCTGAAATTACGTTTACATTTGCTTTTGCTCTGGTTGCTCTTTCAGTTCTACCTCCAAATGAGATGATTTTGCTTAACTGCTGGCTTGTCTACAACTTGTTTGATCGACTCGTAGTTGTTTTTTCACCCTGTTATTCTCCTAATTATTTGGATGAGCAAATGAGTCATCATAACTGATAAAGTTAATGTCCAAAACTATAAATTCAGAGTTTTTGTAAACTGAAAAAATCCTCATGATTATGGTGTTAACATGAATACTGAGTAAACATTGGCCTTTATCTTGATGTGTGTCCCAGGTGATAAGTGGCCAGAACCTGCCCAAGCCAAGAGGTTCAGAGGCCAAAGGAGATGTGGTGGACCCCTACGTGTACGTTGAGATCCACGGCATCCCGGCTGATTGCACAGAGCGCCACACCAGGACGGTGACCCAGAATGGGGACAACCCTATCTTCGACGAGAGCTTCGAGTTCCAGATCAACCTGCCAGAGCTCGCCATGGTTCGCTTTGTGGTGTTGGATGATGACTTCATAGGGGATGAGTTCATAGGTCAGTGGCCAGGGTCAGAAAGGTCACTGTAAATAGACACTCACTCAAAGGAAATGATTTCATAGTTTATATCTGTGGATAAGACTGTTAAAATGGTATTGCCTCATAGGTTTCATGTTCCTTTGAAATGCATTCTGCCACAGGTCAGTATACCATCCCTCTGGAGTGTCTTCAGCCGGGCTATCGACACGTACCACTCCAGTCCCTGACAGGCGAGGAACTTCCACACGCCAAGCTCTTTGTGCACGTGGCCCTCACCAATCGCAGGGGAGGGGGGAAGCCTCACAAAAGGGGACTATCTGTTCGGAAGGCCCGCAAGGGGAGGGACTACACAGCTCTGAGGGACTTGGGGGTCCGGGCTGTTGATGATGTTTTCAAGATGGCTGCTCCTTTACTTAGAGAAGCCACTGACCTGAGAGAAAACATGCAGGTGAGGAAGAGTGAAGTGTATTGATTATTTAGCTTGTCAGTATTTCACCACAGACCATTGACATGTATGAATAATGAACAATGTAATGGTTAATTAGTTTACCAACAGAAAACTTTATCAACTACAGTCTTGATAATTCATCACGTCTAAGTTTTTAATCTGGCAAAAATGCCATACACTTATACGAGCTTCTGAAATGTGCTGCTATTTTAAACTTAATGACCAACATGACGATACCACAGTGTACACTGGGTTATTATTTTGATGTTTTATAGACTAAAAATGTATCAACTGGAAAAAAAACATCAGCAGAGGAAAAATTCAAATCAACGTTACAGCCTCAAATAATTTGTGTAATTCATGATCATTATAAACAAATGGGCAGAAACAGGGATATCTAAATTCTCTTGAGCACTGCTTTTCCTGTATAACAGTGATGATTTGTGCACAACTGAAAAGAAAGAAACAAAAGACCGCCTCCAGTGACGACTTCTCTGCAACTGTTAAAAGCTGATCTAACCTTTATGAGCCAGGCAGCAATTTGGTCTATTGGAGCTTGTGTCACTCCAGGGCAATAAAACAGTGATTATATGTTCAGTCAGTGTGGTGAGACTGTTGGAATCCACATCTCTTGATTTTCTTCCAGTTCAAGCTGAACTACTGCAACAGCACAGCTGCAGGAGAGAACTGCAGGAGGGCAAATCAATAGTCAAAGGGAAAAGACAAATGGCTGTGTTGCAGGAGCGGCTTTTGATTACCTGTGTTTATGTGCGTGCATGCGCGCGTGTGTTTGTGTGTGTGAGAACGAGAGAGAAAGTAAACTGAGTGGGAGACAGCGGGGAAGAGATTTGACAGATTTGATGTTCATTTAATTTTGATATCAGTTGAACTGTTTTTCCTTCGGGGACGAGAAAATAAGATTGAGAAATATTGTGAAAGACTTTGCATGCGTTCATGTTTGAATTTGCATGTCTTCTCTTTTTTTTCCCCACAGAACTCAGTAGCAGTGTTCAGGGAGCTGTGTGGAGTCTCGGCGGTGGCTAACCTCATGCAGTGCGTGTTAGCTCTGGGCTCCAGGGTGTCAGGACCAGATGGGGCTCCTTTACTACTGTTTGACCTCCGGGACCACTACCCTGCCCTGGAACCTCAGGGGCCCCTGCCCGACGTCCTTCGCCGTGTTGTCTCCACCTATGAAATGGTGAGGAAGGAAGAGAGTTAAACAGTTAATATGCTCTCATATTGCTGCTCACCAGATTTAAGAGTTTGCAGGCTCACAGCTTTGTGCTGCATTCTGAAGGAAGGAAAGAGCAAACAAAAGCAGCAAAGATCACAAATCAGCCAGCCACCTCCCATCTCCTGTCTACTTGACCTAACAATGAAAACCCAGACAAAAGCTTCCCTTTTAGCCAGTAACTTCTCGAGCGCAAAGTGAGCTCTCATTGTTATGTAGCAGACAACATTCCTATTCGTCCTGGCTTGTAAACACATCAGCGACATCCTCACCTTGGTCTGAATGAGCTGGTGGATTTCCAGCCAAACAAACGGCGGACTTCCATTTAGCGAGGAGAAAGTTATTTAACAGAGTTAATTTATGTAATGAAGTCTAAAAATAACTCCAGCCGTCGAGAAAAATTCCCCTGTGGAAACAAAAACAAAGAGAGAAAAAGCAAGAGAGAGAAAAAAAAGGGGGGCAGAGCGGTCAATTAGTCTGTTAGTCAACTCAACTAGTCAATAAGGCCGCATGAATCCGATTGTTTAAGCGGGGTTATGGTGCTCGGATGGCGTCGTAACTGCAAGGATGCGGTGGCAGACTCTCTTTCTGTCCTCGCTTTCATATCTCGCTTTCAACATATTTCCCTTTGGTCTCCGTCGCCGTCTCTCAGCCTCCTCCTCGTCCCTTCTTGCACTCGTTCTCATCTCTGTTAGTTCCCGCCTCCTCTCTTTCCCTCTGGGTCTCGTCTCTGGACTGTGGCCGGCCACCACGAGTGTTTTCCACACAGCTGTGGTCCAGCACTCGGTGGCGTGGTAACATAGCTTGCTACATTGAAGTGTTGCTGTGGTAAATGACATTACATGCTTTTTTTTGCCATCTGTGTGGCTGCTGCAATACTTTTTAAAAAAAAAAAAAGATATTCTCTCAAATTGCACCTCTTTATTTCCAATATTAGATATTGCTCTGGAGTCTCTTGGGTAGGATGATGGACAGTCAGTATGAATTGCCAATTTAGAGATACCGTCCAGCGAGCATACGTGATGCATGTGTGTGTGTGGGTGTGAGTGCATTGTGTGTGAGACACTGTAACCAGAAACAGACTGTAGACGAGATAAATGGATCTTTTCTAGTCTTATTAAGTTATGATAAAGTTTTGGTGTACTAAGTGTGACACTTTAATTTAACTATGGTTGTTTGTCACTGCTGTGCATCTAACAACAGCTTAGACCGGTGACTGCATTAGCGTGCGTATAAGAATATGTGCGTATGTGTGTGTATTCAGCCACTTCCGTTTCCAGCCAAGCGGATCACAGTTGAAAAAGCTTGCTGAATACCATTAGCATAGATTTGAATGTCATTCTGCTAAATGGATTCCACACCTCAATCCTGATGCCTGCAGGGAGAGACAAACAACAGAGACAGGAAATGGGGATGTGTGTGTGTGTGTGTGTGTGTGTCTTGTTGAATTGGATCTGGTCAAAGTAGTGTACTGTAGTTAATCCCATATTTGTCGAACAACATTTTTTTTCCCCCTCAGAGGGGTCATGTCCCAGCAGGGTTTGTTAGAGGAGGTGCAGAATTAATCAGGCAGAAGCTACTCATGTCATTCCTCTGTGTTTGTGTGTGTGTGTGTGTTGCATGTGAGCAGTCACATTAGTCCTTCATGTGCATGCATGTGTACATACTGTGCATATGTGTCTGCTGTGCAACACGCAAAACATCACATACTGTATATTTGCTTAACAGTGTAATTTACCTACAAGACACACAAGATGGCTAAATTAGTTAACGGCTAATGGTGCGCTTCAACTGTGTGTGTGTTTCATGTTAATAGACGTTTTTCTGTTTGCAGATGGTCCAGGCGAGCCGAGCAGTGATCGAGCTCTCCGACGGAATTCACGACAGGATCCTGCACATACAGACAACGGGTGTGTAGGCGTGTGTGTTGGTGTGCATGTGTGTGTATGAGTTGCTGCTATGTGGAGCGTGTGTCATGATGTGTGTGTAGAAAGCAGGCTATGCCCATGTTCCTAGTCCACTCATGTAAACTCCCACACAGCCTCTTCAGCAGTGCTGTTATCCACACTGCAGTGGCTGCTTTTGTCATTAACTTAACTCCCCTCCTTTTTTCTTTCCCCTTCTCTTCTCTCCTCTTCTCTCTTTCCCTCTCTTCTCTCCTTGTGTCCTCTTTCCTTTTCCTGTCTCTCATGCTGTCTCCTGTCCTCATCTGTCCTCTCCTCTCCTTGTATCGTCCTTTGTCTCCTTTCCTTTATGTTCCTCTCTTCCCTTCTCTCCTCTTTCATTGCCTTTCCCTTTCATGTATCATCTTTTGTCTCCCTTTTCTCTGCTCTTGTGTGCTCTCCTCTCCTCTTTTTGTATCATCTTTCCTCTTTTGGTTCGTTTCCTTCCCTGCCATTACTGCTTCCCTCCTCTCACTTTCATTCCCTTCCTCTCATTCTTCCGTTTATTTTCTTCTCCTCTACTTTAATCTCCTTTTTTTTCTTTTCTCTCCTCTCCCTGTATTCCTTTGGTTTCCTTTTCCTCTTCTTCCATCTTCCTAATGCCTGACGGTCTTTTATGAGTCTTTACTGGCCCAGTTCATCTGTATGTTTTGGATGGAAGGGGTTTAAATTGGCGCAGCTCCCGACATCGATCACCCTTCAGTCTATTAAGCAAAGGGCGCCATATCCGACCTGCAAATATCATTTCTGCGATCTTTGGCAGAGGTTTGTTTACTTCAGCTGGGCCCCTTGGGTCATCTGACATTAGTCAGCCCGACTGTCGTCATAGTGGCAATAAACAATCTCACAAACACACCAACAAACACACACACACCTTACCGAAATCCACTTCATAACCCCGATTCACGTTTCAGCTGTCGCCCAGGAGACACTGTGATTGACATTTGGAAGTGTTAATCAGTAACTTGCGGTGAAAAAAAACCCCCATTATTTATATGATTCTCTAGGCCCTGGCTTTTAAAAAAGGTGTGGTTATAGACATCATATGTTTAAAAAAACTACTCTTGGGACATATATTTAAGGATATGTTTGTTTCATGGGAGTTTTGTCAGCTTTTCAATATCGCCTTTGAGAGAGGTGTGAATCGAAAAGAGGAAATGAAGGAGGAGATAAACCTGAAGTGAAGTGATATTTGGAGAGGAAGATGATGGCCCAATCAGGGCCACTGTGGAGAAAGAGAGAGTTTGACGGAGATGGATGTTGTTTACAAATTTGCAGATTGCTCCACTTTGCTGGCAGACAACTCATCCCACCCTCCACTGAACTTTATTTTAGGTTTCCGGCTTTGCTTTCTGATCAAATAATGTGTGACACATTCATCTGTTTTGCAGTTTGGACTGCAGCGGGGGACAACAGCTGCTGAGACACTGTGCAACCACATTATGCGCTATCACAGGTCTTTTCTTTCACACATGGTCACTCGTAGTGTTATTAATAAATAAAGTGAGATTTGACAGAGTGATAGCTTAGCCCTGTGCTGTCGGCCCCATGCCAGCACGTTCATCTGATAAAGAACTGCTGCAGGGCCCGAGGCCTGATCTTGTGAACAAAGCTCTTCCTGTGTACACAGAGTAAAGATGGTGATCAGGTGATCCCAAGGCGGAGGTCCTCCTCCCGGTTTTGGAAGAGGGGGTGAGCGAGAAGGCATAAGCAGGTCACTCAGAGGGAGCCATGGGATGGCTGGTGGCAGAGATGGATGTCTGGGAGTTACATCAGAGCAGAGAGATGAAACGGAGAGGGAGAAGACAGTCGTGGGAAAATGAATGGCAGAGAGAGATGGCTAGAGGCAATGCTGAGAGGAAGACAAGAACATCAAGGGAGAGCCGAGTGAATCCATTTCAGTATTGGAAAGTGTTGAGGGGCTGCTTCAACCAAATTAAAAACTAATGTTTTGAAATGAAAAACACTCGTAGCTGAAGTATCTGAACACCGGGATGAAAATCAGTGTTGTGCTGCCGTCTGCAGCACATCCAGCTATGTGACTGCAGCAAGGTGAGAATTTACAGCACTGGACAACATTTAGGGAACATTAAGTTGTCCTTTAATCTTTTCTTTCGCCCATGCATCTTTTTTTCACAAGTGCTCTCATTATTATGGGCAAATCCACATAACGCACTCTAGGACTGTTTGTTTGGTTGAGAGTAGTTTCAGTGAAAACTGTCCACAATGAAGAGAGGCTGTGGAGTAGTTTCTGGAAAGAGGGATGTTGCTGTGATCACGAAGCATAAAAATGAATTCACACTTGAGAGGAGCTGCGCAAATCAAACCGATACTATCATTACTACCAGCCGCATGTGATAGCACCTGGTCAATACTTTATTTTTCAAGGCTGAAAATAATGTATCAGCCAGTATTTGTTTCATAAAATTGATACATGAGCCAATGTTTCTAATAGGTTTCCCTTAAAACTGGATATTTATTAACCAAGAACAAGATACTGTATGTACTGCAAGGGTCATTTCACAGGTACATTTTAGATTAGATCAATGTGTCTGCACTCTGTTGTACAAACAAAGTAATCACAAATTAGAAAATAAACCTGAATAAACAGGAGGACAAATGTGCACAAAGAGTCACCCTCACCAGAAAAGGATTAAATCCCTTGTCGTGGCCTTCACACACACCAAGTCTTAACCTTTGGGAGATAGTGGACTTACGTGTCAGACAGGGCTCTTCACCACCATCAAAACCCCAAATAAGGGAATATCTTTTGGAAGAATGCTGTTTGTCCCTCCAGAGGAGTTCAAAGACATGTAGAGTCCATTCCAAGCAGCACTGAAGTTGATATATGGGCTTATGTTGGCCCAACACCTCAGGAAGACACACTCTGTTGTGTTTTTTCTGCATATTTTCACCCATCTGTATGATCTGTGGGGTTTTTTTTTTGGGTGAACTGACCCCTAAGGAGCATCAGAGGAGCAGCTGTTCATGTCCTCGTGGGCCCTGATCTGTACAGTGGTGAGACTTACATCTGGATATGTGAATTTCACACCTCAGTACACTTGAGATGCTAATAAATAAATGTGTGTGTGTTGTTGTTGCTTAGTGACATCAAGTTGAAAGTGAAATTTTCTAAGGTTTTCTCTCTCTCATCACAATTGCTTGTGGTTCAGACACTAGACAGGAAGTGAAAGTGACGCACTTCCTACTTCGTCCTGTTTGGCTGGTCCTGAAGGTTATTTTGGCCTGTGGGTCAGGACCCTGTTTCTGTGTGTTTGTCTGTGTATGCACACTGTCCCGGTATTGGCTTGGAAATAATGTTTCCTCCATCGGCTTCACTTGGTTTCACAGGGAAATAGACACACACACACACTCACATACACACACACACACACACACACACACTACATTGGCACGTAGGCTTTGAGTTGCCTAGCAACCGGTAAAGGTTATTATTCAGCCAATTTCTGTAGGTGTGTGTGAGCAGGGACAACGTATGTGTGTGCAGGTGTCCATACTTTTAGTGGAGGGGAGGGATTATGTGTAAAGAATTGGTAAATTATACTCGCGTCCAATCTGTTTACTCTTGTCTCAATGTGTGTGTGTGTGTGCGCGCGGGCGAGTGAGTGCGTGTGGTCCACAGCTTGGCATGTTTAACGTCTGGGCTCTCGTTGATGGCTCACAGTGATGTGTGCCCCGTGTTAACCCACTTCCGGGTTTCCATGGTAACAGTGGGACAGTGGCCCGGGGCGGTCAGTGGGAGCCAGATACACAACACAACTCGTTGCACATACTCTAACTAGCCGGCGGCCTGACTTCTATGACTCTCTCTCTCTCTCTCTCTGTATCTTTCTTCATCTTTCTCTCGGCTTTTTCATCCACTTCACATTATTCCTTTGCACTTCTCATAGCTCTTTCTTTGTTTCCTCTTTCCTCTCTGCAAAGTCTGCTGCTTATAGTACAGGCAACGGTTTTGACTTCCTCTCTAAGTTTCCTGTGAGATCTGTAAAGATCCAGTCTGAATGCCACTCTGAATGTAGTTAGAAGTGGATGACAATATTTATTGAGGGTGACAACTTGGAAAGACTTTTGGCGATTAGAAGCGTCCTTAGGAAGTGCAGGCCTGCAGGTGGATGATGCAAACTCTCACAGCAAATTTGTGTTGAGTATTGCTGAGCAGGACGATCATTTGTCAGAGTTGGTGACGTCAGAATTTGTGAACATAACTCAGGAATGGTTTGAGAAAGCTGACAAAAATAGCAGAGCCTCACCTGTAGAGAAATAAAGGCAAAAGGCGAGAGAAAAGATCCTTCACAAAAGCTCCATATATTCAGTGTTTGTCCTGCAGTGACTGTGAGTTGAATCTCACAGTCTTAATAGCCAAAGAGAACCGAGTGCCATTACTAAATATTATTCAGTGGTGATAAACACACACACAGATTGACTTGTCTGTTTACTGGCCACATACAAATAACAGTAGAAGTCCTGTAAGAAGCAAAACACACAAATCACCTCAGCTTGTTTTTCGCAGGTGTGGCTTAACTGAGAATGATTTTTTTTTTATTTCACAGTATACGAAAAAAACAAAACAAGGGGCTGGTCGGATGACTGGCAGGAATGTAAGTCTGTAAGACACCCTTTCTGCGGTCCATTAGCATGGTTCACTGTTGTGTAATCTGTGGTGGCGATGGTGGAGGTGATAGTTGTGTAGCCCACACAACCTCCACCACCACCACAGATGTTTCCTCTCGGGTTCATGAAGGTCCGCACTATATTGTTGTTGATGCCACGCTGACAGCATGGCCACAAACATCGTCTTTTACTTTTTAATGTGTCCTCTAATCCACCTTGGTTGTGTGTGTGTGTGTGTTTCCAACTCTAGCCATGGAGTCTCATGAAAAGCTGCAGAGTCTGGCGGCAAAGGAAGGACTGAAAGGTCGCAAGGTCAGTCGAGCGCTGGAGAGTTTCAGCTGGAACATCACCATCCTTAAGGTCAGCAACACACATTTGTCTACTCCCAAAAAAACCCAAACAGCCTCAGGGGTCGACTATTAGAGCATGTTTTGGCCTCTGGCTGGTTGCTCATCTTTTTCAAATTACCCCTCCCTCCACTTCCAACCTCTGCCCCCGGTCACCTCCTCGCTCACCTGTCCTCCCTTGCTGATTTCCCCCTTTTCCCCTCTCTCAGGGTCAGGCTGACCTGCTGAAGCACGCCAAAGCTGAAGTCCAGGAGAACATGAAGCAGGTCCACGATGCCGCCCTGACGGGAAACCTCACCAAGGAGAGCACAGGAGTGAGAAGGGTCCGCTCCCAAACACGGCGGGGTCCAGAGGACAAACCCACTACGAGTGCTCGAGGACCCTCGGTTTAGGAGATAACCAAGCGAGCGAAAGAGGGCGAGACCGAACTGCCATCGTAGCAGCTTTGGTGAACGAGAGCTATAGCAAGTACGGTGTTTATAAGAGGGGAGAGCAGGAGAGCCGATGAATGTAAAAGTCTTCAAAAGGCAGCCGCCGTCCACCCACTTGTCGCAGATAACCTTCGAGAGCTGCTGAAGTCTGCTGAGGGGACACTGAGGATAAATGGCACTGGGGAGTTGAATGTACTTAGATTTAAAGCCAAGGTTCAGTTTGTACTGTATTAAACTGTAAATACAACAAGTGTCTATTAACCTCTTCTTACGTGTCTTGAAGAGGGAGGAAAAAAAAAAAAGTCACTTTTCTGGCACAGTCTGGGATGACTCAAAGCTCAGCCAAAAGATGTTCAAAGCCTTTTAAAAACTACTCATCAAAAAAAAAAGAAAAGAAAAAGCTGCCACCTCCACATGTTAGCAGCTTGTTAGCAGCTTGTACATCATAAAAGCTATTGTCCAGCAATATCAAGAAAGGACTCAAGGATCAAGATTGGATAAGCTTAAATGACACACACTTTACTTGATTATTTAAAGGAGAGATCTGTAAATGTTTTAGGTCTATTAACGGTGTATCTCTGGGACCAGTGCAACCCCTTTATGTCATGTCCATGAAATATTTGTAGGTCCTGGATCGCTTCTTTTCATCCAGTCACCCTGATGTGTCTGCCTTGCCACGAGATCCTCCACTTCACCCTCTTAAGTGTTGTCATCTCACATACAGCATCCTATATTTTTGTATTTTCCCACAACCCTTGTGCTACTTAAATCCGCCATAAAGATCAACTCTGCCTCTAGGGAACAGATACTGTTAAGTTGAAAGTGCTTACTTTGTGTGCAAATCACTGTACAGTATTTTAATATGTAATTCTATCCTTTTGCTGTGAAGAATATTTTACATAAGTTATTGATCCTGAATGAAAACATTCCAGATACGCGTTCTCGGTGCAGTAGATGAGCCTCGACCTCTTCAGCTCTGTAAAAGGTTGCAGTTCATGATTTTACCTTCCTTCACTGTTGGGATGGAAATAAACTAGTTTTTAAATGAGTGATGCTTTAGCGTCTGTTACTGTTTTGCAGCAAGAGCTTTACTTTGATGTGCATTCACTCGTGCTGACACATGAAGCAAGTTGTGCAGAGTGCAGAGATGACAGCTGGGGACGCTAATCTAGTGTGTGAGGGAGACAGAGCTTCGGTGCTGTAACTTGGGGTGGAT
>JBAJHX010000040.1:8031780-8067163 GCA_037176925.1 Amniataba percoides
CTAACATTGCTCAGAAACCTGCAGGACTAGAGGAGGAAGCAGGAAGCAAAACTGTTTCCAAACTTAAAAAATTAAAAAATTAAAAGTTTTTGAATTTTCTGAAACACTTTACTAAGTGCCTGCCTCAATGGTTTTTACTAAAATATCAGTTAATGAATACACAGTAATGAATCAGGGAAACCGTCCATAATTACTGCAACAAGACGTTTTGGAAGGAAAGTATCAGGGTCAAATTTTATATGCAACTGCAAAACACTTAAGAAGAGAGGAGACACACACACACACACACACTCTTACCCCCTCATCCTGGGACAGCGGGTTGTTGACCACCAGGTCCTGCTGGCCTGCAGCCTTGCGAGGGTTAGTGATGTGCTGAGAGAAAGAAAAAAATTTATGTTAATGACTATATATATATATATACACACACTATAACAGCATTCAGTGTGGACACAGAGGAAGGAAGGTCTTTTAAATTTCTGTGGTAGGTGATATAGCTAGAAATTAATCAAAATAATTTATATAAATGTAATAATTGAATGAAATAAATAATTATTCCAACCACCATATCAAGAAAATGAGGAGATTATTTTTTAATTAAGTGCTACAGAAATTGCTGCTGAAACACAAAAAGCTGTCACAACTTTGGGTGACCTTTCACTCATTTTGGGTTGGGAAATGGCCACACTGAGGCGCTCTCACCGTCTCTTTGATCTTTTCATACTGGGCCCGGAGCTCCTTGGTCTTGTTGATCCATTGGCCCTTGTCTTCTGGAAGAGCCTCCAGGTATAACTGCAGACATCCAGTTCACAGGTTAGCGCACGCCACCCCCAGCAAGAATCCCCTTCTTAGAAGTCACAAATGTGAAGAGAGCTGACACTTTCACAACTAAACTCTCTGATTGCACCAAAGATGGTGGCAGGAGGCTGCCAGGCAGGGAAATTGCCAAAGCCACTTTAATCAAACCTGATCCATTTGGCAGTTACCTTCCAGCATACGCTCCGAAAGCGGCTGCTCCTCAGTCGACCGCTGATGCCTGCCTGCCGGATCCGGGCCAGGTAATTACTGTTGAGGAACAAGTCGTCCCATTCTTTCCTGCGCACGGGGAGGGGAAGCAGAGGACGAGGAGATTTATGAGCTTCTCAAGCCGAATTGGGCACGGTACTCCATCTAATGTGTCACCCAGCAGTAAACCAGGAGGCTGGAGCAGCGAGCTGGGCCAAGAGTTTATGGTACACCCACACGCAAAAACACTGGAAACACTCACCTGTATGAGAGGAAGGTTGACTGAGGCTGTGAGTAAGTGCTGCTGTCAAGAGATCCTCCTGTTAAAACAGACACGGACACAACCACAAGGGGGAGATGTAAACAGCCAGTGGTAAGGAGTGAAGCGAGAAATCAATCATTTTAAAGCTTGTGAACACGAAATCATAAACACAAACATAACCTTTGACAGCTACCATAATAAGGAACTGGCCTATTTACTGCTTCCAAATGACCCGGCTGTTATTTTAGGGGCTTCTTTTTTTCGAGCCATGTAGTGGAGCTAAAAAAGAAAAAAAAGGGCCAGAAGCAGGGAAAGTGACGACATCAAGTAGAGCACCGTACTCCTCTTCATCTTTATTGGTGGTAATAAGTCTAATTTGGCCTGCAGGTAACCATGCACTCAAGTCGGAGAGCTGTCTATCAACATTAGTTACAGGAGTAGATCATTCCACAGGGACACTCAGCATGAATATTCATCAGTTCCACAACATGCCAGCCCCTAACATTTTCCCTCTCTGTCACGCGTAAACATAAAAACACAAAAACACCCTCAGCCCGGAGGCGTCGCCAGCCACGTCTGACTCACACTTCGCACCGGGCTCCAAATTTCTTTTTTATTATCTCTATCTACAACTTCAAGTCACTCTCTCTTGTGCTTCATTCCTCGTCTACTGGTCGGAGCCTCTGTTGGGGCATTCCTTAGGCGAGTGTAAAGTGTAATGCTCTGATATAAATCTGTGCAGGGGGCTACTGGTAGGGGTGCTTTTATAAAGTCATATAACAAAATACGCAGAGACTGGTTCTTTAAAATGTTAAAAAAACAAAAAAACAACAACAACTCAGCAGAGGGTATTAAATGTCTTTGCCAGAGGTTGTATTTCATCCCAGTCTGGTGAACTGTAAGAGCTGACGTACTGCTACGGTTCTTGTTGAAATTATGGAGCGGGTCAAAGCCTGTCTCCTGCTGCTCGTCTGTCTGGAGCGGGTGGCGGGTCTCGAAATTGGGGTGCTGCATGACCGCGGCCCAGCCGGACCTGAAGAAAGTAAAAAGAGAAGACAAAATTAAATCCCAAACTACAGACCAAATTTTGGGTAGCTTGAGTCATGTTGTGCATGACTTTTGAACTCAGCAAAAGACACTGGATGATTAAAAAAAAACAAAAAAAACAAAAAAAACAATGGCTTCCTTTGAAATTGACTAACATTCGCTGATAGGCAGACTGACCTTCAACCAGAGGTTGTGCTGACAGGCAGGGTATTATTCTCTCTCTGACCCTGACCTCTGACCTCTTCATGCTGGGTTGCTTGCAAAACCTTCTAATCTACTGCAATGACTAAAGTGACCCTGCTACCAACATTAAAACACACTTGAACTCTTCAGACTCAGGACTTACTGTCACAGCGCTGCGATTCTCCTCAGCCAAGACACAGATGAAAAGATGTCTCTGCAAGAAGAAGTAGAGCAATAATGAAACTAACACCCCTCAGCACAAAGGGAAATAAAGAACATGGTTTTTACAGGGACCAAACATAAAATTCATGTGTCTATAGTTAAACTGAAATAAAGGAAACAGGCAGCAGAAATGGACTAACTGTCCACTGGACATCTAATATGTGACCTGAAGTGCCTTTAAGCACAATGCGGCTCGAGACTAAGGAAACATTACATTTCATAATAGCATTTGTGCTTTGACATCTAGCTCGCTTCATACCGTAGTTATGAAGATCAAACTGGGATATATAATAAAACAGACACAGAATACACGTTCATAGCGGGTATCTTTGTGGTTCTTCTGTACTGTGATGATCACAAACACAAGTTGCCATTTACACCATGTGAATTTTACACAAGTTTGCTGCACGAAATAAAACAGTGACACTGATTGCAGTCAGTGAAGAATGGCTTAAATTAACAAGAAGCACTTGAGCTGCCTGATGCCCTGCCATGCTCCCTGTGATATATTAAACATAGGCAGTAATGCTAATGAGGTCATTAAGAAGGCAAATTAATGCATTAATTAAATATTCTGATGTCAACAGACCAGGCTTCACATAATACATAGAGACTATTAACCCAGTATCTGAAGTTATTACTATTGTAGTTTCAAGAGAATTTGTTTTTGCTCATAAGATGAAAATGTGTGCAGCACAGAGCTTCAAAATGTAATCAGATTATTTTCTAGAGTGGTGGTGGTGTGGTGTGAAGTCTCTGTTATATACTGGTCTTGACTAATATTTGTCTATACACAACATAGCATGGTGTGATGTTTACATCACAAAAAATTAGACAAATACATATGATATTTGTTGATATTGTAAAATTTGACAATTCTTTATAATAATATCTATTGAGCTGCAACTACTAGTCTATCAGTCCATTCATCAATCAACAGAAAATGTATCAAAAACACTAAACCATTGCTGGTTACAGCATCTCAGATGTTGCTATTTGATGCTTTCATAACAGTAAACTACATATCTGTGGGGTTTTGGCAGTCAGGAAGATAAATAAACAACATCATCTTAAACTCTATTAATAAAGAACATAGTCAACAGTTTCCTTAATAAATCAAATAATCGTTTGTTGCAGAATTTCTTTGTAGGGCTACATAATAACCTAAATTTATCAAATTACAGACATAGATGCATACATTTACATATCCAAAATACAGCAATTTTATAACACAAACCATGCACAACACTGTGGCTTTAGCCTCTCTGATTTGATGATATAAAGATATATGAAGATCTCACCATGAGCTCCAGGACATTATAATAATACATCATAGGACTTTTTCAGTATGAAAACAGGTGGATTAGTTTATAATGTAAACAACTGCTGCAGGCCTTAAGATTTTTATCAGACATATGGTGCGTCATGTGAGGTCAGTGTGACAGTCTTGAAAGCTTTCTCTTGTGTTGTCAAGTAGAGCGGCAGACAAAGACAAAGCCGGATTTATTTGAAAATGGATAATATAATCAATATTGAAATAGCTTGAAGGCTTTAGTCAAATATGAATACTTAAAAAAAAAACCACAATAAATTATTCCAGAAAACCATACAATTAAAATCCTCACCAGGTAGACCCTGAGCCAACACCACTCTGCCAACAATCACAGCCATGAGAAAAGTTTGACTCTCTCTGCGAGACATCACAATCTGGGTTACACAATTCTGCCTCCACTCTTTATCCGGCTTGGGATTATTCCACGTTTATGAATATGGTTAGCCTAATACACAGGCCTTCGGAATAGCACGCTTCCACACAGCATTATGTTTCCTTTCGCTTTATTAATTGTGGAAATAACACAACAAAAGGCGTCTCTTAAACCTATTAGCCATGTGAGTGGAACACCGCTCGATAAATCAGCTACACGCGCCATCAAAATAGAAATAATTTTATATGCATAATGTATGTGCCTGTTTTCTTAGGAAACATCTGTTCTCCTCAAAGACTAATGCTCTCCTTAAGTCTTTGGGGTTTTTCTCCCTTCCCTCATAAAAAGGATATCATCCCATTAAATAATCGTAACTAATCCACAACTATGGGGAAAGACAGAGGAGTGTTGTGAATAGGTATCTCCAATAATAGCCTGTTTTCTTTGTCTCACTTCAAAAGATTGGCATGAAAGATTTATCAAACTCTCCCGAGCAACCACAAATATAACTGTAGCCACCTCAGAACAGAATATTAACTCACATCATCACTATCTGACTAAAATTTGCATTGCACAGTGTGTGTCAAAAGTTATTTTGAGGAGCGCATTTCCCTACAGGCCTGCAAACACATCCAGCACTTTGTCCCGTCTTTCCAAAAATAAAAGCCATTCTAAACTTTCTACAGCGGCCAACACAGATCTCTCACTGGTGTTCGTGCTCCACATCTTGTGTTTGTGTCTGTGTGTGTGTAAGCCTTTGTGAGTGAATGAAAGGATATGCCGATTAAAGACTCGAGGCCTGGTCGTTATAGCACAGTGCCGCACGAAGCGAGTGTCCTCTTGGACTTCATTACTTCTTCCCAGAGTTGAACGTTAAACGGCATCCTAACTTTACTACATGATAATCGAGGCAAATTAGCTTCTGCATAATTTAATCTGCAGCACCTGGAGACACCTCAATAATTCAGAACACGAATCTTTCATGAAATAATCAAATCAATACATAATGAAATGCATAAATAAATCAACAGACAAATAACACCGCGTCCATCTGTTCTGAGGTAGTAGGAGATCTGTTCCTGGGATTCAGCCTGAGAAGCGAAAGGCAAATAGTAGCCTTTACGTTATCTTGTTACACGCATTAAGAGTTCTCAACTATTTTCTTTTCCAAAGTCATCGCCTCAAGCATTATTTCAGAGGAGGAATGCTGATGTTTTGAATTGTTTAAAGCTCGCTGGAAGCACACCAGAGTCAAGTCAGACAGCCTCGCTCTGAACTTCCTTTTATAATCCTCCGTGTGTTCAACAAAGCCTTTCACATGCCACTTCCCTCCACTTTCACACACACACACTCAGTTCGAAAGGGACCACAACTGTCACCGCATTTAAGCTGCCTCATTGTTTTCCCACTCTATCAAAGCCGGCCAGCATCACGTTCTTCTCATGGGAATCTTTCAACGCCATGGATCAGCTGAAGGGGTGAGGTTGTGGGAGACGAGGGGAGGGGGGGAGGGGGGAGTGGATGTTACCTCAACACAGAAGCCAAGTTGTCAAACTCAATTTAATTTCAGTTCTTCAAAATGCAGTGGCAGGTTTCATTCGCACTCGACGACCACATGCTAAAGATCCCACGCCTGAGTTGAGCTGTCGTGAAAGAAAAAATAAAACAATTTCAGCCTTCTCCAAGCTGATTGGCCTAAAGGCACAAAGGCTAAATCTATTCTGAAACTAAAACCAGATTTAACTGTATTAAATGTTTTGTGAAAGTGCCTGCAGAATTTCTATTTAGACTCTGCTGACTGAATTATAGCTGCGGATGCTCTTAAGTAAGCAAGCTGCAGCCGTGTTTTCAGCTGTAAAATAAAAAAAAAATCCATCATATCTCATACAAGTTCTTCAAGTGCTTGGTAACAACATTAGTTATCAACCTAAATTTGTCAGCTGGTCTTTATTTTGGCTCTGCGTGAGAGATGATATATTCAGAAAAAAAAAAAAAACAGCAAAGAGAGGAGCCATCACTGGTAGCTTCAGTCTGGGCGGCAGATCGCAGTTTAGTCAAAGTGAAAAAGGCTAAACAAACTCACATGCCTCTACTTCAGCACACAGCAAGAGCCCAGGAGCTCTCATAGTCACATGATGCACGACAGGCAAAGAACACTCTCAGGACCTTAACCTCAGTAAGACACTGAGAAACTTTACTGGGTCCAGGTGGCACTAAATGCCAAATACACAACCAGAGATGGAAGCTGACAGATGTCCGTCAGTGTACAAAAACTACAGCAACCTATCCTGGAGGGTCGAGAGCCCCAACAAGGAGTCACATGACAAATCTAGGGGGCTGTGAGATGATGAAAGAATCTTTCTGCTGCAAGAAGCAATATTATAATTAACATATAATTATTTTCCTGGTTATACAGACACTGATCCCTTACGCTGATCTTTATTCTTTGATTGCAGCAGGATGTGACATCTTCTGACATCATCAGGGGTCTAAAAACTAAAAGAACATGAAAATAGTCGCTCAGTGCTGAGCAGCCACAAGTTCACGCCATTTTATTGTCACAACCCAAAAGGCTTTGCATGAGGGGAAGAACCACAGTGCAAGAAGAACGAGGAAGCTTTTAAAACACACAGGGACAAAGTGTGAAGTTCACCCCCCCCCCTCCCCCCACACACACACACACACCCATGCTCTACATCCCCATTTGCCCTGACTAAACCAATGCAGACATGTTTACTGTCTCCAAACACAGCAGGAAGGTTGTCTGCTCCTGTCTGCAGCTTAAAAAAAAACTCAACAACGTAGCTCTTGATTTTTGCAGCATATTTTTTTCCTCTCTCACTCCGTAATCCTGCACACATATTTGTACTGACCTGGTTCTCGGGAGTGTGGAGAGGTGTGTGTGAAACCGCATTAAAGCGTGCAGGCAGGGAGGGTCAGCTGTTACCAAACCTCCGCACTGCCCTGAACACATCACTGCCAGGCAGGGTGGCGTTAGTGGCTAGAGTGTGTGTGTGTGTGGCCCACAAAGAAGAATATCTGCAGTTTTGACACCTTAATTTGAAGCAAACAGCACACAGTGTCCCGTCTTTGGTGCAGCACAGGCAGCGGGATTATCGATGCAGGCAGGGTGAAACTAGCCGTCTCCTCTGTGTGTGTGTGTGTGTGTGTGTGTGTGTGTGTGTGTGAAGGCTAACGATGCTAAAAGGAGCCTAAACTACTTTAATAAACCCGCAGCAACACGCAGGAGCTGTCAGCGTCGGATGTGTGAGAGCACAGGTGATGTTCAGGTGAGAAAAAGCCCAGTTAGCCCGGCTGTTAGCAAGAGCGGGCGCACGGGCCCGTCCTCACTTCCGACACACAGCTGCTACTGCAACGCACGAGACCAGCTCTCTGCCTCACGCACACACAGACACACTGAAACACACACACAGGCGGGTTAACGCGAGTGTGAGCGGCGGAGTCGTTCATAAACTCGGTGGGGTTCGTGTACCTGTTCGGACTCACGCAGGACTCCTCATTCTGCCGCGTCGGACCGAGCTGCAGGTTTGTAAACAGTGGCGGGTCAGGCGGATGTGCTGAAGACCAGCTGACTGGTCACGTGACGCCCGGGCTGCTGACGTCGCTGCCTGCAGGGAGCGTGCGTGTGTGTGCGTGTGTTTGTGTGTGTGTGCGCAGCAGCTCTGCAGACCTCTGTGATGACATTTGACTGTAGCAAGGCTGCACTGTGACTCAGATATGAGAACATGAACAAGGAAGAGACTAATTAAGCTTTTGTCAAAGTGAGGGTGTCCTTTATAATAATAACACAATGTAACTCATCACTTATGATGTTAATTAGGCCCTCGTATTTATATGTTATGTATATTAACAAGATTAACTTTTGGGTTGGCAGGTTGTACAAACTCTCCAGTCGCAATATTGCTGACATTGGTTTTATTGAAAAAGTTATATGTGAATTAGTTGCTAATAAAAAGTTTTTTTTCAGTTTAACATGCAGCTCTTCTACTTTAGGGCAAAAGTCAGACTTGAGGCACTTAAGGCGTTTACCTGAAGGAGAAGACTAAATGTCTCGCTGGCAGATAATACAAACCAATCAGTGAGATTTTTTAACAATCTGGCAACCCTGAAATTCCTCTTAGTAATGCTTATCACGGATCCCTATAGCATAAATTAATAACTTATATTGATATTTATGCTTAACTATAAGCCCTTTGAAAAGGTTGCCATGGCACACATTTATCAGTTTACTTCTGGTGAAGCTACATTAAAGCTGTGTAAGCCAATTTGTTTGTCAAGGCAAAGATCTAAAACATACAGTATAAGAAGCTGTGTATGTCTCCAGTAATTGTGTCACAGACTACAAACAGGACTACAGATTGTACCCTTGATGAATGCCCCTTGCACTGTGCTCATCACAGGCATGTACGTGTCCTTTGCACTGCCCCTTCACAGGCAGTCCCATTAGGCAGGTTTGGAAAATAGTGCTGAGATTGCTCCGAAGATGTCCAAACTACTTTAGGCAGCAGAGATAAGATCGCACAGGAGATTGCAAATTCAATTTCAAATTTATCAGCACACAAACCGTGGCTTTCAGGGTCCTAATCTGCATTCAATAAGCAGAAACATATTTTGAATAAAAAAAGAAATGGAGGTGGTAAGATTGTTAATAAAGAAATAAATAAGAGAGGATGCTGCACACGGTTGTGGTGGAGAAATAAAATACATTGCGAATAAGCGAGAAAACTGAGGGGGCTCTACAGCATGAGGGCTGATTAACACAGTTTTATGGAGACTTAATTGCAGCAATTTCTGAGGTCAGATAAGTCAAGCTTTAGCTGTCGAGTGCTTTTATCGAACATCTCCATCACAAAGTGCCTCCCACAGACAATAGAGGACACAAAAACAAACTAAACCAAAGCATGGTACTGGAAAAGTCATGTCCATGTGAAAAACATATACAGGTAGTGACATTAAATAACAATAATGAGTCAAATATGTGCACGGGTAGTGGTGTGTGTGTGTGTGTTTAGGTGTGTGTGTGTGCGTGTGTGTGTGTGTTTGTATGGTGGTGGGGGTTGGCACAAAGCAGTCATAACGACCATCATCGCCATTACCATCATCATCGTCATCACAGACATGGCATTTCAAGAGCGCCATTATCATCATTATTATGGCTAATATTCCTGATGATGAGGCTTTCATGGCCTTTTGTTGGCCCTGACTAAGGTATCACCATGGAAACAGATGACAGAAAAGAACATAGCTTTATTGAATTACTCTATAAAGCTATTCTGACCAAATGGGGCTTGAATGTTACGCCGTGAAAAGTCCCGAGGAGAGAAAGATGAGAGTCAGGGCCAGAGATGTGGATAGAAAAAGGGAAAATAAAGAGAAGAATTTAAAAAAGAGGGAGAATATAGAAACCACTAGCAGCACTGAGGGGCATGTGATTGAACAGAGACACAGATCCACTGGTACAGAAAGCCCTGGTGATCAGCACAGAAGAATATTGTCTGACTGGGTGGAAACAATGACAGCAATTCACTCAACACAGGCACACAGTCACATAAGAGGAAATAATCAGCACTAACTGTATAATACCAGTACAGAAAGTGGACATCAGGACCACTGATTAAATCTTTAATGGCCTCTGTTTGTCTTAAAATAGAAATCTGATAAATGAGCTTCATCTCTTATTTACTTCCCTCCTTGTTTCAAAGACTCCTACTTGCATGATAAATCTCATAAACTGACCCCCCAAATCCAATATTTCATACGTTGCTGACACATCACAAATAAATATTTTTGTGAAGTGCAAATATCACTGCAGATATTATTCTACTTGGGGGAAAAACAGCCCTCTTTTTATCTGCTTTATAAAGCAGAAATAGCTTCATGCCCTTCCAGCTATACCAGCCTCTGTTTGTTCCTGTTGATTCGATCACATGAGGATTTAAACCTGAGCTGGCTGATGAGAAGCATTATATGGTTGTGTTTTTATGTGTGAGGAAAGCTTCTACTTTCTATCTGAATATTTATTCATTTATGTATGTACAAGGAAGTAAATGAGTGAAATATCTACCAAAACAAAGTGAACAAAATCTAAGTTAAGATTAAGTGACGTTAAAAGTTATGTGTCCAGGCTTCTGGATATATTACATAATTTTTTATTAATCTCACTCAAGATTGTTTGTGGAAAAGAAAAACATTTTCAAACTGGAAGATCAGATGCTCACAATCGACGGAAGTAATGAACATAAGGTACAATAATGAACAGGTCTTCATTTTTACAAATTTAAGTTCTCTTTTCATTTTCATATTTTATGTACATGCTACTCAGCTTCAGTCTTCTTGTCCACAATAATGAAAAAACATTAACTACTGTGCACTCCATGTAGCACGCTCCGTGTGAAAGCTTCATCAGTGCTGTGTCTGTCTCTGCTACAGTATGTATGATTAAAAATAAGTACATATGTGACAACCACAAGATGTGTAAACATGACACTCAAAATAAGATAGCTACTTTGGGGGAGAGATTTATACTGTAGATCCATGCATCAATAGAAATGCTTCATGTAAGTCATATGATGTGTTCAGGAGCAGATTCATCTCAGCAAAATTTGACATGCTGAATAAAGTCAAGAACAGAAACTGAATCATTTGCAGCAGAGATGCTTTAGCTTTACCTATGTTGATAAGTTTAGTAGCTCATCCATTATTTTGTCACTTGATTTATTGCAGTAAAAGAATGGAGAGGAGGCCCTGTCATTTTTGAAAGAGTTAATTCCAAATACTATATATCATTCACAAATTTAACATGTAAAACAGAGTTAGGAAACTTGAGATTTAACACAGTGTGACAAACAGGAACAACAACAATGCAAGATGTAACAATGAGATTCCTGAAGGAAACAGCTAAATTTTTGATTTAAAAACACAAAACACTCTTCAAACATAGTAAAAAGAAAAATAATGCATATTGATTAAAAAAAAAAAGTTCGGCAGTGCCACTTTCTACAAGGCATTTCTGGCATGAACATTTCTCAAACTTTAGACCAGTCAAGCAACTACAATTACTTTTTTTCTGCTTAAGAAAGATATGTAATCTGATGCTCTTTGTATTGGAGTCCCATTCATCCAGACACAAATATCTACAACGTGCTATGACATTATCTGCATGTAATGTCACAGTTATCTTTTGTCACAGGTGCACATCACAGTACAGCTCTCTTAAGTATAATGTAGGTGTGCTGTCTGGACATAAACACCAGTTTCTCCTCTGGGCTGTGGTAGAAACACATACAATGAGTCAGCTTTTAGTCTCTCCACAGCATTTAAGGACACACACCTGTGTAACAGTACAATAATGTGACAGTGAGAGTGGCTCACTGGGCTCGTGCCGCTCATCCAAGCTGCGTCACTGCACACACTCGGGTTAGATGTAGCTCTCCTGCTCCTCCTTCATAGGGGGAATGGTTTGAGTCCCTACATCCGATTCTTTCAAAACAGTTATGTCGTTCTCTTCATTTCTTCCCATTTCTTTCTCCTTCTCGTTTTCCTCTGTTTCAGCCCCTCTGTCATCTTTCTCCGCCTGTTCCTCTGCAGTTACATCTGTCAGGGAGCTGCTCGGGTCTGTGCAGCCGTGCTGGTTGTCTTGACTGGCTTTTGGGCTGCTGTGCTGATGCTGGTCATGGTCCTGGCTGTTGAAGAATCTTCGGATGGCGTGTTTGGGCAGACCCAGCTGAGCCGACAGGGTGTGGATTGCCTCCTCGTCCGGGTTGAGGCCCACATCCTGAATGAAGCTCTGCAGGATCCCCAGTGCTTCGTGCGACACCCTTAACCCCTCACCTTGGATCTCCTCTCCACCTTGGAGAGGTTCTGCCTCCGAACACCCCCCCGCACCGCCTCGATCCTCATCCCTCATGCCGGGCCACTTCATGGTGAGCTTCTCCTTAACCCTGCCGTCTTTTCTGGCTCCGACTATCTCATTAATCGCTTCCCCGCCCATGTTTCCATCCCTCACCTGCTCCTTGCTGTCTGTGCCCTTGTCCCTCACTCTACCAGCACAACCCCAGTCTCCTCCCAAACTGCTCCTCTCCCCTCGCCCCACCTCATCCCAGTCCTTACCATCCCCTCTCTCAGCAGTACTACCACCCCTGCCCTGGAAACGTACTCTCATGTGCCCCCAGTTACTCCCGGCCTCAGACTCGGCTGGCGATGCCGCACATGGTTGCCGCGGAGACAGGTGAGGAACGGCCTCGGGCTGCAGGGGTTGATGGGGTTGAAGATGGTGCTGCTGTGGCAACGGAGAGCTGCGTTGGTACTGCCGAGAGCAAAAGAGAAGTTACAAGTCATTTGTTTAAAAAGGTAATATTTTTTTTATTTTATATTTTAACACCAATTAATTTTCATTGTGTTAATGTGGATATTAATGTGTTTAATTTTTATGGTAGATGGTGTGTAGTGGAATCAGCCTCAATAAAAATGTACTTGTGTGATGTGAAGTAATAGGTCTTATAAATAAGGAACTTTTATTTGCATATTTTATTGCTGATTCTATTCAAGAATGTACAAGTAATGACTACATAATTATTTACTTCACTGCTTCATGAAATGTGCTCTATTAGCATCGGGTACTGTACATTAAAGAGAACTGGATTCACATTTCCTACCACTACATAACATACACTGAATCTGGAGACTAAGCAGACTCAGCTTTTGTTGTTTTTTAAACGTCTCAATTGTGTTTCTCAGGGAAGCTCTAAATAATGTATCGGGAAAGACTAATGTACAGAACTGTAGCAGGTTGGTGACCCCATATTAAACAAAGGCATTACTTTGAATAAGATAACACCACTTTTGAACCTGAATACTGGAGGACAAGTCTTATGCATGTTCTTGAAGGTAGTATAAATAGTGTGACGTAAACCTGCTGCGGTTTCACAGAACTGACCAGGGTTTAAACTAGTGCATGTGAAGTCTTCCTATTGTGCCATGGATGCAATTGCACTCCACACAGCATACCGCACTTTCACAAATAAAGGGAACAGAAACATTTTTTGATGTTGTTGTAGTCAAACCATTACTTAAAGCTATGGAAGTGAAATCATCAGCCTCACGGATCACTGCTTAGCTTGGTGATCATCTTTTTTTCTAACATTTGTGGCATTTAGCTGCCATTACTGTGCTGCTTTTCAATTGCAAACCCTGGTGAGTTAATATTTATATCATATTATTTATTCATATTATTTTGAATATCACTTTTCTCAAATAGATTTTTTGAGCATTGACCAAAAAAAATACAGGTCACCTCAAGCAGTAGTGATAAGGTCAACCTCCCCTCTAAAGAATGTTCATTAGAAGTTTAGAGTTATTTATCTGCTGGCCTTTGCTGTCCATGTTTTTTTTTTTTTTTTGTATTTATTTGTTCCAAACTGCTTTTGTCTCTGTAACTTGTAACAGCTGTAGATTTTATTTTTCAAGCAACATGTCACAGAGCATGAACATGTCTGTGTGATATGTGATATATTCTTTATTTCGTAACCTCACCAGTGTGCTGTCGGCGCTGAGCAGCGTAAGCCTGTCAGTGCAGTGCTGCTGCGCTGTCGCACTGCTGCTCTCCTGTTCGTAGATGGCATCTCGTTCACTCTGGGACAGGCTGAGGAACCGGCGGATCATGCACAGATTCTCCCACAGGGTCCGGTTCTCTGGGCTGGGATCTTCTTTCCAGCGCAGCAGCTCACACAGCCAACCCTTCAGAAGGAATAATAACACTTTATTGTTTATATTTAGCATTTATATGCACAAAAATACAGAATTTATGCCTATCAACATTTAAGGAATGGTTTATAACTCACCATAATGTAGTTGTAAGCAGATATATGTGTGTACTAATGTATTACCACTGCCAACTAACTTACTGGGTGAACTGAGCACACAAAGGACTTTTGTGGTCATTAAATGGCATTTCCTTCCTGCAGGGGTCATGACATGTTGTCAGTACACATTCATGCTCCTGAGATGTTCTTAAGCATGACCCTGATACACCCAGTATGCTCCTGTGGTGAAGATCTAACTAACCTGATCTGATAACTCTGCAGAGCAACAGAAATCAAGGAGAAAAATATCTCTTATAAGATCTTTGTGAAGTATATTATTACAACAAAAAGCTGCTGAGCTGCCTAATGTCCTGCCATAATTGCCACGACATAATAAACACATCCTTTAGCAATGCTAATTAAGTCAATAATTCTGTTAATTAGTTAATTAATTAGTGACCATTTTTACATAAACCAGCTCATCTTTGTATACCTCGAAGTATTTATATTTCAAGAGAGTCAAAAGAATTAATCATATTCTTTTCATCTTTTTTATCTTATTTCTTTTTTTTATAAAAAGTGCTGTGTAATAGACCTGCTATCCATCTTGGGAGAAGTTTATGCCTGCTTTCAAATGGAGCCACTACTTGATTGTGAAGACATCTGCTTCTTAAATTAACCTAAGCTCACCTGACCATGCACTGGCATAAATAAAAGGGATGTATATGTTTGCCTGGCACAATATAAATAAGAAAAAAACAGGTAAATATAAACAAGACTTTTACAGCATTTTCAAAAAAGAACTCTCTGTTCAGCACATCTATGTAGCATTCTTCAAAACCAATAAATTGTTCTATAGTGTAAACCTCTGGTGTCATGCTAACATAGCGGTGGACATCAGAATTGCCATGGCAACATCATGGAAATTTATCTGATGAGTTTTGATTCATGTCACCCCCAAACACCCACTCTCCCATTCATTTAGTGACTAATTAGAATTTAATAAGATATAAGTGGTAATAACTTCCACCCTGAAGTCTGATTCCAGAAACAAACAAATTAGTGTGTTCAGTCTTCTCTTGTTTTTTTAAATTAGAAATTTACAATACAATAATTTATACTTCACATTTATCCAAAATGGGCTCATATTGTAAAGCTTATTAGAAATAGGAAAACCTAAAAAATGAAATCAGTTTTGGCCATCCTCTAATGGCAAAGCCAAAAGATGATGGAGAGATTTTCTTATTAGCTAGAATATTTTTCCACATCACGAGGGAAGAAACTTGTGAGTGGCAGATTGACGAACGCGAAGCCAAGCTAGTTTCAGATTTATGAACTGGAGCATGATTACGTTTGCAAGCAGGCTCATACACACACACACACACACACACACACACACAGACACTCACAGAGACTGACTTACACACACACACCAGCACACACACACACACACGCATACACCTGGCTGTAGCCCAAGTCTAGCACACAATGCCATCCAGATGCACAGTGCAGATAGAACAGAGAGCTCCAGCATGGTTCTGCCTGCCAAACAGCCTGGTAATACAGAGGGAGAGAGTGTGTGTGAAAAGAGAGAGAGGAAGAGAGAGGTAAAAAGAACACAGAGAAAGTAAAGTAAAAAATGGAGGCCAGATAGAAAGAGAGCCTCAGGGGTTTTGGACCACCTGTCTGTACTCGCATGACCGCTGAATGACCTCCAAACATCTTCATGATGAGTGGAGAGAACGGAGGAGGAGAGGAAGAAAGAGAGAAAAGTGAAAATTGGAGACAAACACGAGAGGAAGAGAAAATGAGACAGCTAAAATCCCCCCATTCCATGAAGGGAAATTATCCTCAAAACAAAAGGCAATAACAAGCTTATGGGGCCACCATAAAAATGAGAACAATAAACACTCAAATCATGCCTGTGCGCGCATTTGTGTGTATTAGTGCAGTTGTTTGCCGGTGTGTGTTTATGGGATTGTGCGTATGTGCGCGTCCTCGCACAGTATGTCTATGTGCACAAACGAGTGGTGTCTGTTTGTGTGTGCATGCACGTGTTTTTGTATGGTGACTATTAAAGCGATAATTTAGGACACAATAGCAGTCTGATGCACTGATGATAGTCCTCTGCAGAGTACAGCTGCTGGTTGATTATCTGGGCTTTCCTCCACACACACTAACCACCCCTGCTTTAACTGAGGAGAGGGATTCATCGTGGACGCTAAATTTGAACAATCAAGCAGCAGAAACGATTGGGCGAAATATGGGTGTGTGTGTGTGTGTTTAAGATTGGACAACGTCATCAGTTTCAAACCAGTGAAGTTACCAGTACCTGACTCTTGGAGGCGGCCACTTTCGCAAAGAGAGCCTGAGACACCTTGGCTCTCTTCATCTCATGCTGAATCTCCTCGTAGATAGAGGCGCTGACGTTGAGGACACAGCTGTCTGTCCTCAACCCTCTGTCTCCTGTAACTGGGGACAGCCTCGCCTAAAAAGAAACAGAGGAGACAGACAGCAGATGAGAACTTTGGGTGCATCTGGGCACTTGACAATTCTGGCTTTTAGTGGTTTGGAAATGGGTAGCCAGTGAGGAATCATGGCCTTTATGCACCCCTGGGGGTGTGATCTTTAGGGGGGAGGGCATGTAGTTCCTCCCTGGCAGGAGAAGCCGTTGGCGACTTCATGAGTATTAGAGGAAACGTGGCAGTCTGCACCCTCTCCAGGCCAACAGAGGGAGTCAGCAGTGTAATGCACAGGCAGCTGGCTATGCCAGATTGGGAGAAAAGGGGGGGGTGCGAGTAGCGAGTAGTGATGAAGAGATAAAAAATACAGTATGAGGGAGGACTCACCAAAGACATGGCTACAGGAAGATAGTGTAGTCAGTCTACTGCACTGACACAGGACATATCATCTTTTTAATGTACCACAGCAGAATTGTTGGATAGAAACAAAATCAATATCATCTTTATTTTCAAGTGTTAGAAAGCAACTCTTTCCTTCATTTCAGCAGCTCTCTGAGGCTGTACATGATGCTTTGCGCTAAATTCAGGCTTCGGCATACAAAAATGGAAAACTCACTGTGACAAGTTTTGTCCTTTGCTGTTTGTAAATGCAGCATTCAGAATTGGCCCTTTCTCCCTGTCTCAAAGCACATCTTTTGGTCCCACGTGCTTATGATCTGCCAACTGGTTGCTAAATTTTTATAGGGTCCTGCACCTCACAGGGGCTTAGGATTGGGGGTACAAAGAGGTTTACAGGGTCCTCATGTGAGAAAGCCCACAAAGATTTGCTCGAATGAATAGCTGTGGACATGGGGAGGGATCTAATGCACAGGGCCCAGAATATGACAGTCATCTTTAAGGAATCATCAAATGTCGATCATGAATGTCGAGACCAACTCTCTTGATAATGCACTGTTAATTGTCGAGACAATTCACACAGGTCATTAAACTTCAACATCACATAATCAAAAACTTAACATGATGATTTATATTTTGTCATTACTTATGTCCTTTCCTGTTTCAATTTCTTTTTTTAATGAATCTGGAAATCTGTGCTTTCTGTACATTTATATAAAATATGTGAAAGATTGTCCTTAACAGCTTTAAAATCTACTAGATTTTATCTTTACAGGGGTACACAACATTGATTTAAATTCTCCTTGGGTACAAATTCAGCTAAGTAACAGTACCCACACTTGAACACTTCAGTGCTTTTTCATGATTGGACACACATTCGTTTTTTATTTCACCCCCCCTGTCTCGGCCTGTCTCCTGGCTGACCTGTGTGGGTCTTGGTGGTGTGTTATTGCAGCTGGGGGTGAATCCAGTCAGGCTTCTGTCTTTCTCCTCCTGGTAGATGCGCTCCCTCTCAACCTCTGGGAGCTGCAGGAAGCTATACATGGCCCGCAGGTTGACCAGCAAAGACTGGGAGGCGTGTTTAGGGTCCTCCTCCTTTCGCAAAATCTCTGACAGCAGGCCCTGGTAAAGGCACACGTGCACCCAAACACTCATTGATTGGTATAAGCAAGCAGTATATAATGGTACATGCATGCAGTGTCAGACATAAAAGTGTAAATTGGCTCCAGATTACTATTCTAGGAAACAATTACTGTAGGAAGTTACCATCAAGGTTATCTTAAAGTTAGAGTTTAATCCTTTGAGTTTCTAATCATCTCTGCAGTTGTACAATGTTCAAGAAAAACAAGGAAAAAAATCTTCAACTGGAGACAGAGATGGAAGACATTGTAAGTCCAATCTGAAGCCACATGTACTGATGATATTGATTTCTTTCCATTTATTTATTTAGGCATACAGAATAGTTGGCTGTCTGGTATTTCAATAACTCAGGCAATCTTTCAAATGCAGACTGCTCTCAGAGTGTGTGTTGACACCTTGAACATCACACATACAGATTATCATATTAAAGTTTATGGATTTTCCGATTATCTTTACATAATGATGCCAAATATAAAGTTTCTCGTGTGCCTGAAGGAATTTTGCTAAAGCTCCTCTTTTCCAGCTCTGGATCTCATTCAAAGAGGCACCTTGTCAAGTTCCTGCGGTTTAGTGTTTCACAGCTATACGTGATACAAAGCCAGTTCGCAGGCAGCGCTAAGCACAGTGCTCGCCTGTAGAGCTAGCATTATTCTGGGTGAATCTGTGTATGTAGGAAAGCCTTCAGACATCACATGCAGATTGTGGGGTTTCCGTACCGAAAAGAAATCAGATTTCACACTGGCATGGAAATGGAGGGAGAGAAAACAGCCTTCTTATTCAAATCATGGATCATCTTTGGATCCACCCAGCAAACCCCCCTCCTTCCGAATAGACGAGGCTTTACGTGGATCGCCAAATGACAAATGCTCCCCTCATGTCTGTATGGCATATTGGCATCACGCCAAACTTGTATGGCTGGCACTGAGGCACCTTGGACTTGGCAATGGGGAAACATGGGGGTGGATAATAACTAGCTCTGCTTATTGTGATGAAAATGATAATGACGGTAATAATAATAATAACAATGGGCCTAGCCTGTCCTCTGTGCCCCATATCTGTGGGTGTAGTGGATGATGGACATAGATAACATGGCATTTTAGTGTTAGAGGGAGATATGGATACAGAATGAGGGAGGCCAATGGAAAGATTAAAAACAAAAAAGATGGATTGACAATCTGAGGTAGAGATTAAAGTAATAGAGGGGCTGCCAGAGTTAAAGGTGGAAAGATGGAGGGACAGTAAGATAGAGGAAGAGAGGGAGACAGCATTTCTCTAAGGGGTTGTGATTAGTTGGCCTAGCAGCTGCTTCAGTGCTGGCACCAGCTTTGTGCTGCAGAGAGCTGGCACAAACACACACACACACACACACACACACATACATAAACACATGCATGGGGGGAGGGGGCACTGCGGCAAAGGCCATGCCAATGTGCCAACCATCAAACGCGCATATTCACAGAACACACTTACCTACGACCGCAACATCAGAAACCACCTCCAAAAGATAATCACCAGCAAACAGCTGTGACCAGTCATGACTTTCAGCACCTTTCATTCACATCACACTATGTATGTGTTCCATACCTGGGTCCTGTTGAAGGCCACCCGGGCAAAGATGGCTTGGGAGATGCCCGCTCTCTTCAGTTCCTCCCTCACACAGTGGTAGATGTCATTTGGCACATCTGTTGGCCCCACAGAAGACCCAGCCGATGTCTGGTTCTGTGGGCTGGCTGCAGGGCCTCCCCCTGGGCCACAGTGTGCCTGCTGCGGGGCTTGGGAATCAGGGGGTTTGGAGAAGACCTTGGCAGAAGCCCTCCCTACGGGTGGATGGTTGAGATACTGCTGTGGAGAGGGCGAGAGGCCCTGGCCAGCTAGCATGCGGCTAACGGCATACTGCTGGTTGAGAAACTGGGCCATCACCAGCTGCTGGTTGACCATTTGGGAGCTGAGAGGCTGGGTTACCAACCCGTGAGAGCGCAGGCCGAGCGGAGGGCGGCCGCATATGTTGGCAACTTCTCCCCGAGAGAAAAGCAGGGTCGAGCTCTGATCAGCTACGCTACCTGTTATTGGCTGCTGGGTGAGGGTGATGTGTGCAGACTGGTCAGAGAAACTGTCCATCTCTGTTGCAGGAGAAGGAAAAACAGATGTGCAATTATTATCACACCAAATCCTTACAGAGGGTCCTAAATCCAGACTGGATACTAGTGTTCATACTAGATATATGACTAAAAGAAGTGTATTCAGACCAGACATGCATATTAAATACGGCATTACTTTTTAATGAAATGTTAAAATTAATGGGGAAGAAATTCTTTAATAAATCTAAAGAAAATAACTTTGCCCTTTCAGTGTAAAGTTTAATTGACAGTCATTTGGCTAGAGTCTGACATTGCACATGTTGTGAAATATCCTGTAAGTAAAAAATAGTTGATCTGACTGCTATAACATCATATGAGTATGATTACTAGAATGCAGCATATAAAATCAGCATGTTGTATGGATTTGACTTACCAGGCACACTTAATGTTTGCAGGTTTGATTGAAATCCATCACCCTTGAAGTATTTGGCCTTCCTGAAGTGCTTGTACCATCGACCAAACTCGTGACACTTGGCAGCTGAGACATTTGCATAGTAAGTGCTATTTACAATAGATGATATCATACTCTGAAACAGAGGGGAGAAGACAATAGAAATTCATTACATTTTCCAAGCTCCTGCTATGGGCGGCCTGGGTGTCTCAGCTGTTCACACATCTGATATTAATGAACTCAGATCTGTGTTATTAAAAAGACCCCCAGGTAAATAGGATAATAAAGACAGATGAGTGAGTCAGTGTGTGTGTGTGCGTGCTCCATGTGTGCGTAAGTACGGCGTGCGTATGCAGGCATGCATGTATGTGTGCGTGCAATCAAACAAAACACTAGAGGTCATCAGAGACTATGCCTCTCTGTCTGTCTTTCTCACTCACTCACACACATACAGGCACACACAGACACACACACACACACACAGTTTTTCCCTGAAGACCGTCCTCTTCTGCAATCTTTACATCTGATTACACCTTTCATCTTCTCATATTTATTTTAATCTGCCTCTCACAAACAAGAGAGGGGGTAAAGGGAGTGATAGGAGAGAGAGAGAGAGAGAGAGAGAGAGAGAGAAAGAGAGAGAGATGGGGGAGGAAAGATGGGGGAGGGAGGATTGGCTTGTATCAGATCTGCAGAGAAGGAAGGAATGAAGGAGAGAGAGATAGTGAGCAATTCCTCTTTATCAAACTGTAGATGTCCTACGCACCCTCAGGCAAAATAACAGATACACTAAGTTGATAATTATGAATATTCATAAAGAGGCCTTCCCCAAATACTGCATCATTAATGTAAAATTATTTCTGCAGTTGTGTCTGTATTTGCTTAATTAAACACACAAGATTTGGAGAAGATCTCGAAACCAGATTGCAGAATCTGTCAAGGGTGCAGAAAAAGCTAAATACCAAAGAGCCCCTTTGATGGACAGATAGAGTGACTGAGAGTAAGACAGCGGGTGAAGCTGACAGACAGCTAGAGTGACAGGCAGATAGGTTGGCAGTGGAAAGAATCAAGATAGGCAGCAGCCAAGGCAGGCATCGAGGCTTTTTAAGAGATAGCCATCTCCCTTTATCTGGTTCGCTCGCGCGCTCTGCCCCCACACTTTATCTACCTCTGCATCTGTACTTCCTGTCTAACTATTGGACCACATGCTCACTCTGCCTTGCACGGCAAAGTAGGCACAAACACACACACTTACACACACACTCACAGGACATACAAAGGCAAAGACGCTGCTAGCACATTTGTGTGTGTGTGTGTGTCTTGTACCTGGGACAGTGGGCACTCCTTGGCCAGGGTGCTCTGGTTCATGTCCTTGAGGAGCTCCTTTAGGGCGTTTCTCACTGTCGAGTGACTCCACTGCTCAGCTGGCAAGTCCTCCAATTTGGGACAGCTACACAAAGAAACGCACTCAATTTTTGATATGTAACAGTTTAAAGGGGCAGTCCACTGATTTAGCACTGCGCTTCCATAAAGTTGGGGAACTGACATTTTAAAACTTTTGGTTCCCAATATGGTTCGAGCTCTGGATCGTTTCAGTCCCACAGTGTAACTTAATAGCATATTTCATTAAATCCTGAAGACATCATTAGAGTTATTTTCACTTTAGAAACCTCCTCCTAAAAAGAAGAAATCCCCAAAATGTATGTACTTGTTTATATGCAGCCTCTCCCAGCATGCACTGGGTGATGGACATCAGTTTCCAGTCTGACACAACACTTTCACACAAGCAAAATATTCATGGTTTATGATGAACATGGTTTGTTTTACGTGAGACATTTTGACATGTCACAGTAGAAAAGCGCAATCACCAATGTAAATAATAAAATTAATGATGTTTGACTTTATTGTTCATCAACAGCATCATTAATTACTGTTAGTTAGTTCATACTATGGCAAGTCAAATCATCTCCTGTGGAAAAGGCCTCCATTATATGTATCTCTACTTCTGTGTCTTGTAATAATAAATATGCTGTAGTGTCCTAACTCTCATGGCAGATCTGACTCAAGGTCCAATATGTGGCAGAACTGAAGAAGCACTGTCAAAATATGGAAGGGACATTTATCGTTCAAAAATGTAACAGGAAATAACTTTTAATGTTCTCCACAGCTCATCAATATTCATTGCAACAAGCAAATAAAATCACCCATTAAACTTAATCTAATGGCATTAAAATAGTCAAAAAATAAGAATTTTATCATTCTCTGCTGGAGACTGCGCAGCAAAATAGATTTTCTGTGGGTCTCATTTGGTCCATGCCCTTTGTTTTTAACTCAGTTAGGATTGGTGGTGGCTGGAGTCTTTTCCAGCATGAAAATACTTTTCCAGTTTTAAGCTTTTTTTCAGAGCCTGTAGACCCTGACTGTAACTGTCCTTACCTGTGCAGCTGTATCTTAAGGGTGATGCAATGGTGGACATCCTGCAGCATGTCAGCCACCGTGGCATCGGGAGCATCCGTTACACAGGACAGAGGAACTGGGTTCCACCTGCCCACCTGGATCAGCCCTGAGCACGCACACAGAAGTGAAAATTGTGAAAAAAAATGCACATTTGTGTCTTCTGTTCTCTGTGCATGTATGTGCTCTTTAATGAGACCTTTAGCCTGTGCGGCAGAGCTGTGCGAGTAGCCCAGAGTCAGCAGGGCCATCTCTATCAGCTGGTTGAACAGCAGATCTCTCTTGACCAACACAAACTCAGCATGTTCTTCCCTCTTCTCTCTCTCCAGAGGGCTTTCCTTGTGCTCCACCACGCAGAACACTGGCAGCAGGCTCCCTGAGGTGACGGACACAAATTATGTCATACAGCATGACACTGGAAACAGAGTATGGGGTGCAAGTGACAGAGCAGACTGAATAAATGACAACCAAATGTATCATTTTTGAGGTTCACCCTGCAAAAGTAAAAATCTAAGTTGACCTCTATCGTTTCATTTTAAAGTCATGTATTGTTTTGTTTCGCTTTTTTAAAAAAACCAAATGATACAATTCTCTTTAATGAGTTTCCAAATTTGCAGCGTTCTCCAAAATCTAATCACATCAAACCCAATCCTAATCACAGCAACGTTTATGTCCCCCCAATGAACCCCAGACACTTATTACTGATATCAGATGACACGTAGGCGTTATAATCACTGTACTGAAGACCCAATCTATAATTTCATGTTTCAAGTAAGTGTAACTAAAAAATCTTTTACAAGAAAAAACAAAACACTGACTCCCCCTCTGCAATCTATCCCCTAAACCCTTTCCCCATCCCACCCTGTGGACTTACCTCTGCTGTGCCAGCTCTTCTGTTGTCTCACAGCAGTGGGCTTCTGGGCCAGGCAGGGGTTTTTGGCCACAGGACTCCCCTGCCTGCTTCTCTCCTGAGCCGAGGGTCCCGCTCCGTTTTGTTCCAGGCGAGCCAGCTTTGCGGGAGGGGGCCGGGGGTCTAGGACGGGATCACTGCCCTCAGGTTTCTTGGCTCCATTACACAAGGCGTCCATCTGTGGTTTCACACTGACACAGAGACACAGACACGCACTAATCAAAGCCTGCGGGTGGTGCCTTCATAAACACGACCCGTGTTATCTCCCTGGCCTGTCTGTGGTGAGTTTATTGGGAGCGTTTAAGGCTTTAACCTCCTGCAATGCCTCACAGAGAACATTACATCTGTTTGAAAGTAACTTTTACGCTCATGTTTTCTAGCCTGTGATGAAATAATGAAATAGTGTAGCAAACCGAGAAGTGTCTGAAGAAAGCAGTCTCTCTCGTTTTACAGTGTCTAACAAGGAAATCAGAGAACACAGCCTCTCTCTCACACACAAACACACACTCAGATCTGTAGGGTATCAGGATCTGTGCTGTGGGGGGATGACCTTCACCCACATGCAGCGACAGGATGACCATCTGAATCCGAAAGTGCTCCAACGCGGTCTCCCATAACAAGCCGTCACGCTGTCACCTCGGGGCGCGCCGCTCTCAGCCGACAGTCGCCCTCCACTTCATGCTCGGCGCCTGAACGCGCGCCGCTCGTCCCGCGTCCGATCCGGCTGAAGTTTGATCGAGGCGAAACCAACCTGTTTCGGTCCGCGCGGCGCGCACGTCCGACCTGGCACATCACGCGTCAGCAGCCCATTCACGTGGACATCGGTTGTATCCATATGTTGCCCCCCCCCTCACTCCCCTCACTCCCTCACTCTCTCTCTCCCTCCCGCATCCGCTGATCTCCGGTCGCAGACTCTCGCTCCTCCGGATCGCGCGTCTCGTGTTCACCGCCTGAGCACTTTTGCCTCCATCCCCCTGCTCGATCCCCGCTCCCCGATCTAGCCACAAATTGGCCTTAGCGCAAGTTCAGGGCGACCCCCACCCTCCTCCTCCTCCTCCTCGTCCCCGATGCCATCGTCACCACCATCACCAGGATCAAGCTCAGGAGAGAACAATGCAACAACACACTCTGTCACATATTCTGCTGCCGCGCTGACTCCGGGACAGCAGTTGGTTGCACTTCAAAGCCCTGTGCGCACGCGAAGAGAAAGAGAAAAGAGGGAGGGAGGGAGTCTCTCTCTCTCTCACACACACACACACACACTCACTCACACACACGCAGACTCATAAATACGCGGATCCAGCTGCATTAGCATATGGTGTAATAATGAATTCACTAGCGCGCTCCGTAAATGTATTAAATGTGACAATTGCGCATAAATCTATTTATTATTTTCTGCCGCATGCTGTGCACGCACTTATTATTGTCTTTAGGGTATTGGAGCTCTCCATGGTAACAAAGTGGAGCAGGACAAGGTGGGACCGACTGACTGATATTAACTTTTGAGCGCTGATCTTTTATTGTCGCCAGATAAGCGATGGCTCGTGTTTTATATGTAGATGATCACGGTGTTTACTCCATGAATGCTCCCCAGTGTATCACATTACGGTAGTGTCGGGTGGTAAAGCACTGTGGCCTTTAGAGTTATGTAGTAAAATGGATTGTGGTAGTTTATAGTGCACATTATACTGTGCTAAATCACAATATAGTGATTATGCATAATACCATAGAACTATCATTTCAGTGTAGTATAGTATTGTCTATTTTTGTAGTACATATCTTGTGTAATACATGGTAGTGGTACAACAGTCCTTAGTATTGGGTATGCTATTCTACACTGATACCACACTACACTATTATACTATCATACTTATCCTACATTGTGCATTTTGGTATAATAGAGGCTATATACTACTAATGTCCCATGTGGTACTACTATTGCAATATAGGGTAGTTTATTATGTATGGAGGAATAAAGTAGCATATTAAGTTAGGCAACATGTAATTTAATTGGCAGTATACGCTAGGCTTAGCATTATACTTTGGGGCCTATTGTAATGTAAGTGTGGCATATGATAGTACTTGATATTACAGTAATACAGCAGCCCTTGCTTAAGGTTATGCTCTCCTATGCAATACCATACTATACACCATATAATGATAGGCTTTTAGTATCAGCCTATATCTTACTGCAGTAATACAGTCATATAGTTATGTATGGTTGCCAAATATTGTAGTGGCTTATATGAGACAACAGTATAGTTCCCCTTACTATCATATATGTACTATAAATGCTAGAATTAGACAATAGTTTAATTATACCCATCTAAGTACTACAGACAGCAAGATAAAGCTATAAATAATTCTCAAAATGATCATTTGACTCTCGCTAAGCATTAAACAACACTATCAAATATCCCCAAGCAGGAATCAAAAAAGACATGAAAGGAAACATTTTCATCACTCTACCTCAAAGTTTTCACACAGCTGAATGGAAAGAACAGAAAAGCAGCTTGTCTTCTGTCCAGCTCGCAGAAACCCGAAGTTGCAGCCAGGTATCAGCAGACCTCCCCCCGTGGAGACCACCGTGGACGAGGTGCACCTCTGGAGCTGTGATCCCTGAGTGGTGCCTGTGAAGGTATCACAAAGTAAAAGGTGGCAGGTGTGTGTTTGTGTGTGTATATGTGTGTGTCTCTGCAAGGGAAAGATAGAGATAGGAAGAGTTAGAGATCCTTCATCATGGCAGATAAGGTTCAAAGACTTGCCCCATGAAATGCTACACCGGTGCGGTTACAGGTCTGTCTTTTCTACAGAGGCACGTAGCTGGGTTGGATGTTGTGCAATGAGGGTGTATGTTTGGGGAGAGAGAGCATGCTCTACTACTTTTGACTAATTAAACAAAGTGAATTAGCTATCTCCCCAGCCAGAACGAGTCATGGCTGGTTACACATCATTCATCGTGACTAATTCAGAGAGAGAGATGTCACTCAGCTGGGTGGAAATCTGTGTGTGTGCGTGTGTGTATTGCTCCAATTGCACCTCTGGGCATGCTGCTGTATAAGTTCAGTTTTGTGTCTATGTGTGCGTGTGTGTTTTGGCAATATTTCCTTTTATTTTGTGTGCGCTTGTGCCTTTAAGTGTTGATATGTTCACATTTCTCTCTCTCTGTCACCCTCTGCTCCACTATTTTATCGCTGGCTTGATACGTCGTCAATGAGGCTGGCATGCTAAATGATAATTAAGACCATTACACGCTCACAGAGCATGCTACCAGTGCAGCACACGGCTCCCTCAATCGCAGCCTCATCTCAGGGGACACCCTACTACTCACACAGTCGTGTATCTCTCCAAATTAGGTTAGATTTTCATTCCACCTCATTCGCCATGGATGTGATGTGGTTATTATAAACTCATGATATGGTTAGTGAGCCTGCTGCCATTAGATGGGTGGAGGCATCATGTTGGCGCGTTAAAGGGGAAATGGATTGCCGACACTCAGTATTGCACATCTCTGTTTCTTTTGCTCATGCATGCTCGTGCCCTATAGTATCTTTGCAGAGGCACACAAACGCTCACAATCTGATGCATGCAGTGCAAAACAAAACACACACAGGCACTCACAAGTGCAAGTGAGACAGTTTTGAGGTACTCTTACTTTCTGTGGGTATATCCATTTCATGCTGCTTCATACTCCTTTTGTACTACACTGCGCCACTTCATAGTAAACATATAGTGCAGTAATATGGGTATTTATTGTTACTGGCTCCTAAGAAGCAAGGATCAGAGACAAGAGTGCACATTTTGTTTAAGTGCTGAACTAGTTTCATTTCAACAGCAGTAAAATGCTGCTTGCCCCTTGATGAAGCTTATAGTTAGGGCTCAGGTGGGCTCTGAACCATCCCTTCGTTGTGCTGCTAAAGGCCCAGACTGCCAGGAGAGTTCCACTGAGCACCTCTCCCCTCCTCCCCCTCTCCTTCTGTACACTTTCACATCCCATTAATGCACATTACTAACTGTGTCTTTCTGGAAGTTTTTTTGTGCTTTCTCGTCTTGCACGCTCCCGTGGATCATTGTGGACCACCTGCCACCAAGGGCCTGTTTGACTCCCATTGCTGCAGTTATTAAATTAGATGAATTTCTGTTATCAGTTTTGTGGGTTTTGGCGTTATTACTGTCTGTCTTCTCTACTTACGAGGAGATTTTTTCCACTTTGAATATATTTCACCTCTTAAAGAGATAAAGGGCCTGTAATGACACAACACCGTAGTTAGAAGTGTGTCAAACCTAACCCAGAAACCTCTCTCTTCAAACATGTTATATATCCATACAATAACCTTATCGCTGACATTGTGGGAGAGCAGGGCTTAAAGGCATCTGTCTCTCCTCAGGTTTCACATGATCTGGGGCGTTTACGGGCACCATGGTCTGTTTTTGCACTAGCGCGGGTATCAAATATTGACTTACAAACACATAGCCTCGGGTTAAGGTGGTTTTGATGTCTGTATACAAATCAGGAAGTCTTTGACAAGAGAGGGTCCAATTTGAATGCAGGACCTCCAGATTTCAGGTGAGATTGCAAAACCTGGGGCTGGATGTCAGATGTGGCCTTGAAGGAAATATCGGGTTCGTTTTGTGAGTAGAACAGAAAATATCTTGAGCTTTTGTCTGAGATAAGGGTGACAAGTGAGAATAAAGAGCTGGAAGTATTTCTTAAAAGAGGGCAATGGCGGCTGAAATGTCATGTGAATTAGTGCTGAGAAATGACGAAAGTGTGATTGCAAGTGTAAATGTGGCTACACACGCAGCACAGGATACTAAGTTTGACAAACTGTGTGAAATGAACTTATAGCTGTATCTTTATGCAGCCTTGCCCACTTCTTACATAGCACCCAAGGGCATCATAAAAACCATTAAGTTAAAATGTCTGCACAGTGTTGCCTTTGCAGTGCAGCAAGGGAGTCTTAAAGCACAAATGCGTGACTTTATGTTGTACAGGCATGAGACCAGATCTGATTAGAGTTTAACCAGGATGGTTTATAAGGAAACCAAAGAATACACAGAGAAATCTAAATTCATACTGTTGCAGCTTTCGTAACCGTACACAACTACTTACATTATGACAGTATGAAGGCGGGTTTGTGTATGTTTATCTCAAATTTGAACACACATTGCATATCTTAAATCCGATTTAAAGATTTCTCTGGTGACTCCTAGTGGCAGTATAGAAAAAGACATCTGACCTAGGGACACTAACAATGAGTGGCTGAGAGCAAAACAAAGGCAGCAGTAAATGTCACTGTGAGTGTCTCATCTTTTCTCTACAAACAAAAATGGATGCAATCAGAATAATTTGGTGTAAGCACATAATAATTCCACACACAGGGGCTTTAAGTGCTGCTTGTCGCAGAATCACTTACACCTAAATGAAGCTCGGTGATGCCCTTGTCTTTTGCTCTGTGTTTGAGCACTAAACTGTGTCTCTAAAGTCTTTGTTTCCAACTTTTCTTTTAGAAGCAATTATCATTTAAAGTTTAAATTAAACAAGGTAGCACAAACATGTTTACTTAATTTAGGATTGTAGCTACAATAAGCACTTCCATCTTGGACTTTTGAGCCATCTTTATTTTATTTCAATTACAGTGCTTTGGTTTCTTGTTGTTTTTGATCACTTGTTGGTTTTAATTGTGTTGAAAGACACTTTGTCACTTTAAAAATTGCTATAAAAAAGGTGATGTTTTTTTTTTAATTGTTCAGCTACATACTGGTTAATTTTATCAAGGCATCTGCCAACATAGTTTCATTTACATTCCTTCTCTAAAACCCATTTAAGTTCCTATTCTGGCTCTGTATAGGACTTTAGACAACCTCCTTCCTATACAGTATCTGTTTGCCTTCACTGGTTCTAAACTACACACTGCACTAGCCCTGATAGCTTTACTTTTTTGAATATATATATTTTCATATACGATCACACTCTCACTCCACTGATCTAAATGAGCTGCTTGGTTCAGCGAGCTAAATAACTGAGCGATGATTGAATGACTGCTGAACATTAAATGGAGAACTGTAAGTGAAATACTCGTAATTTATGCAGGTTTGATAAAGCTTCTGGTGCCGGTTACACTGTGAGCAGCACTGACTCACTCTGACTCAACTGTCACTTCACTATGAACTTAACGCTGACACACACACATACAGAAATGTGTGTTTGGAGCGGTGATCAAGCTTAAATGATGCATTAAGCACGTAATTACTCAGGTGAAGCTTCACCGTGCGTTGGCTGTCTGTTTTAATTTTATTAGCTGACACTTTAATGGGAGTATATCTCTGAGTTTCACGCCACCTTCCTTCAGGGAAATGATTCACATGTTTCTTTACGTGCATCCTGTATGTGTTTGTACGGAGGTACATACAGTTTGTGTGCTTGTTTGAAGCCACTGAAGTTGCACATGACTCACAGCAATCAGCCTTGGAGCGTCTCATGACCTCACTTAATCTAAATGACATAACAGCTGTAACAGCTGCTTCACTTTTGTGGAGGATCTGAGTAGGAGGTTCAGTGCTTGACTTCTGGTGTTTTAGTCCTGTGTTGTGGAACTGTTGGTAATGGGATTGACCCAGATTGGAGTTTGTTTCTGTCTGTTGTGTTTGTGTGTGTGTGTGTGTGTGTGTGTGTGTTTGTACTCCAGGTTTGTCGTTACTTGCTAGAGGTGTCTTGTACTCGCAACATGAGGCTTGTAATTGCAAATCTTTGGGTGCAGTCCCATTTCTGGATTAACAGAGCAGAGTTTGGGTTCGCAAAATGGGATTTTATGATGACTCCAGGCAGATTTTTGACGCGTTTGTTTCCATCATTACATCAGAGTTGCCCCGTCAACCATTTCAGTGAGGCTTAACTTATGAACCAACTGATGTGTCTGGTCAATATATCAATAGCTCTGGTCCTTGAGCAAAATGAAGTATGAGTCTTGGTGCTAACTCCCTCTTGTTCTGGTAATTCAGACAACCCGTGAATGTCAAGTTGTTTCCCATTTCTTTGAGTGAGAGAAGAACTTTTTGGTTATGAGGCTGCTGGAGGTTAATAAATTCTGTCACTTTCGGCAACAAAGGCAAGTCAAGTCAATGGCCCAGTACCACAAATCACACATTTGCCTCTCAGGGACACAACCCCATATTTATATTGTTTGTAAATTTGACTCATTTTGTTTTTTTCTTTACATTTCACGTTCCCAATTTCCTGTAAAACATACAGCCAGACAAAAATTTTATCATATGATGCTTCTATATGCTATCTATTCTCCACGTTTACACCTGTTTCTGAAATGCAATGCTGATTTATCTATTGGTGGTTTGCACCTTACTGCCCACATGAGGGCGCTATGTTCCAACTGATGGATGACTCCCTCAGCGTCTTTGAGCTGCTCATCATATTTAGACTCCAGCCCATCTAAGAGAGTCTTCCGAGCAGGTCGTGCCTTCATCTCACCGTCAGATGGCGCTAAAAACTCGCGATCTCTCTTTGTTACAGCGGCCAGCTGCTCGCCTGCTGACAGGCTCAGTGTGTGTTTGGAGAGAGCAGCGCGGACAGGTTGATGGTCAGACTGCCAACACGACCCTGTGAAAGAGCCGTGCGCCTCCGGAAACACTTATCCTGCAACTGCTGTTCAGCTGCTGTAGTTTCTTTCACTTTATGTATTAACAGCCTGTAAATAATTACCTTCGGTTCTGGGTGATGTTTACTACCTGCCTGTCTGTCTCTCTGTCCGTTTCTGACAGTCAGTCAGTCTTTTGCATAATGCCTACCTTTTCTTTTCTTTTTTTTTCTGTTTCAGTGTATTTGTTTTAAGTCAACCACTGTTGAACTCCTTTCGTGGGTTTATTTTCTAAAGAGGGCATCATATCATGGCTCAGGGGTAAAAATGACTATAAAACTGCTTTTCATGTGCATTACTTATAATTGGGTCTCCATCGATTGAGCTATTGTTTGGCTCCCATTGTTGTATTGTGCGACGGTGCCCCTCTGAACACGACATAAATAAATGCACGTCTTTACTTCATTAGTGAAAAAAAAGCTTTCCAGAAAAAAAATGTCGAAAGCATAATGTAAGTAAAAGTTGGGTGATGTCACTGAGAAACTCCCCCGTTTGGCCGCAGCTGAGGGTGACTGATGTCTCCCGGCATTGCGCGCTGTGGAGAGATGATCATTGAATCCAGAGGCACAATAATGGCCCCGCTGACAGGGCGTCCCGCTCTCTCACGGTCGTCCCTGGCTATTACCTGAACTGCACCTGTGGACTTCATCTCCTCTTGTCATTTACGCACGCAACGCGAGCCCGGGCGCGCGCACCGCGGGCACGCCTCCGCCGAGCGCGGGCAGCATTGTGCTGAGTTGACCGGATAAGGCGCCTTGTTCGTGCAGCCTCGGCGGCTTAAATGGGAGCGCCTCACACATCTGGACGACTTGCGCCTTCTCTTCAGTAACTTTGATGGGGACTTCCACACCACGCAGTGAAAATGCCTGTGATGAAGGGATTATTAGCGCCGCAGAACACGTTTCTGGACACTATAGCCACACGGTTTGATGGCACTCGTAAGTTTGCTTTAATTCTCGAATCTTTATTTTATTTTATTTTATTTTGCTGCTATAATAGTTACAAATAGTTTCCTGCTGGTCTGCAAAGAGCTTGACCGAGCAGACTGATTTCATGGAGATCCGCGAGGAGACTAAAAGCCACAAACACCTGGAGTGAAATCAATCAGATAAAGAATACGGGGCCTCTGGGTTTGTTGTCACTGACGCGATTGGCCTTTCAATTCAACATCTCAGGCTGGCTTTTGGGTTTTTTGTTTTTTTTTTGTTTTGTTTTTTGCCTTTGCCGAGACGGACCTTAACTTCAAGGTAACTCAAGCATTGTTTCACAGGAGCAGACAGCAAAGGAAGCAATTAGCAGGCTGCCGGGCTGTCGCTGTCCGCGGTGCTGAGCTCTCAGAGGTTTCAGCACCGCGGACAGCGACAGCTGGGTGACCGGCGCTCCCGCACAGCTGCTGCACGCACCGCACAGCTGGACGCTCACAAGTTGCAGCCTGTGTCACATATTGAGAGCAGACACACCTAAATAAATCCTTTTTTGTAGTTGTCTACACATCTTTTTTTTCTTCCTGAAGTTAACCTTTATTATCTCTGCTCTTTGGCAGACAACCCCCCCCCCGCCCCCCTCTCCCCACCGCCGGCCTGAGACCAGCAGTCGCATTTATCAAAATTAATTGGTCGGCGGCGGCTTTACAGCAAGTCTCTCTCCGGGCTGAGGCATTTCTAAAACGACAACTTTCGTCTGAACTCTCGCCTCTTATCTTAGTGGTCCTTTTTTTTCCATAATGAACAGTCTTTGTTTCTGGAAAGCAGACCTGTTTTACAGCTGATCAGCTCAGGTTTGTTGAGCTGAGCTGTCCTTTGTTTTGGTCTGTCTCTCAGTCTGCCCAGTTTCAACTCATGTTCAGGCTTTAAAGAGTCACATCTCAGGCCGCTTTGTTTGCTCAGGCAGCCATGCACTTTCTTTGGTGTGCATTCCTGCGATGATTTGCTTGGGTTGGAAAATGTGGCTGTCTTTGCTCTTTGATTCTGATAATGTATAAATACTACTGCAACTAAAGATTTCTTTTAAAAGATTAAGCTACTTATTTTCTTGATTAATGGGTTAGTTTTTTGTTTTTTAAAACACCAGACAAGCAAGGAAAATGCCCACCACAGTTTCCTGAATGCCAGTGTAATGATAATTTCGTTTGATCCAATCACCAGTCCAGTACCTAAAGCTATTCTATCTATATCTTTAAGAGCAGAATAAATTACATATTTTAACAACTGAGAATCTGAAATCAGTCATTTTTTTATCAAAATACTTGATCAGTTTTCTAACAGTTCACTTAATCATTTAATGGTGCACCTCTATAGTGTTCATAATGCATCTAATTAGAGGGGGGTCAATATAGTGTACTGTATTTATAGGTGACTGGCTGAAAAAAGGGCTGCCTTACTGCCTATTTAAACACACTCCTACCTGTGTAATAGCTTTGTTCACATACACTTGCCTCGTGTAGTCAAAGTCCTTCTCATAGGCCTCAGTGATGAAGATACATCCTGCATTTAGTGTCTGATTCTAACTCAAAGTCTCCACCTGACCCCACTCATGCCCTACTGTTTCAGACATTGTACATTTTGTCTAGTGAGTTCATACCCAGAGAGGCACTATAATAACCACAGACATCCATCCTCATTTCAGTTCCCTGCAGATCGAGCACCACTATATGAGTAAGAGCAGGCTATATGTCGAGTGGCAAGAAACATCCAGCATGCCTGGTCAGGAGCTTTGTTCTGACACGAGGGAATTGGAGTGATACTGTGCCCGGCACAAGTGGCTTGTCTTTGAGCTGCAAGGTAGAGGAAATTAACGATGGATTTGAACAGCAAGATGGGGCAGACTGGAGGCAGTGGAGCTTGACGGTACAAATTGGGTCTGATGGCCTGGCCAGGAGCAAATATAAGAAAAGTGCTAGGTTCGCTGCTATGTGATCCCCTCTGACGTCATGAAAACCCTGGGCGGACAGGTCAGACCTGGAAACAGTGTATGATAAATGGATGTAAGTGAAAGTAGGCAAGTGTCTAACGTGATCTGTATTCAGAGTTGTTCTCTTTTACATTTACTGGTGCCCTTTAAAATGAATTAAACTTTTTCAGTGCTTGTGAAAAGAGAGATTTTCTTCCATTTTCAGACTCAGGCTTATTTAAATAAATTGAGGCGTCCCAGGCATAACCTAGTGGTTACAGAGGCACTTAATAGCTGGGAACTTCCAGGATAAATTAAATTAAAAGCTGTGAGAAGACACTAAATGCATGCCTGTGCACTTATATAGTTCAGATGAGAGCAGATGTAAAATGTTTGAGAATTTAAATCATTCTTTGATTTAGATCATCCATGTTTGAAGATGCTATGGTAGCGACTTTGCAATTACCCACAATCCCTTAGATGATGGGACAGAACATATTCTGGTTTTCTGAATATTTCTATAACATCCCACAGCTGCCATGGGACAGATTGTTGTTTCTTCTGAACAAAATCATCTCCCTGCTCAGGTTATGACACTTTAACCAGTTAACTGTCAAAACCCGCCGGCGGTTTTGTAGTAACATTCCATAACTTATTAAATCATATTTTATCAATTTTCATTAGCATAAATTTATCACATAAAATCGC
>JBAJHX010000040.1:8067263-8079577 GCA_037176925.1 Amniataba percoides
AAATCATATTTTATCAATTTTCATTAGCATAAATTTATCACATAAAATCGCCCCGAGGGTTAAGTGGTTAAACAACCAGCAGCCTTCATGTGTTTCACTATGTGCACTGTGTCACAAACACCTCTGATCACTGCGTTGGGGTCTGTGTGTTCCTGTTTGCCCATACTGTAACTAAAATAACAGAATCTGTCTGTAGCTTTGCACTGGGATGACAGTGTGATAGCTGCTGTGACACCTTCTGTCGTCACTACAACAGTGTGCCATCCAGGTGACTGATCTTACCACCTGTCCATCACTGGAGCTGTATTTAGTGGGATGCAGCTCATGTGGAATAACACATTGTCACGTAGCCCATGGTGCTGTACATTTTGTGCAGCAACTCGTGATTATTTTCATAATAGCGTATTATCTGGATTTATTGTTTGGTCCATAAAATGTTCTTGGTACAACATTCCAAGTTGAGTTATTCAAACAGCTTGTTTTGTTCGATCAACAGTCCAAAATCTAAAGATTAAGTTAAATATCATAGAGTACTAATAAAACAAGAACATTTTCACAATAGAAAACCTGGAACCAGTCAACTTTTGCCATCTTAGTTTAAAAAGTGACAAAGACAAATTTTGATATTTTATCGAAATACTTCCATATTAACTCATCAGTTGACTAATAGTTGCAACACTACATAATTATTTTTAGAAAAATAATATGATTTAAAATATATTACATAACCATCAATGGATATAATTTTGGTGACCTTTATAAAATTTAGCTCACCTTTATAAATGAAAATTTAGAGAAAAGATCCTCAGTTCCTTTGTAACCGGCCTTTCTCTATGGCTAATTATATCAGTGAAGTGCAATTAAAATGACTCCATATGTTGTTCTGGATAGCAAAGAGTCACACAGTACTTCTAAACTGAACTCACTGCTGCCATCTCAGAATATTTGCTGACTTGACTGTCTATCAACCAGTGATGGCCTTCATCGGGGAGATGGAGACCATATTGGGCTGTCCTTCTGCCAAATTAAGCAGACGGTTTGGTGGTACAGTTGTAGCAGAGGGCTGTGCCGCGTGCTCCCCATCCTGCACCATTCTTCCAGATAGCTATTTTCTAACTCTCAACATGCACTAGTTCCACCTCCACTAGGCAGGTAATTACTGTCACAATCACTGATGCCAAGACTTGGAACAGCTGTGAGTTGAGCCGGTATGTTTAAGTGTGTATGTGAATGAAAGAAAGAGAGAGAAAGAGAGCGAGAGAGAGTGAGGATCTATATGTGTGTAAAGTAAGATGAAGACGCAGAGAAGGAGAGTACAGCAAGAAGAAAAAAGAAAGTGTGCAACATTTTCAGCACTTTGCTAGTTCGTGTCATAATACTTTGTGTGTGTAAGTGTGCAGAGTGTGAGTATGTCTGTGTGTGTGTGTGTGCGTGTGTACATTTTTGTGTGTGTGCCTGTGCGCACTCGGCTGTCTCAGAGCACAGGGGTAAAACAGGAGTTTCCTCTCCACTGATTAACTTTCTTTAAATGCAGCACGTCTAATTAAGCTGTTCAAAATTGGCTGTGGGATCCCACATCGTGATCACCACTCACTGCCAGGTGAATGTTCGAAAACTCATCCGAGAATCGCACACAAAAGAGGGAGCCGGTGCTTTCAGATGCTGCTGTCTCAGAGAAGACAGAAGATGTACTGTTGCTGTCCTAATGGCTCGGCCTCACCACCTACCATATGACCTGAAGGAAAACCCAGGGAGCTAATTACTGACTATGAAAGACCACAGACGGCATGCTGACGCAAATATGTTTCACTGAGGTTTATTAAAGCAAAGATAACCTGGATTATTTATTGGGAATTACATATGCCAAACAGTGTCAAAACCATCAGCAACTCTTTAATGTCCCTTAACAGTACATTATTATTTTCCCATTTGATTATGCTAACTGGTGAAAAAGCAGGTCTGATGTTGTCCTCAGCTCTAGAAAGAGTGTGGAAGAAGTAATGAGTGCAGTTATGAGACTGTGAGGGAGTAATCAATCATCATTGACTGTAGTGCTGCAGGGTGCAGAGGGCTCTCGCTTACTGGCAGCGGATTGGCACTGCTGTTCCCATTTTTCTCCAAAGCCCACTTAATATCAAGACTGTTTTATTTCAGGGTAAAAAATAAACAGAAAGGATGGAGCTGTTCTGCGAATCCTGGTGGACCATGTAAAACAAGTTTTTTCATAAGATCACAACATACTGCCTCACTGTTGCACTAAGAGAGATTCTTGTGAAAACTTGGTGACATAGTGACTGCTTTCAGGTTACTTAAAATGTGGCCAGGGAGCTAATATGTAGCATGCTATCCAGTCCAATAGTCAAGGCCAAAACACCAGCTAGCTGCCAGTTTTTAAGGTTTCTTGCTCATTGACCAGACACGGTTTATTTGGAAGATACATTTGTATCATGAACTATTATTTATTCTGTTATTAATTCTAATTATTGTGCTATTCAAACCAACACAACCCAATTAATTTTTTTGACTACTTGAGGGCTATACGAGATGTTGTACAGTTGACATATTGTCACCTCAAGGTGGGGAACCCGTCATCTAATGATTATCTTTCTGACAAAGGTGAGTCCAATATTTACTGTCCTTCCAGCTCTGTTTTAGACACCACAAATTAATATCTATATATTCATTGCATATTTTATATAATTAAAATATCTGGCCCTTTAGCTAAATTCTTCAGCAGACAGATGCTTATTTTGTCTGCTGCTGTTTGTTTCTGTATGTGCTCAAGACAGCATGATTTAACTTGCATTAATCAGAAAGGCACTGTTTTCCACAACATCATCAGCTACATGTCCTGTTTCATGTAACAAGATCCTCAGCGTCTACTATGTACTCACTATGTACGCACTGTAAACCAACATAGCTAAAGGCAGCTATAATGTAAATAAGAGTTTTGAATTGATAGCAACCCAGCTAAATCCACTGGCTTTAACAAGGCTTTGACAAAGTATTCAGTCAAAGGGAAACAGCCACCATCTTCAGCGCACACTCACCAGGCAAACACTATCCTCACTGTAAGGTCACCAGACTTGATTATTATTGTGCACTTAAAGGGGGCGAGGACTTTGTCTGCTCCACCAAACTTCTGGGACTTCTGCGCGAGAACCTCCCCATCACTGTAGACGTTCTGCCTTGTTAAACCGCCTAATTAGCAAGATTTCTCCCCTAATCACGTCTCTAATGGCCTATCCAAAACGATGGACAAATGGGGTTTCACCAGCGGAAGTCTCGAAAAGTCGGCCATTTTTAGACTCAATTAATTTTTCATATGAGGATTGGGTTTTGTGAGAAAGAGAGAATGGGTATGACATACATTTTGAGAGGGGTGCAAGCCAGAGAGGGTTGAATAAGATACTGACCAAGAGAGATCGAGGAGTGGGGGGCAAGCAGGGAGGCGAAATTGCGAATTACGGGAATGTAATGACTGGTGTAATGTTTCAGTTGGTGGGAGCCTGAAGGACTGTATGATAAAGAGCCACAGAAATGATTAAGGCTGTGGATTTCTCTAATGATTTTCTCTCTTCACTTATATGGTGTGAGAGGATTACTGTCTCACTGTTTGAATGGGCCTGTGTGTGTGTGCGTGGGTCTGTGAATTCATAAATATGTGTATTCTTTGACACAAAAATACAACAAATTTATAGGTGACTTTCAAATAGTCACACTTGTGGTGTACGGTTACTTGTGATGTGTGCCTATTATCTCATAACTGTTGATAGTGTTAATAGATTCTGTATCCATTGCTGGGATAAACTGTACATTTGTAACCTTGGTTGCTATGGTGTGTGTCGGTGGTTACTATGGCAACTCCGGAGTGACTTTTTTTGTAGTTATGCGGGCGCTCTGTAGCAGTTTCTTTAGAGGCTGGCATGAATTCTGGCAAAGAGGTGAAGAGGTCTTTCCATCCATCTTTCCACTTCCCCGCCAATTTTTACCACACTCCATCTCCATCTTTCATCATTCCACCTCTCACAGCTCCATCTCACTTACTTTCAACTTTTCACATCGCCCTCTCACCCTCTGTCCCTTTCCAACCCTCATCTGTCCGCACTGGTATATTTCTCAGCCGCACCTTCCCCTTCCCCTTACCTTCCCACATCCCCCTCATCTTTCACTTTCTCACCTGCCTTGCCATCCATCTCTTTCTCTCCGTGCTGTGCCTCGCTGTCGGTTTCTGCTTCCCCCTGTCTCCCCGTTCTCTGCCTCTTTCTATGTTTCCATTGCTCGTTCGTGCTTCCTCGCCCATCATATGAATTTCTGTGCTGTAAATAGCTCAGGGGTTACTCCAGGTGGTGTCAGGGGGCTGTCTAGGAGCTCGCGAATGTGGATACGGCATGTTTGTGAGTGTGTTTAAAACCACAAATCTGGGACGGAGAACGCACACCTCTCACTCGCTGTTCCATCTGCTCAGGAGAGGTACAATTTGTGCCTTAGATTCTCCTCTGACCGACCTAGTAATTGTAGCACTGACCCTCTGAGAAAGTAAATTCCGACAAGTCCTCCAACCAAAACCAGATAACAGGTTGATGGTCACTGTTTATAAAGAAAAACCTATCTGAGTATTTTCTGATCCAGAGCCCTTGTTGCTGGGCGTCTGCAGCCCTGCGAAGCTATACTTACTGAGATAAATGTTAAGATCAATATGGTGACATGCCCACAGTGAGAACTAATATGCTGAGGGGAGTAATGTTCACCAATTTAGTTCAATTTGTTGCATTTCCAAGTAGCACTAAACATAAAATATAGCTGAGTCTGTCATCTGCTTTGCATGTATTTGGTCATAAACCAGAGTATTTGAGGAAAATGGCAGAGAGACGTGTTAGAGGATCACTTTAGCTCTCCCTCTCTCAGAGGTTCACCAACAACATCAGGAGTCATCCCCTGGGAACAATGAATGTCAGTACAAATGTTATGGATAACGTCAGGGGCTCACCAAAGTGTTTAGGATTTATCCAATAGGGGGCCATGAATATTTGTACCAGATTTCATAGCAGTTCATCTTACGTAGACAAGTAGTAAAAAACAACACTGTCAGTCTTTTGACATGTTTGCTGTTTGAAAGCCAGGGGACATACAAATTGAGAAAGGCTCATCCCTTATAGGCCATGAATATTTGAATCACACTTCATGGTATCCCATACAGTGGATGTTGAGATATTTTAACTTTGACCAACCAGCATTGCTGCCTTTACAACTTCTTAAGCAGAGTCTCATGCAGGTATTTTGATTGTGTAATTATACTTGATAGTATCTCTTAGTAATTGCTCAAACATGCTTTACAAACCATCCTTTCACCAACAATTACACGCCACTTCAGTTGACTTTGATTGCGTAAGAAGGCTTAGTAAACATCTTTCTCATTTTCTGTCTTGCCCTCTTTCCTCCTCTTCCCCCTCTTCTCTTTCTTTGTCTCTGCCTCCCCTCCTCCGCTCCTCCTCTTCTCCGGGTCCCCGTGGGATTTCTCCAGCAACTGTCATGCAATAGTGTGAGCATGAGAGGAGATGATCTATGGGCTTCTACGCCAGAGCAATTAGCCAAAAGAAATTCAGAATGGAGAGAGAATTACAGTGGAGAGAAACGGGAGGTGAGACAAAGGAGGGACGATTCGGAGTTATAAAACAAAAGGGAAAGAAAGAGACATGGGTGGGGAGTGGTAGAAAACGGTGGGATGAAACCTGACAAGGAGTCCGATGGAAAAATGATTCAGACTTTTCCAGGGTGCAGAGGTGATGAGAGAAAAAGGTAAACGTGGGTAAAGAGCGAAGGAAATAAATGGATCAGGGAGAAGAGGGATAGCCTGGAATAATTTCCAAGGGTAGCAAGGAGATGAAGAGTAATTAGTCAGAGAGATCCAAAATGGTAGGGGGGGACATAAGGAGCAGCTGGAAGGGAAGGAGGGAGCAAAGGTTGATGGGAGGTGCGGGAAAGGGAAGGAGAGATAGGGCAAAGAACAGTAGGAGTGATTGATAGAAGTGGGGAATATACAGGTAGGAAAAGAGGGGGCGAGGGTAAGAAGAGGATGGGAGGAGGCGAGGTGGGGTGTAATGTGCATTAGTAAAGGAGGGAGGGAAGGGGCCAGGGAAAGTAGGACAGTAGGGGGAGAAAAGACAAGTAGAGAAAAAGAGGGATGAGGGAATTTAGCGGAAAGGGCAAAGTGAAAAACATAGCATAAAGGTTAAGAAAATGGCAGCGTTCTCTTGTTTCATCTTTTTTTTTCTGAGATTATCAAATAAAAAGAAACATTTTTTAAAAAATTTAACCACACAGCAAGGCTTCACCAGGACTGTACAGGTAGCAGTGTGATGACATTTGACTGACAGTGGCCTGGCAACGGAAAAAACAAAGTCACAGTGTATCATTTTGATCACATATCACATTTTGATATAAATGTAAATCCTGATTGGTGCATAGTGTAAGTGACATCACTTTTTTTTCATTAAGCCCCGCCTTATTCAAGCTAACAAAGAAAACTGAACAAAAGTCTAATGTGAAATGACCGACACTGCTCCAACTTTGGCAGAAAGAGTGAGTCCATATAGGATACAGTCATACTGATCATCCTTAAAATTCTGGTTTTTCCTGATTTGTTTTCATTTCTTGATTGGACACTTTTGATTAAGTGGGAACACAGGATGCACAGACCCAACATGCTGTGATAATGAAAGCATTCATTATGTATTCTACCTCTAAATTTATTCCATACTAGTCCATGTTCTCTCCATTGCAGGAGACAGAATCAGACTGTACTTTTGTCTGTTTTATTTTTTATATTTGCTAAGATAAAATAATAAATCAAATCAAATCTCTCACTGGAGCATCAGATCACTAATGCATTCATATAATATGATGTATAATATATCAGTCTAGTGCTCACTTGGTTCCAGTATCTTATCATAAAACTACAAGCCTTCAGGTGAGTCTTTTGCTCTATTTACGCCATCAGCATAGATTTGATAAGGTCGAATCTGCATCACAAAACAAGATAAAAGCTGCCGTCATCTTGCCTCTCCTCCATACGCACACACATACTGTACATTCAAACAATATACAGCGTGTCTGTCAATTACACCCAACCAAAGTAATCCACTGTCAAACACAGCTTAGTGTGTATTTCACTGTAAACATTCAGTTTCTGTCAACACCATCCTCTCGTGTTCTGGGAGCTGCCACCAGACAAGCTGCAGGCCTTTGCTCCAGCTCCCTGAGAGGCTGCCAGTCCAGTCGGTCTCTCTCTTGCTTACCTCCGAGCCTGAGGGGCCTCGCGCCTGACAGCAGGTCCCAACGCCAAGGCCCGCTCTGACCATCTGTCTGGGCCGTGGAATCCGAGAATTACAGCTGACATGACATTGTCGTTGTGGTTTTTTTTAAAAAAATTTTTCATGAACGGGTATTGCTACCACTGTGTATTATTCATCTGTATGTTGATTTCAAAAATGCCATTAAAGCATGATTCCAGTTCATTACAACTTGGGTATTATTCCCAATGGCAACATCCATCACAGGTGCGCACAGTTTTCCTGTGCAGTGAAGCATTATTATTACCAACATTTCACAGCTTACTCTCCATTTTATCTCCAGATAAAGTGGATGATAATCTGCCAACAGTGGCCTGTCAGCTTGTCTGAATGTCAGAAACGTTGTGTTTTTTGGGTTTTTTTTTTGCCCTTTTAGACCTCTGTTCATCTGATATCACAGATCATCTCAATTACTTGATGCTCTTGCTGAATACAGGATATCAATTAAGCTGATGGTGGTGAAAATGAGACTCAAGTCACCATAAATTGAACTTACCATGTAAGGTCTTGAATTTTTCTATAGTTTTCTTAATATCAACAAATCTATTAAAAAAAACAACAACAAATCTATTCTTCAGACAAATAGTGTCTCTGTAGCCAAAGCCTGATATCTCTTAGTCACAGACCAGAAAGTATTAAAAACACATAATTCAAAGCTTTATAAATCAGAATTATCCTTTACTCACGGTTACATAATCTCAAGGTACATTCTCCTGTACATTCTTTAAAGCAGCATGAATGAAAATTGTCGATCACTGAATGGGACCGTAGAAATGAACATGTTACTCATTCCTCTCGAGGGACGCGTACACGGGTTTTGCTCTGTGTCACCGTATTCCCAGTTCAAATCTAAGGTGGTTTCCTTCAGCAAAGCCTGATGTACAACATAAAACAATTAAACATCGGGGTTGGTGGAAAAAGAAATTATCGATGCAGAAAATTGATTTTTGTAATGAAATGTAATTGAAACAAGTCGTTTTGAAGGAAGTCTGAAGCAATGATTATAAACAAGCTCACGTCGCTTTGTGTGCTTGTGTATAAGAGTGCGTGGCTTAATGTGTGACTCATTTATTTACTCTGTATACACTAATGTCTCAAAATGAATTGGGAGCCATTTGCATGACATGTACCTTTTAATATGTGTGTGTGCATATGTGTGTGTGGTTTGTGACTGGCTATCAAATTACAGCAGCACGTATACAAATGCACACTCCTAGAACGTACACACACACACACATAACACACTGCCAAACCGCAATAGTCCGCTGTCTTGTGTAATGGGTATTGTAGTGTAAACATTAGCTGTCTATCAGCGCAGCTCAGCATCATCCTGCGCTACACTGGCACTGTGGGTGTTTGTTTGTGAGGATGGGTGTGTGTGTGTGTTTGCGCGCTATAATAGATGGATTCAGGTATAAACAGCTGGTCCTCTTCAACTGGGTATTTAGAGATAGACACAAATAGTCTAATTAATTGTGATAGACTTCAGCTCTAATGTGATTCTGTTTTCACCGTCGTCACTCCAGCACAATCCCTGCTGACTCTCCACTCCTGCTTTTTCTCTCACTCTTTTCCTTACCCGAAGCCACCCTTAACACGCAACCTCTCTTCACTGCAACTCTCGCTGAAAGTATTATGCATTTGGGGTCAGTTTCTTGACACCAGGAAATGAGTTTCAAGAGAGGGTTTCCATTACTCTTCAGCTTGCAGATAAATCGGTCATTTATCGAGGTAACTGACCTTCATGTTGCGGCCCACACAGGCCTTCATCAGCATGAGCTGAGGATCCCATCAGCCTTTGTATCTGTGTGTTAAAAGTTGCATTTTAGCCCCGGTGGCCAATGGGAGCAATTGATTGAAACAGCCAGAGGGGCACTCATTGACCAGTGGAATTTGCTTCCATTTTTGTTATTTGAAGTTTCTGAAAGTGTGGTGGGAGCTGAGAGGTTGTCACACACTTGGATGAGTTGGGCTAAATTTCAGTTCTGAACTGTAATCAAAATGTCCATCCTCCATGTTGCTGAAAAACAACAGTAAAGCTGCTCTGATGTAGTTGATAATGGATCAGACGACTCCCTGTAACGTAAAAAGGGTCTGACACTGACCAACCAACAGGGATTCATCACCCGTCTCTGCTCTTTCCTTTTGCTTTTAAGGAATGTTTAGCGAATTTAAGGTCAGTGTTTTTGGTTTTACAGTCTGCAAATTGGCACTTTAGTTCACTCTCACTGCTCTCACTAATTTCCTTTTCAGCTGTAGCAGACAGCTGTTTTCTGCAAAAAGCTCAAATAAAACCACTGTCCAAATGTTCCGCAGTACAAGAAAGTCAGTCATGAAAAAAATTATATGAGCAGCTTAAGAGCCACATATTTATTTTCAGGAGTTGGTCAGGAGACCAAAACAGAGCTTAAAGAGAGTGTATGTTGGACTTGGATTTACTGGGTGACCATAAATGTGAATCTAAATAAATTTGCTCTATATCTGCAGGACGTCAAAATATGCAACTGTTAAAGTCAGCTAATGTCAGCTTTATCAACTAAACAGATGCTAGAACCCAGAAAACATCTGGTTTCAACACAAGCTCTTTTAGTAATGTTTATTTCTACCATCATTGTTAATTAATGATTTTTATACTCTGCTTTGCCACATATTTGCAATGCTATGAATCTGTGCTTGTCAAGGGATTAGCTTTGGGAACAGCAGGGATTCTTGAGGGAACAAAATAATGAATAGTTTCAAACTATGGTTTAGTCTGTGGGGAGTTTTAAGATTTTTCTGCATTGCCTAGAGTAAAAAAACACATTGGATGTTATTTTATGTCACTGCATACAGCGTGAAGATATGTTAAACAGCCTTTGGGGAAGTTTAAGACTGTATTTCCTTTCTTTTCAGAGGAGCAGAGAACTGAACTAAGCTAAGCAAAGCTATGTGCTCATTATTCTTTAAAACACCACAGAGGGACAAAAAGACATCCACGAGTCTTGGTCTGGATGAGAAGGAAAATTAAAATAATGCTACTATATATCCTACCCTTCTGAGAACAATGTCATTACCTCAGCTTCTTTTCCACCGCTCACCTTGCATCTTCTTCCCTTTTTTCCTGCAGACAGTAACTTCATCCTGGCCAATGCGCAGGTGTCGCAGGGCTTTCCCATCGTCTACTGCTCTGATGGCTTCTGTGAGCTCACTGGCTTCTCCCGGGGAGAGGTCATGCAGAAGAGCTGCGCCTGTAAGTTCCTGTTTGGGCCAGAGACCAGCGAGAGCATCATCCTCAGCATTGACGAAGCCCTTGAGGAGCGCAAGGAGTTTAAGGACGAAATCATGTTCTACAAGAAGACAGGTGAGCAGTGGAAAACTAATTTTGTTTTTAGTTATTTGTTCAAGTCGTGCCATCTTTGTTCCTTTCATTCAATTTTGTGGCTATTTTGGTGCTCATGCTTAGTCACTTCACCATAAAACACAGATTCTGTACCTTCCTTTACCTTTTACCAATGAAGTATTGGAACCAAGGCAGGCAGACAAGCACAGAAAGCCATTAAAGTCCACAGACAGAACGATTACCATGTGGGGTTTTGCCCGTGCCTTTCCATAAATGCTTGGCAGTTCTCTGTGGCTATTTCTGAAGAAGTCACACTTAAATTGGCATAGATGGACCCACAGATAGATGAAGTAATGGTTGCATTAATGGAAGAAACTTTTTTATTGGCCCATTCTCATTAAAAGGTGATTAAAACCAATCAATCAGTCACAAAAGTCACCCTGTTATTATTCAAAGTGAGACACATTAAACTTTCATAGCTGTCAGCAAGTGACTCCTTAACCCTGTCTCTTTTTATTACACTGTGCTCAATTGCCAGCCGTGGTGCAGTATGGTTTGGCGTGTGCCTCGCTGATTAGCCAGCTGGCCAGTGAACAAAATGGAGTCAAAAATAATGAGCACATCCAGGCATCAGTGGATACATGCTTGCTGTGATGTGAGATGGTGCCATGTGCCCTCGCATGGTTATTGCAGAGTTTTCTCTTTCACTTTCATGTTTCATGTTCGTGCAGTAGATTCGGTTGTTTGAATCTGCAGAGTTTTTTTTTTATTCGGCCAGTTAACGAGTCTGTTTGCTGGTGAATTTCTCTGCAGCAGCTTTCCCCCATTTCCCCACATCTGTGAGGATTGAGAAGAATGTTCATTCATGACCATGAAGACACATTAATCAAATAGTCTTACTGCCGGGTCCATTTAAACGCAGCTCCAGAGACAGAAACGTTCATTCTTGATCTTGGTGCAGTTTAGTTTTAGCTTTCCTGATCTTTTTTACCTCACAATCACAGGTTTCGTGTGGACAAAAGATATCTAAAGAGCTTAGAGAAATGGAAATATGACCACTTCTCATTTCTAATGAGTGCTGAGCAATTTTTTTCCTGAATATTCACACTAAATTGCAATTTCTTCTACATTCATCATTACTTTATGTTTGCTAATTCTTTCCTGGGAGGAGGTTATTTTGAATTGTTTTGCCTTCACCTCTCAGATGTGAGTGATGTGTCTATCCGCCCAACATCATTTCAGTTTCAGTCAGTTGCTGGGAGCAGTTTGCAGTTTTTCACATTGATCGCGAAATATGTCGAGTTAAGAATTAAGAGTTGTTTTTTTTCTGAAAGTCAAATTAGAACAACTTGTAGGCCGGTGCCAATTCACCCGTCCATGTTTTCCTTTAGCTATTTTTCATTAATGTAGCAAAGCAGCAGGCCAGCTCATGGAGCTTGTTCTTAAATCTACCTATTAAGCTCTGATGGATCAACTGGTTCTATAACCACGGAAATGGATGTTAATAGGAACAACGCTAAACCCATTTGAATTGCACAGCCACAAATGGGAGATGTGGGCTGAGATTGAACTCCATCTGCGGAGGAGGATCATGTGGTACTATCAAAAGGTCCAAAACGTCCACTAAAAGGACCTTGTGCTGA
>JBAJHX010000040.1:8082627-8094078 GCA_037176925.1 Amniataba percoides
TAGACGCTGCTCTCAATACAGATGCAGAAAGAGATGTACTTTAAGACGGCAACCTGGTAAATCTGTAACTTGGTAACATTACATGGTGCAAAACACTGATTACAGCTCAAAATTGAAGTTGTCAAAAGGGAAATATGAACAACCTGGAGATATGCGGACGCTACAACATCAGTGGGGCATTTCCATCTATGCTGGGGAAGCCTTTCAAGGACGGACGGACACCTTAGATGTGACCCAATTAGCTTTCTGTCTCAACAATGTGGACAGTGTGTGCAAAAGAGGGAAACCCAGCCGTGGCGTCAACAGTCTCATCTCTTTTTACCCCTACCCCTCCTCTTCTCACCTTCTATATTTTCTCCTTTTTTCTACCATGGGAAAAATCTCACTGCTGGCTTTGTTTTTTGTTTCCTGCTGTCCTTTCTTCACCTCCCTCTCTCTCACTCTATCACCCCTATTTTCTCTTCTGTTCCAGCTGTTCCTACTGTATCCAGCTATTCCCACCTCCCCTCTCTGCCCTACATGCCTTCACCCTCCCCCTTTATATGCAGCACCCCTCCCATGGTGTAACCCCCCCACCCAACCTTAGAAGAATGGCGATAAAAGCAGAGGGAAATTCATTAGATCTAAAAATAAGCATGTCTCTGTCTCTGTGCTCCTGCCGTGTCGCGTCCCCCAAGGCTGCACCGCGTTATGGATGGCCCTGTCTGTTTGCCTCGTCTGGGGTCCGTACACACACCAAAGAGCACACACTCTTTCCAAAGGACACTCAAAAGCAGTTATCACTTCTATTCTCCAGCTTTGTTGTTGCTGTTATCCTCCCCCCCAACCTCCCCACCCCACCTCAAGCCAATCTGGCCTTAGTCCTTTCCTGTGGGTTCGCAGCAGTGAGAATGGAGCTCAGGGCCCTGCAGCAATAAAGTGCCTTCTCCTATTACCCAGCTCCTCAGTCTGAACACATCACTCCTGCACTATCTACTTTATCTACTACTAAAATACACTTAGAGGAAATACACACACAAGAGCAGACACACACAAAACCCTCTCTGGTGGCAGTCGGCCGCAAACAATCTGACTTGCTATACTTAACAGCCTCCCCGCCCCAGCAGCTTCTTATCAAACCTGAAAATTGCGCTGTTTTGCCGGAAACAGTATTTACACAATAAGACATCATCAAGCAATATTTATGGCTGAATAATGTGAATCAAAACACGGAACACATGTTCTCTGACATTTACAAAAGCAAAATGACAGTAAACAGCACTTTTTGCCCCCCCACTTCACTCAAAAATTGCGCACTTTACTCAGAAATGACACATTCTTCCTGTTGCATATTCATGTTTTCCTATTCAGGACAGAATATTATGTATTTCATCAAGCATAATGACTGCTTCAGTCATCAGCAGTTAACCTTGGGGGGTAAAGTATTGTAGGGGGGGATGTGTACTAACTTTTGTGAGTGTGTGTTTACAGAGCGACGGCGCGGCAGGGTGAAAACAGGCTCTCCATTCAGCTCGGCTCGCCTGCGGAGCAGTACGGTGCTCTACCACATCTCTGGTCACCTCCACAGCAGAGAGAAGAGCAAGATTAAGCTCAACAAGGTATCATCACACACTCCAAACCAGGGGGGGAGGATGCAACACGGTGACAGATGATTTAAAAGTGGGTGGGGGTGGACTGTTATAGAGGGAGGTGAGAGGCCCGCTGCTACATGTTATTAACACAGTGGACAAAATCAAAGGGCGGGGAGCTGAGGAAACATATTGTGTCTGGGTGGAGAGGGGCTCTCTGGCTATCGCAGCTCCAATAAATGATATGTTGGACTGGCTGATGCTTTTTATCACCAGATTACTTTGAAGGAGCAGGAACATCAGATATTTGTAGCAGTAATTTTTGTTTTAATGACCAGTTCACTTTGTCAAAGATCTTTATGATCAGAATTAAAACAGATATTACATTAAGACATAGAACAATGTCTAATGATGCTATGAGTTAGAACTATGATGATTTATAGAGAAAATGTTGCTAATGTCTATGGCTGTCACTAACCTAAAGTACATTGATTATTTGGAGCAGCACAAGAGGCTTTAATATTGTAATATTATTACGTTTTAAGTTGGTATGCACTTGTTATTGGAGATATTTCCAGCAGAAGAAAGAAACACTGGCATTTATTTATTCAGTGTTTGGTGTTTAATAACTCCAAAGAGAAATGGCTCAGTTGCTGCTAACTTGTTGTTAACACTGTCTGCCATTCGGTGTTTGGCAGGTAGCATGCAGAGCAATGTCACTGAATCACTTGTGTTTTCTTATCCTGTCCGGTCCAGAATGTGTTTGGGGATCCGCCTGCTCTGCCAGAGTACAAAGTAGCAGATGCCAAGAAGTCCAAGTTCATCTTACTTCACTACAGCACGTTCAAAGCTGGCTGGGATTGGTTGATCCTGCTTGCCACATTCTACGTTGCGGTGACGGTGCCCTACAACGTGTGCTTCATCGGTGATGACGACGACCTGACCCGCAGTACAACCGTCAGCGACATCGCAGTGGAGATACTGTTCATCATAGGTCAGTGGCAGGATGGCAGAAACACTGTGAAATAAAAATATGCATACATGATCAGAATCACCCTCACTACTCCATCTGTGTGTTTTCCTATTTTCCAGACATTGTGTTTAATTTTCGCACAACTTACGTCAGCAAGTCGGGCCAAGTAATCTTTGATGCTCGGCAGATCTGCATCCATTACCTGACCACGTGGTTCATCATTGACCTGGTGGCCGCGCTGCCCTTTGACCTGCTCTATGCCTTCAAAGTCAGCGTGGTGAGTAACCATGGGCTTGTTGCTCATCCCTCAGGATTTTATATCGAACATAATCATTAAGCTCCTGTACATTCACATTGTTAATTGTTAGATCCAAACTTTGTTTTATATTCCATACAGTTCTTTAAAAATTGCATTGATTTTATTGCATTGGTAATTATTAGCAGAACACGGAAAACCTCATGATTTATGGATTGCCCGGTAACAGAGGCCCACTCTCTGACCCTGTCAATACACCAGTGTTGTGTAAAGTGCAACACCTACAGCATATTTGACATTTCATGAGAACAGATTGAGTAGAGTGTTTCCAGCATCGCTCCATGCCTCTTTGATTCTATGTATTGATTCCACATACTGTACAAGCACTGAGGAAACAATCAAACCTGTATCATTAAAACCTTTTTCTGTTCTGCTTCAGTCAAATATATGGCCCCCTTAAGAATAGTTGAGTGGAGAAAGGAGCAGAGATGTGGAGCAATTAGGTAGACAGTCCTGTCTTGTCCTGCTGAATGATATCACACCATGAAAGCGCTACACTATTGGGAAGTTTTTTGTTGGTTGCTTATGGCCTTTTTTGCTTTGATTGTGCTTTATGTTGCTGTTTGCTCCCACTCAACCACTGTAACCTGACTCAAAGCGTCCAAAATATGATTGCATGTGCGAACAAACACAGACAAAAACAATTTGGCTCCAGCTCTCGAATAATCCTCTGACAGATGGAGCAACAGGAACTCAAACTAGTTAGCTGGAGCTGTTTTTTAACAGGACCGGGAAAGAGTACAAAAAAATGAGATAAGGCTTTTTTTTTCTAAGAACAGCAGGAGTGGCCAAAAAGTGCAGTGAAATAAAGTGTGAACAAAGTATGAAAAGATGTTCTTTTTTATACTATGAGAGGATAGATGGGCGCAGTGACAGGCTGCTCCAGGCAAAGGTTCCTGTTTGTTTCCAGACTCTATTAATGGAAATACCACTCGCTCCCAGTAGGTAGGGATTTGGGTGTAGGCTACTGGGCCACAAGCTCCTCCTGCTGCCGACGGGCAGAGTGAGAACGGCCGGTAATTGCTGAGCGTTCTGCGTGATGTCCCCTCTAAGGACGGAGCATTCAGACTGATGTCCCCTTTGAGGACAGATGCCATCTTTCACCAAAATGAGCCAAGGGGCTGCAGCAGTGTCCCTCACCAATGTTCTCCTTTCTGTTTTCATCAATATCTCTGTCGGATTTCTTAGCATGTTTTACTGTCTGTCAAGTGATCCCATTTCACCAACCATCAATGTCTTTTCTCTGCACTTCTCTACACATTTATTTTTAAACTTATATTAAGTTTGGCAATCCATCTTTCATATTTCCAAGAGATTAATATAAGAAATCATCTAGACAAAGTGTAGATTTAATGTAGCAATGTATTATAAACTATTATAACTGGTAGAGTTATTATTAAAACTCCTATAAATATGTCTCCTGGGCTTTGGGGCCCAGTTTGTATTAGAGAATAGCATTATGCAGGCGCATTGGCCCAATACCACTGCATCAGTACACTAAAGTGCAATAAACACGGCCAGTCACACCATTGTGATTGGCTTGTAGAGCTGAAGGCGTGGCTGCAGGGGGAGAAATAATGAGCAATTCGGTAAAGTTATAGTCTCGTGCAGAAACAAGCAGAGGGAAGGTGAGCAATCAAGTATCTAAATGTAAATTTCACACCTGACGAGCAGGGGGAATGCAAATGCGAGTAGCAGGGGTGAGATGGAAGTGATAGAGAGAAAAAGTTGAAGGAGAAACTGGCAGGAGGTGTGCATGCGTTGTTGGGTACATTACGTTGCTTACTGCTCATGCTGCCGGAGGAAAATGGAAAGTGGTGCAGCCTGCTCTCTCCATAGGTGGGTTGCGGGGTGGTGATAGATGGCGGAGAGGAGATGGAGCTTCTCCCCAGGGCTCGGTAGGAGGCTTCATTACCCCTCGTGCTGCACCAGTTCTCCATTTCTCACAAGGAGGAGTGTGGAAAAGCCGCCATAAAACATACTGGAGACACAAGCAGGGGCTCTGATAAGGACTGTCCACACATCTCCTCTTCTTGGCTTTGTTCACTCGATCTGATTGTGTTCTCTCTCTCAAACACACACGCAACATTTTCTCCCCCTCTCTCTCTTCATCAATTCTTTGTTCCCTATATTCCCCATCCTCCTGCTTTTCCCCATGTGTGTCTTTGAGTTATTATACCCCTTCTATAGAATTTATTTCTCTCTTTTCTTTCCACTTTCTCAGTCTCCATCCATCTTCAGTCACATACATGCAACATACATCCTCATAGAAAGATATGCTCCGTGTCCTACATCCATCTGAATAAAGGCTGGTGTGTGTGTGTGTGTGTGTGTGTATGTGTGTGTGTGCGCACAGTTACCCGGTGTTCACACAGTGTCCATGTCTGTCTCTAATGGGCACACACGACAGCGAGCCTTAAGTGATAGACTGTTGGTGGAGATTGCCTGAGGAGCAGGTGCACAATAGGTGACATTCACGTCACATCTGCAGCACCGAATGTGGAGGAAGGTGGAAGAGGGAACTAAACATTGTGTGTGCCCAAGTCAGTGCAGGCTAAGCAGAAAAGCTCGTGGAAAAAAAAAGTGGCTTCATTTGTCGAGGAGTGAAAGCAAAGTACGGAGTGATGGAGAGATGGAGAGGATGAGGGAAGCTGGAGCAGGGGAGCGCTTTGTGGCGATGGTGAGGATTAAAAGTCTAAACAAACACACCTGTGAGCAGGCGCCTGATTGCTGTAATTGGTAATTTTCTATTCAAGGATCCTTCATCAGGGATTCTTCATATAGATCATATTGTGGATGTGTTTACAAGCATTTGTCAAGTTCTAATTATAGAATCGAAGAGCGTTTGAGCAGCCTCTAATGTTGGACAGGACATGAAGCATAGATAAGAGCTTTTTGTCACTCCAGGCTGTGCTATTTATGCAACTGTGCATTAACGCACATGTGTTAAGCTGTTTTTTTGCCCCTCCCATGAGATTTACTGTCTGTAAAAGGGAGACGATTCTCTTCCACTCACTTTCTAACTGTTTGTCTGACTTTGCCCTCAGCAGGACACCAGAAAATTTCAAGAAATCTAAAGGAGGTTACCTAGTAATGGTTCACCACCGTGAAGCAATGAATGAAACACATTTTGCCTTCAGGACCAACAGATGTGGAGAAGGTGTTGATGATGATATAAGAGTGTACATGGTGGCAGTACCAACATAAACAACAACTGTGACACCCCACCATCTTCAGGAGATGCAACCTATGACAAAAACTACATGAAATCAATCAATTCACCATCTGTGTCCTAAAAATAAATTCACCTTGGGTCCCATATCCCCAGGTGTCTGTGGTCCACCTGTTAAAAACAGTGCGTCTCCTCCGTTTGCTGCGGCTGCTCCAGAAGATGGACCGCTACTCGCAGCACAGCACAGTGGTCCTGACGTTACTCATGTCCATGTTCGCCCTGCTCGCACACTGGATGGCCTGCATCTGGTACATTATTGGCAAGATGGAGATGGAAGCCAACGCCTACAACTGGGATATCGGTGAGTGAGCGAAAATGATGTCACGCACTGTGTTTTCAAACTATATGAAGAAGTGAAGCGAGATCATCAACCTCATTCTTCTCAGCTCACTTGGGGTGAATTAGACCAAAACCAGGAGGTATATGTTCAGGCACTGCTGGAGCTTTGAGCAGCGTTACCGGGTAGTGTTATGCGATGCATGTGTATAATAAGGCCTGCAGCGTTTCTTGGGTTTCTGGATTTCTTTACTGCTCGACAGAAAGTTATGTTTTTTGCTCATGTCAGCGTGCCACTGAATCTGCTGGTTCTCCACCAAACATGAGACATAATAACACTGTGAGATTAGATGTAGTAATTAAGATACTTCTCTATTTTTGGAGTGAGATAATTGAATTAATTATCATGTTCAAATTTTGACATTTATTTCCATTTAACGTGACTACAAGGCCTCCCTCGTTAGAAATAATCTGGTTTGAATAAGGATTTAGCTGCTGGAAATAAAAACAATTAATGGTAAACAGCACTAAGGTCTAATTACATAAAAATAGACCAGAAGAACCAGTTCTAAAAGAAACTGATCAAAATTGTGAATCTGAAAGGCTTCCACATACTACCTCGAGCAGATGAGAGTGAGAGTTAAAAGGCATTTGAACTGAGTCAGCTTTCCTAAATGATGCCTTAGGAAAGTAACATCAGCCATGATGACATCTGGTTTCACTAAAAGCCAGTGGAGGCTTTAAATCTGTGAAGATGAGCGATTTTGTTGAGGAGAGGGATTTGATCTCAGTCCAGCAGCAGTGCACATCGAATGTGGCAGTTTCAGAATGGATCTTAAATGGATATTCAAAGCGTGACATGCGGTCGGTTGTGCTCGAGACGCACATGTACTTGTTTTGGGGTTTTGTGCACGTGCAGTTGTGAGGCGAGATGAAGTGTTTTCATTTTATCTACATTTCTCTAGCCTAGGGAGCCATTCTCCAGCTTTGTCAAGCTCTGTACTAAATCAATATAGAGGAAACACTGCGCTTTTATGAGCAAAAATCTGCTGAATAAATGGCTCGTGGCCTGTGGCTCGGAATAAAGGCCATAAAGCTAAATGTTGGATGTTTTATTGATCATCTGGCATTAATAAAATAAGTCATTTTTCACTTTTTTGATCACATAAATACCACACATATCTCATGTAAGACACTCCTCTTTTGTTCCCTTTCTTTCTGCCCTTTCCTTTTTGTTTGAATTCCACTTTAACCTCTGCTTCATCTCAATTATCAAGCAATATAATGTGTGGGGCTTGGTAAACATGTCGATAATCTTGTGCAGTGCAGCTTCATTGCTCATTATTTTCAAATCAGCAGTGGTTCTGAAAAACTGTTGATGCATGAAACCTGCAAGGGTTTCTTTTCAGCAGGTAATTTCTGATACTTACGTGTAGATTTGTCTTTAATCATGGACCTCATCCCTGTAGGTTTCCAGGCCATTAAGCAGTTTCCAGTTTCCATAGACAGAACTGCATGTTTGTCTGGCTCCCTTCATATTTCAGTACGGCTAAATTAAGTTTATGATTTCCTCATTGATTTAGAGTCTGCTGTCAAATATATATTAAATGGAAAATATGAGAGCAACCATTGCGTAAGTTGTCTGTGTGTGTGCGTGCTTGTATGTAGGTGCTTGTGTGTGTGGTGTAAAATTGACTGAGTGAATGACATGATTTTTCTCGTAATTCCTCCTCAGCCTCCAGGTCCCTCACATAATGAGGCCCCCTGGGCTGATCTCTGGTCACTATTGATGAGTTGCAATGCTTGCAATTACCTCATTCGAGTGTCTTTCTAACTGGTTCCGGGTCAGCATTGACTGGGTCACGAGAACAACGCAGATACTTCCTCACCAATTACTGCATTTCAGTGTCATAAAATAACAGGTCAGTACATGAGGCAGGATTAATGTGTTGTATCCTAATTATGCGTTTCTGATGCTGAACTGAGTGTTGAAGTCATGCGGCTATGAGGGGCTTCCATCCAATTACCATTCATCAGTGTCTGCAGGAGACTCTCCTGGGATCAGCAGCATGTCTCCGCACTGTACTGACCAGGGATCAGTTCTGGTTCCCAAGCATCTGATCGGCTCCCACTCTTAAATCCATTGTTCTGAATGTGGCACAGAGGAAAGTACTGCCTACCACAGTTTCCAGAACAAGGAAACAATGCTGTCAGCTTTGTCTGCAGCTACATGCTTCACTGCACCGAGCTTTGAAATGACCACTTCAGCTCCGTGAAAAAAAAAATATATATCACACGGTGCACTTGATGCGATAATATCTAGTCCTCCAGGATTAGAGAAAAGCTGTGGAAAATTTGTGGAAACTTTCGTAATGAGGCTCCTTTTGATTCTGTTTTTTAATCACCACAGAAACTAATCAGATATAACTTCTTAAAAAATTATTCTCCCACATTTGCCTCTTAATGACCATACCCTTTCTCCATTTGTCTCTTCCACCTGTTTTATGTCCCAAACACAGGCTGGCTTCACGAGCTGGGGAAGCGGCTGGAGTCGCCATATTACTCCATAGAAGGTGTGAATGTGAATGGGACCGGCAGTGGCCCCTCCATCCGCAGTGTCTACATCGCGTCACTCTACTTCACCCTGAGCAGCCTGACCAGCGTGGGGTTTGGCAACGTGTCAGCCAACACCGACACCGAGAAGATCTTCTCAATTTGTGTCATGCTTATTGGAGGTACAGAGAATACACACATCAGTGATCATGTGTATGTCTAGTATTCTGTCAATTGTTGTAAGGAAGGAATAAGATAAGCATGGCCAGAAAACACTTTTTTTGCACATGCACAAACAGTTTCATTATAACAATAATAATGATTAAAACATATAGATTTTCTCAAACAGGACTCTGCAAGTTAGACTGATGCACAGAGTTTGTTTTTTGGGGATGAAGAGAGGTCACCGTGGCGGGGTTTTCCCTGTGGACAATCTCCACTCTGGTTCTGTGAAATGTTAAATGTCCCTGGTTGCCTGGAGGCAGTAGCAGTCACAGATGCACACACACACACCAGCAGCCTCCCTTGTGTGTTTACGCGAAATGAAAACTAACACAAAGCACCTGTTTGTATTTATAGCAGCGCGTAGGTAAGATGCGGTGAGTTTGTGGGAACAATTGGATTATTTCCTCATTAGAATGACCTGAATTTAATTCTGCTATATGGGCCAAAATATGAATAATTGCAAATGTCTAAAGAAGAATAATTGAATGTAAATAAGAACCTTACCTTGAAAGTGGCATCAGTTTTAAACGCTGTGACTCCAAGGTTTTTGCTTATCATTAAACATGTCAGAAAAAGGAGTCGGAGACCTGCAGGCTGTGTTCAGTGCTTTTTCATGTCCAGAGGTGTGCGACACCTCTGGGGCAAAGTCGGAATGAAATCAGGAGAATACATTACCCGTGGGCGCATAAATGGCAGGTATCTTTCATACCAATCAGATCATCTCCCCTCTGAACTGACACTGATGTTCCTGTCTGGGAGCTGCTAGACACAAATGTAAATATAATATTTATGGGGTTCGCAGTTTTTCCCTTTATCAAATGTTAAAGGGAATCTTGTTAAATCATGTCTATGTGGCAGAAATATGTATTTTGATAAGAGGGTATTAGAAACTAAAATCTATTATGTTTTTGCTGAAATTTAAGATACCTTCTTGTCTTTGCTAGCATGGAGATTTTTTTATTTCTTTAGGAACTTCATCAATCAAACGTGAAGCCTATTACACAGCCTACAAGCAGCTGTAAAAAAAACAAAACAAATAAAACAGCTTTTAATGTGGTACAAACTTACCTACCTACTAAACTACAAGCATAATATATCAGTCGGAGTTTTGATTTTGGAGAGATCTGCTTGGGTGTTGAAGAAAACTAACATAACTGCTCTACAGTGTTTCTCTCACTGCACCATTGACCTGGTTTGAGCAGGCAGGTGGTCCGGGTGCAAATCCCAGTCATCCCATTAATGTTCCACTGTGTTCTGTACTGTTACTGAAACAACCCCTGCTGGTCCGCTCCCCACACTTTGGCACTGTCGAGCTTACAGTGAGCTGCACAAAAATGTTTCTCTGCCGGTGTCAAGCTTCTGCCATTAAAATAGCATCCTAGATGGGGATTTTTTTCCTCTATTTTTGGGTGCCTGTTTTGGCTTTCTCTTTCACTCTTTTCCATTCATGCTTATGCTCCATTATGCTCTTCCTTGTCTAACTCTCCCTTCTTCTACTCTACCTTGTCTCGATCTTTCCGCCTGCAGCACTGATGCACGCCTTGGTCTTTGGTAACGTGACGGCTATTATCCAGAGAATGTACTCACGCTGGTCCCAGTACCACACCAGAACCAAAGACCTCAAGGACTTCATACGTGTCCATCATCTGCCACAGAGCCTCAAGCAGCGAATGTTGGAGTATTTTCAGACAACCTGGTCGGTCAACAACGGCATTGACTGTAATGAGGTACCGTGGACACTTAAACACATAAGCTGGTGTAAATTCTTATCCTCGCTTTCTATTTACCTTGAGTTTCTGCACAGCACAGCACATAAGGATCAATAATTCATTTGAAAGATTGCCTAACTTGTCACCCCTCACATATCACCCACATTCAGGCTCATCATGAGAGTGATAATATGATCAATATTACATGATCACCCATGATGTTGGAGCGTGATGTTTTTCTCAGGAGTGACTGACAAGAAGACAGCAATGAAAAACTAAGGAGCAGCTGAGGAATTTTACAACCTCTGCAACCTTTTACATTATTGTTTGTGGATGACGGGATGTTTTGTAACCTTAAGAGTCAGGGATTTAAACAACTGAAGGCTTTTTTTCTGAATGAGTGTTAAAGTAAAATGTGTGAAGCAGTGGTGGAAATAATAAATAAATAGGTTATGACTTACTGTGCAGTTTGTGAAAACAACATTAAACTATCCAGCAGTATGTAAAATGGTTAAATAAGCCCCATTTTGACCTGCTAGAAAATTAAAATGGTGCCCACTGGTCAATGCAGCCAATATGATATAATGTGCATTATATAG
>JBAJHX010000040.1:8094178-8120600 GCA_037176925.1 Amniataba percoides
AGTATACTTTGTTAATAATTTTCCTTTTGTTATATCAAAACAGGACATTAACTTGTAACAGGAATTTTTTACCCTGTTACTATTTTTCTTTTGGATATAAAGGAGGAATTGGAGGAATTTTTGAATTATCGATAATGGATCGTGCTAACAAACATTGTAGAGCATTTGGTGTTGATGGCCTTGGAGTTTAAGTTCATGTGATGGTGGCATTTATTGCAGGTTGTGCCTGACAAAAAAAAAAGGTCTGCTAAATGCCAGAAACGGACACGTACAAACAATACAGATTAGCATAAAGTGAAAAATGGAGACAGGTGGAGACAGGTGGATTTCTGCAAAGGTGGCATGAGGACATCTTAGAGAAAACACACAGAGAAAAAGGCGGGTGAACAGCACCCAGGGAAACAGAGCCCAGGGGGGAACAGAGGCAACCAGTTAGTAGTCTAATAGCGGCTCGTTGCTCCAGGCTGCGAATGCCTGAGAGACAGCTGTCAGAGCCCCTGCACCACGCTTAGATGGAGTGATGATGGTGATGAATCCCAGACAGATGAATTATAGATGGGCCTGTTGATTAAAGTTAGCCTGGTCCTGATGACTCATTGATCGACTGTATATGACGGTCAGCACCATTGTTGTCCTGACAAGGAGACACACAGATGCAGACTCTTTTTTTTGTTTTTACAACTGTGGTAGATCTCAGAGTGTCATGTTTGGAGCAACCATGTGTATTGTGTTTATCTATACAGTAACATATTAGAAATTATTCACAGGGTTTTTTTTTACATATTTATTCTGAGTGTGCATCAGTGAATTAATATCAATCTTCTAGGCTCTTGTTCTCAGTTGTGCTTTATATTCACCACCTCACAAAGAAAACCAGTGATGTTATTATTGTATTTTCTCAGTGGAAATCAAATGTGACATATAAACAGTTTATATACAATATATAAATATGATGTCCTGGAGAGAGGTTTCTGAAGGATTTTGGAGGAAGTTTTCCTTTTTGTTAAAATGCTTTTAAGGATACAAGGTGTTATGCCTTGCACAGACTATAAGACCCCCTGAGAAACTATTGATTTTGGGCTATATAAATACACTTAACTTGACTTGACACTGATGTTTCCTGTAGAATAATAGCTCAGGAATCAAATCAGAGGCAACCAAGGCTGGAAATGTAATCACTGAGGTGCAGCATGGCTGTGTTTTCACAGCTGCCATGCCTCTCCTCACTCCTGCTTCCTCCATCTCTCTCTCTCTCTCTCTCTCTCTCTCTCTTTCTCTCTCTCTCTCCCTCGGTCTCATTCTCTAATCCTCCTCATCATCATCTTCACAGCTGCTGAAGGACTTCCCGGACGAGCTGCGATCTGACATCACCATGCACCTTAACAAGGAGATCCTGGAGCTGTCGCTGTTTGCCTCAGCCAGCCGCGGCTGCCTGCGCTCGCTGTCGCTGCACATCAAGACCTCCTTCTGCGCGCCCGGAGAGTACCTCCTCCGACAGGGTGACGCGCTCCAGGCCATCTTCTTCGTCTGCTCGGGGTCAATGGAGGTGCTGAAAGATGGCATGGTACTGGCCATCCTGGGTACGATAAAGGCCGCGGGGATGGAGGGGAGGAAGGAGGGTGGTGTGGGACAAGGAGCATGAATCCCTCCATGTCATCATTATAGTTTTACAAAGAATCTCCCAGCAGCAGGCTTCATAATAAAGCTCTGTGCGGCTTATTATGAAAAAGCTGGGCCTGTAAATGAGCCCATTGTGTAGAAATAGGAGCATTATCGCGTCCTAAAGGCTACAGCTCATTATCAGAGCCTATTGTTATTAAACTCCCATAGAATCAAACCGAATAAGATGCCATTTTCTCAACAATATGTTCAGCAGTAAGAGCTAAAGAAGGACTTATCTATAGCTGTGCACACAAAAGAGAGGCGCTAATTCCTAAAGCTTCACTTGACGGCAACGTAAGTGTGAGCCGACAGCCAGATGTTGAAACAGGCACAAACACCGAGCCACTGCAGATCGTACAGGTTATATACCACTAATCCACTCAGAGCAACCCAATCCCATACAGGTTAAGCCACTCCAGTCTAGCGATGTCCAGCTGAGTATGCCCACGTCTATTCTATAGAACTGTAATTCAGTCCTGTCCAGTTTGATCTGTGTTGTCCAGTTGTTCAGTCCGGGCCATTTCATCAGTCCAATTCACTGGAGTCAGGTCATTTCAGTTCCATCTAGTGCAGCCCAGTTTATCGCTGTCCGGCCTGCTCCATGGCAGGTATAGTTGAAATCAGTGTGTATAAATTTGTATGCATTTGCATTTACAGAGTTAATGTTTGATTTGCTAAGGTGGAGGCTAATAACAATATCCGCTACCTGCTCTGACTTCAGAATAATATCAAACTTAAAAGGTGCATTGCGGTTTAGCCTGAAATCAGCAATTCCAGAAAAAGGAAATTGAGGCTAAAATAGAAATTGGCTTCTCATTAAGGGAGGAATGAGGTTCCAAAACAGTTGCTAAAGCTGCAATTCAGCTCAAACGAAGAAAGGATGCATGGGTGTTTTTATTCATAAAATTTAAATAACCGTTGTTTTTTTTTTTATATAGAAAAAGTTGTGCTATTAGTGCTTCAGGAGTCATTATGTGAAGTTATGTGAAGAAAAGTAGATATGGAGGAGCATACATAAAAGAGAAGACTGCTCATTAGAAAGGGTTTTCTTTTTTAATATCGACCCCCCCCCATTGGTTTCACACATATATTTGCAGAAGTATCTTCCTGGCATATTTAAACTTATCATTGTTCTCATCTTCATGAAACATAAAGCTACTTTGAAAAATGTTTTTGTAACGACAGTAATTCAATTCTTCTTCCCTCACAGCAGCATTGTGAAGGCTGTTCCCTCTCTTCAGTACTTCTGCACAAATTTGCACCTGCTTTTGAGTTGTGGAGATTTTTCCCACTCAGACCTTATGCTCAAAAATTGTGAAAGTTTGGGGCTGCAGTGAAAAGAAGCACAGACACATCATACACGTCCCCTAGTGCAGAATGCATCAGCAGCCTGTCGTATAGCCGCATTACCAACCAACCACATCTGCTCTCTAACACAACCTCTTGTCCGGAGTGACCTTAAAGGCTCCTGCTATCTGACCTTCATGACACGAATGAAGACCAGTGTGTGTGCGTGTGACATGAAATGTGTCTGTGAGTGTGTGGGGGAGGGACAGACAGACAGAGAGAGAGAGAGAGCGAGAGAGAGAGAGAGAGAGAGAGAGAGAGAGAGAGAGATTCATAAGATAAAGCAAGTTTGAGATCCAAATCTGAACCATCCGTCACTTTGTGTTTGATGGTGTGGTACTTAGATACTTTATCTTAACCCCTGTTACTGTGTGTATGTGTGTTTGAGTGTATGAAAACTCTGTTTACCTGTTGTCTCAGTGCCTGCATGCACACACTCCTTTTAAAAAGAAAAAAAGTTTGCGTGTATTTTGGTGTGTGTGTGTGTGTGTGTGTGTGTGGAGTAGGCGGAATTGTTTACTGGTGTACAGTGTTGTGCATGTTTATGGGCATGTGGGTGGGTGCGTGTGTGTGAATGTGTGTGTGTGTGTCTGTAGGCTTGACAGGCGGAGGATTGTCTCTGTGCTCGCCTGCTGACTGTGCAGAAGGTCAGGCTGACATTGAGTGTCTGACTGAAGGAGAAAAAAAAGCTTCTCTCTCTCTTTTCTGTTTCTCTTTCTGTGTGTGTGTGTGTGTGTGTGTGTGTGTGCTTGTGTGCCATCCTCTTCCTTGTCCATAGCTCAGTACCACATAATAGAGAGTGGGTGAGAGTGAGAGAGGCCATGTTGAGAGACGTGAAACAGAGACAGTGAGAGGATGAAGGAGGGGAGAGTGGGGTTGATGGAGAGAGAAAAAAGAGAGAGGATGTATGTAGTGGCACATCTGAAACAAATGAGGGGTGGAGTGTGAAGGAAAGGGGAGGAAAGCAGAGGCAGAAAAAGGAAGGAAGTAGTTAAATTCAGACGGAGACGGGGAACGGGGCAGGAAGGGATAAAAGGAGTAGGAGGAAACAGAATTGAGGTGAGATTGAAAAACAAAAGAGAATACAGCTGGGCTGAGGTAAGATGAGGTAAAGAAGGAGGGAAGGAAGGAAGCGTAACTTGGAGAAACCAATTAAAAAATGAGAAGGGAAAAGCGATGGAAAAAGAAAACAGGGCTGAAAATAGGAAAGGAAGAGAAACAAAACAGAAAGAAAGAAATGAAAGAAAAAAGATCAAGAAGGAAGCATAAAAATAAACAGAAAAGGGAAGGAGATGAGGGATGAAAACAGGAACAGAAGCAAAAAAGACAGAAAATGTGGACAAGGAAAAAAAACAGGTTGGAAAGACGGAAAGAAGGAGAGAATGAAAGTGGAGTATGAAAGTGAGAGCGAACTGAGAAGTGGGGAAGGAAGTGAGGAAGGGGGTAACATATGAAAGTGAACCAGGAAAATGAAAATAAAAGAAGGAAGGAATGAGGGAAAGGAGGAAAATCATATAAGGAAGGAAGCATGGACAGAAAATGGGCAGAGAGGGGAAGAAGACAGGAGAGGGAGGAGAGAGTGAATACTGAAAGGGAGGCAGTTCTGAGGTAATAGGTGGCAATGACAGAGAGTTTTGGCAGAGCAGGAGAGAGAAATCTAGAAACAGTGAGAGGGAGGGAGAGAAGTAATGAGTGATGTGCGAAGGAGTGGACTGAGAGACAGCGAGAGAGATGGGGGTGGTGGTGGGGGGTGGAGGGGAGTAAGAGCAGTCACGACTGCCGCTCCATCAGCCTCACTGTAATTGAGCAGCGCTCACAGTTCACAATGACCATAATGAATATTTTATCACTGCTTAAGGGGCATTAACACAAACAGGGTACTTAGCTTTGTCCTGTATGTATCCAGAGAACAGGAAACTGCTGTCAACACCACTTCATTCACACAGTAGAACTGACTAAAAGAGTAATTATGTTTTAAAAATAATGATCATAGACTAAGCAAGGATATTTACATTTAGTAAGCCCCATTCTTATTTTGTTTTTAAGGCGGTATTCTGTGATACTTGGCTGCACAACTTGGGTCATATCTCTTTTGTTTAATTAAGTTCCCATTTTGTGGTCTAAGTGGTTGATGCATTTAAATGACCAGCAGTTTTTTTTTTACATTTTGTCATCAGCTGACAGGTACTTAAGTGGCGACAGTGTAGTTGCCAATTTTATTTCCCTGTGTTTGCCTCAGCCGTGGCTCGCTGGTAGGAGTTAAAAGAAGACTCAAGTCAAGAATATGGAAACAATTCAGACTAAAATTTTCCATGTCAGAGGATGGCCAAATTAATACTGGAACCACAGTTATGCTGAATAAATCATTGATTAGTTCTTTTTAGATCTGTGTAAAGGGATTAATAAGCGCAAGTTGCCAGACTGTGACGAAATCTTTTGGCTGGTGTTTATCCTCCTCCTGCACAACACTTGCTCTGACTCTTCAGTTTTTTAGTTCATCAGTGAATTATTCGACCTTTCAAGAAAAGAACTGCAGCTAACCAACATTCATTTCTTTAAAACATATTCATATTTTCAGATGTAGATATGGTGGATTGTTGTTAGAACCTTTTATTAAAGTCATTTATAATGGCGAAGGCCTCACTTACATTTGCTGTTGGCTTATTAAAACAACATTAACAGTCCAGGTACAGAACAGCTCCTCTGGAGATGGCAGGGATTCAGTTTAGCTTAGATATGTCTGCGGCACAGGTGCTCGCCAACATGAGAGCTTAACTAGACAGGTGGTCTTCCTAATGCCTCAGAATCAAGCTGCTCCAAAGCCCCTTACACCTGAGTACTCTCGCACAAACACTGAAAAAGAGAAGCTCTGAGACATGCAGAGACTCATCAGACTCTGTATCCTCAACCCATTTACCAAACATTACGATGCAGCCTCTGTTCTGACCTACCTTATTTATGTCTCTGTCTGAGCAGGTAAAGGCGACCTAATCGGAGCGAACCTGTCCTTAGACAACCGAGTGATAAAAACCAACGCGGACGTGAAAGCCCTGACTTACTGTGACCTGCAGTGTATCAACCTGAAGGGGCTGTACGAGGTGTTGGACCTCTACCCTGAATACTCGCACCACTTCGTCCAGGACATCCAGCAGGACCTCACGTACAACCTGAGAGAGGGACATGAGACACACGTAAGTCCATCTCTAACTGAAAGTGGGTGAGGCTTATTGTATTGTTTTTTTGCTGATTTCAACACAAAAGTACAGATATTTCTAAATTAAGAACTAGACTGGTTAAACTGATTTTCACCTTGATTTCATTCCCCAGGGCACATATAATGTTTCACACTGCAAGAGAACAGTGAACAAAAAAAAACTTTGAGTAGAAAGTAAAGAGAAAAGTGGGAAGGAAACATAAATGAGGTACTGATTATGAGTCTCTCAAAGAAAAACAAATCACGTAATTTTTTATGATAACATTTTCATTCAGATATTTGCATTAATATATTTTTTTACATCATTTTAATAAACCACCCAAGCCTAGACTGTATCTGATTTTGTTTTGTTTTTTTTTATTGGAAAAACAATCCCACATATAGATGAGCCCTGAATACAACACACAGCTGTGCCGTGCATGACAATCATTTTACACACTCTTACCAGTGTCTCAGTGTACACTAAATAAAGGTTCTATGATAATGTGTGAGAATAAGTTAAGTGAGAGGGAAGAGGAATGAGAAGTGAGGAGGGTTAGAAATGGACTTTCAGGGCTGCAAAAAGAGTGTATGTGTGAGAGAGAGTGTATTTGTGTGTGTGTGTGTGCGTGTGTGTGTGTGTGTGTGTGTGTTGTGAGAGAGAGAGGGCAAAAATAGCTGGGGCACTTGGAGGAGCTCTGCTGCTGTAATTACAGTCAGGTGTTTCTGTCTCTCCAGCCCAAACACCACTGCTGGCCCACTTACACACACACACACACACACACATACACACACACACATACACACAAACGTACACAGACACACACTACCTGCTGCTGGGCTTTTAGGTGAAGCTAATGTGCAGAGGGGCAGCCCAGATCTCAGGACACAGTAGCGTTGAAATAAAGAGAGGAGAGGAAGCAGGCAGCTCAGGGTGGTGGAAGTGTTGAGATTGCTGCCTGGAGATTACTGTACTGAGCATCAGTATCGGGGTGTTAAGGTGAATTATTGTCCGTCACTGGATCAGCACAAGCCATATAGTCATGTATAATGTATAATGGCCTTTTGCCCCCTTTGTAAAATAATTTAGTGCTAAGCGTTGTGAAATAGCTCTTCTGTATTTACTTTTTATTATCTCTGTGACTTCCTTACAGGTTAAGGCCAGACTGCCCACAACCACTCTAGATGCTCAGGTAACGGACCACAAGCACTCACACACTGATTAATGATTTATAGTCTAAAGATAATACAACCCGCATTGAGACAGGTAGCAGTAAATCAAAATGTTGGCACGTTGGCGTTATTTTATTATTTTTTTATTATTATTATCTTGATGAAGTGAGCAGGGTGACCCAGCGGTGGACCTCCAACACTGATGATGGACTCAATCACTCTTTTAGACTTAATGACTGTGAAGGAGATTTTTTTTTTTTTTTTTTTTTGTAGGGAGGTTTGAGGGAGGATGAAGATCAATACAGCACAGAACGAGGTAGCGGTCATTAATTGGCCGCTGCTCCAGAATAGAAGTAGAAGAATCGCTTTACGCGCAGTCAGGCTGCTCTTTGAATGTTGAAAATCTGCACAGATGACACAAATATAATCATCTGTAGTCAGGCATATTCCAGAAAAAGTCATTTGAGTCTCTGAGTCATTATGCTCGCACTTCTGTCGGGAGAGAGCTGCACCATAAGCAGCTGATCGATAGGTCACTGTTGACCTTATTTCTGTTGTTACCTGATTGTTTTCTCATCATATGGTTGATCAGTGGCACTTCCAATTTACCACGACTGCAGACCCTTGACAAAAAAGGACATAGGTCTCTGTGTCTATTAAAGCTGATGTCAGAGTTCACCTGTGTCGCCTTCATTATTCTGCAGGTCACAGTTTCAGTCTAAATGTTGATTTGGGGATTTGTAGTCAACCTTGTCACTTATAAATCCAGCTGAGTGGTCTGCTCCTTATGCTTAGGAATCATTAAGGCATGTTTTTGCATTGAAAACACCTCTGGGTATATTTCAGGGTCATAGTATTGACTGTACACGTACAGCTTATATGCTCAGCATCTTCAGATGAGGCAGAAAAAATTACATTTGCTGTGACACAGAATACTGAGCATTGCAGATTCCTTTGAAAGGGAGGCATTCAAGTAAAATTCACATCATCAAGGCTGCAAGCTTCAGATGACTCGAGTCAACATGAATAGAATTTAATTTCAAGTCAGCTCTCTGCTTTTTTTCTGTAGTTATACAATCTCCAGACGTTCTCATAGTATACACACTCAAAGGTTGTACTTCAAAATGCCCTCAAATCACACGCATTGATATTTTTTGACACTCTCAGAAGATTCTTTTTTATCTTATTATTCCAGTCGGGGGTGCGAAGGAATGGACGAGTGGTTCAGGGCTACCCGCCCATCATCGAGGCACAGAGGGAACACGAGGAAGATGAAGAGGAGGAAGAAGAGGAGGAGGAAGATGAGGCCATGTCTGTACCTCTGTCGTCAGAGCGGAACCGGGCGGTGGACCTCAGAGACGCGGGCAAGAAGTCCCCAATGAGCCGACCCAGCCAGAAGACCACAGGACGGAGCTCCAGGAGGTCTCAGAGGAAGATCCAGGAAATTACTCTCGCCACTTTAGACCCGTCCAACCTCAGCCCCAGGTGAGTTTGATCGCCATTGATTTGTGTCTGCATGTGCGGGCTTGTGTTTCTGTGACTCTGTGGTATGTCTATTTTTGTCATTCTTTTGTACAGAACATGAGGCACAAACTAGAGCTGGACACCTCTGACAAGATCAAATGTCATAGCTAACAGTGAGCAACAAATATATTTCTGTGACACTTAATTCTCACAGTGTAACAGACAGAGATTTAAATCGGATACCTTTAATTGGATCAGTCAGAGGTGAACTGTTGGCCACCAACCTCACACATCCCTCAGCCATGGTGATTGATGAACAGGGGAAGCTTGACAGAGAACTGAATGTACAGTGGGATTAGTTTGTCATTAATTAGGGTACATTTTAGGAATTCTTGATTCATTTGGATCAAGTTAAGATACAAAAATAGTTCAATATTTTACAGGAGGAGAACAGACAGTGATCTTTTTTGTTATGTTAGTTTGGCATTTAATGAGACAAAACAATAAAAAAAACAATAGGCATATTTACAGTATTAGGACTTGGAAATCAACTATAAACAACCAGGAGATGTATACCTTAGCTTAACATAAAGACTGGAAACAGGGCATAACAGCAAGTGTACAGCATTAAGATGGCAAACTGGGAAAACCACACATTTTTTGCACTAATAACTATGATTATTGGATTATAGTAATGGTGTTTCTCTACTACCTTTGCTGTCTGTCTGTCTCTGTCTGTCTGTCTCTGCAGGATAGTGGATGGTACTGAAGACAGTGAGGGGACTGAGAGTCCGCTGGCCTTCTCTTTCTCCACCAGCCGAGGGTGTCCTGTCATTGAACCAACCAGTACCTCAGCATCCGCCACAGGTCCCCCTTTTCTACTGTACCCAGCAGTTTATCTCTCAAATATGGCCTAATGCCATTTACAATCCCTTCAATTTCCCACATCCTGAGAAGTGAAAAAACATTCACATCTTCACCCCTCCAGCACTGTTATATAATGAGGGTGATTAATGTGAATTTGCACTTTCTGTCAATGCCGACAGTATTTATCAGCTGCCTTGACGCAATAACTGCTGGGTGTACATTTGTAGCTCTTGTTAAGCACTGGAAGTGATTTGTAACTCGCTCGTTTGTGTCACAGATATGCTGCAGATCAGCACAGCAGAGCTAGCTGCAAAAGCAGAGGAGACCAGAGGACAACTGCGACACCTCGACCAGCAGGTGAGACATACTTGTGTATGTGTGTGTGGTGAAAGAAAGAGAGAGAGACAGGCAGAGAGACAGACAGGCACGCTCAGGTAAGTGCAAGCCATATGGCTGTATCAGCATGTCAGGCATAAGACAGATGAAAGGACTGAGCAAGTAATGAAGTGAAAAAATAAATAAATAAATAAATAGACATTGAAAATATGACATATATTAATGCACTGTAGTCTGCTTTTTACAGCAGGATTTAGAAGATCTATCATGCCTAGTCTTGTTATATAGTATCCTATTTGCATGTTTTACAGACTTTAGTGATTCATTGTCCAGCTTGAAATAATCCCTCCACTCACACACATACACACACGGCCTCTCGTGCTGCATCCTATGGTTTTGATTGGCGGGTGGCTAAATTGACATTAGACTTTTGGCAGGTGAGGAGGAGTGTTTGCTTCCTCCCGCTAAGCCTCAGTCTGGGTCCTGGGATGAGCAGATAGAGGCAGGGAGAAAAAGAGACGCGAAGTGAGAGAGAGGAAAAAGAGAAATGGGAGCTTTGTGAGAAGAAACAAAAAAGCAAAACCAGAGAGGGACGAGAAAAAAAGGGGAGTGTGAAAGACAATGGCACAGCACCTTCGCAGTCATACATATTGGCGTTGCTGTCCTTTCTGTGTCTCTGTGGGTTACCGGTGTTTGACAGGAAGTCTCCCAGCATGGTCTTGTGTGTTGCTAATCCTTTCTTGGATCCATCCACACGGATCACCACAGGAGGTGAAAAGAGGGGTGTTGGTTTAAGCCCTCTCTGCTCTCGACACAAAAACAAATAGAAATTACAATTCAGGGCACTGTATGTTATGTGACACACACAGTATGGTCCCAAATGTATGTATTTCCATTGTCACAGAAAAAAATACACCTATTTTTATTTGTGCTGCTTGTTCAGTCAAAAACATACAGAATTGCAGACTTGTCCTCCCGAGTACTGTCAGAAATACAGCTCATGAACACTTCTTCATCTAGTGCAGTAAAAAGCTCTTTTTGTTACATCTTAACTGTAGATAAAAACACTAGAACGCACATTAACGCTAGTGGAAAAAGCACTTAACAAAAAAAAAGCCGTGCTAAACACAGCTTTTCATTGGCCCAATTGGTTCAAGATTATTTTTTTCAATAAACTAAAACAGTACCAATTCTGTCACAAGCAAGGAGCGAGGCCTTTTTTGACACCTGTGAATAATAAAGCACAGACAGCTATTGTGGATGTGAATCCAAACGAAAAACTGGCACGGTTCATTTCTATGCTGATTCTAACCTGAACCGTACCATGGTGACAGCAATTAATGAACCACAAATTGTGTGAACACAGTAATAAACCAGCACTGCCTTGCACTTTGACCTCATACCTTCACCCTTTAACCCTAAGCTACAGCTCTGACACCAAAGGCTTTATTATAGTGCGAGCTGCATAAGGTATAATATAAGAAAAAAGAGACCTAACATGGTGACATTTGAACCTTGTCATGGTAATAAAAATGTACAGCTACATAGCAGAGCTGGAACAGTTTGAGTAATTGCACTTATAATTACAGGACGAGGCAAGAAAAACACAATACATAACATAATACACTCACATACACTACACCAGAAATGCACTTGAAAATGAGACATGGGCACACATGTATGCACAGCAGTAGTGACCTACTTTTAGAAAATGAACAGTAAGAAACTAAATCAAATATTGCACATTCCAAGCAGAAGAAAATGCATTTTAGAGCATATAGACTGCAAATCAGCAATAATGGAACAAGCTGTAAACGCAACATTTACACATTTTCTATTTACACTTCTGCTACTCACTGACAGCACTGGCATTATTTTATTTTTACAGTATTTGGTGGTGTGTTTCTCACCACCTTACAAACATAACTCACTAGTTTGTCTGTTTTTTAATGCTGACTAGTTAGTATGCAGTAGTTCTGTTTGAATTTTTTTTACAAAAAAAAAAACATTCTGTGTTGAACATTGAAAATGAAGCACTACTCTAGGTCTGTCTGTCTGTTAAAGGACAGAAAAGCTGAGTAGAACTGAACAATGGTGATAACTTGGTCAGCATCATTATGTGTGCTCATTTGATTGTATGTTGTTTGTTTTTCAAACATATGTACGCATTTCAGATATTTAGAGACCTGGCACTTACATAACACAGATAACCCTGAGATAAGATTATTGCACACTTTTCTGGATGCTTATTAACAGTAACAAACACACAAACAATCCTTCTGTAACGTTTCGTAAACTGAGACCTACAAACTCAAATCAGTAAGCACAACAATCAAGAATTGCAAAAGGGATGTGTGCACTGCCTGCACAGCCCCACTGTTTTGCTGCCAAGTGTGGATGGGCACATGGACAGATGTGGCATCTCCAGAGTGGGAGTCTCTCACCTAAAGATTTTTTTATACCTCACATGGTTAAATTAGCAAAAGCATCGTATGATCTAATGCCGCAGTTTCCGATTTTTGCTATTTTGAACATGTGGCTTCAGCGGGTTGTGGTCATCCATGGCTGCAGTTTTGTCTGACCATCTCCACAGACAGTTGGCTCTGAGGTGGGAGTAGTGAAATCATGTTGACAGCGTGTCAGATTGGACTGTCCTGTCGCTATCAGCTTTTTCTATTTTTATCTGAGCCAGAGTTTAGACCCAAGCTTTTATCAGCCACTCCAGAGAGGGAGAGAGAAGGGACAATTGTGAAAGATGGAGAATATTTTTCTCTGTTAAAACTGTTGTCAGGGATTCAGTATTGTAGATCAAAGTTAAAGGATATCAAAAAGATGATAAAAATATAATTAAATCTTCAGTCTATTAACTGATTCATTTGTTTGACATTTTTAGATACACATATGCGTGACAGTATAATATGTATGCGGTATAATGTGTGCTCATGCTCAAGTGGGAGCGCCTGATATTATTTGGTTGGTAGTGATCACAGTATACTTATGCACGCAGTCTGATCACCTCTTGATGTATTGACACTGCGACTGGAGCAGTTCCCACCTGGAGTTGTGTGTCCTGCTGAGGGCTGATGTGCATCCACTAGCACTGATGTGCGTGATTGGCCTGATGAATGGTCATGAGTGCTTTGACTGGCAGAAGCAGATGGCGCGTTGGCAGGGCTTCATGGTCGTGCCCTCTGTGGACACGCCACGTGCAGAGAGCAGCTAATCAGCGGGGCCCACCCCACCCCACCCCCTCCTCGTCAGTGTAATGACCAATTATAGCAACACGATGTTACATGCAAAACGGCAGGCAGGAGACAGAAGTATTTTGACCCAAAATGACTGACCCAAAAATACCAGATTCATAATGATATGCTGTGTATCCTGGGGCTTTTTGTTCTTGGTAATTTGGTAAGTGGTTTCCTAGAAAGTTTGTCTTTGTATTACATTACCATAAACAAGTGACTACGCTTTGAGAGTTACAGGCAGTAGTTTTTGGATACCACTGGCGGTGACAGACTCCAACACCCTAAGCAATGGGAGACATACCAGATTTATAAACTCAAAGTAATCAGACTACTTCTAGGTTTAAGGTCATTGTGTGTCAAGGCAGGCAAGATGCTTGTGGATGTATTTTATTATGCACATGCCCATATTTACTTAAGTCGTAATCCAGGTTTTAGTCCTGGTTGATTTGTGGTTACCATGGTAACATGTGCAGTTTGATGAATAGCAAATACTTATTGAGCACACACTTTGTCAGAAATATAACAGAGGGGTAATTGATGTATCTGTTTACAGTGCAGCTAAACAAAATCTAAATAAAAAAAATCCCTCAAAAATAATTGCAATCTTTTTTCAGTCTCAACACACAACGGCAGAGTAAAGTTAGTTACCTTCCTAAGAAGCTGGAGGTGTGCAGCCTGTCATTTGATCTCATCTCATCTTACAGCTCACTGTGGTTGCTCCTCTTCATTCCATTACGCCCCTGGTAAACAATGATGGCTGCAGTAATATAGCACTTTTCCACAGTGCTTTACAATTTACCTCTTTCTCACCCATTCACACAAATACTTCTGTACCAGTCACACCATCTAGAGCAATTTGGGGAGCAAGGACACTTCAACATGTGGACAGAAGAAGCTGGTCTGCCAATCCTTGCAAAAATTGAAACCCAATTTTAAAAAAAAGCAGAACATCACCACTTGTTTTATAGTCATGATAAATAATCACAGCTAGTCCGAACCTCATTGACATTGGCTGCTTCGCAATAAAAGCCCCGTGGGAAATGTTCTTGCTGTGTTCTTTAGGCATTTTTTCCTCTTTAAAAGTAAAGCCGGTTTGTGTTTACATCTGCAGGTGAGCACCCTTGGAAGGGAAGTGGCTGACCTTGGACAAGTCATGAAGAGAATGGCCCAGCTCATGGAGACCCTCATGTCCTCTGTGCAGCAACCCACCGTAGTCTGCCCTGCGCACTACTCCCCAGCACACCACACATACCTGCCCCACACCAACCCTCCTCAGACTGCCACCATGTGGATGGACACACCAGTGTCACTGCCTTCTTCTCCCCTAACTGTCCCTCATCAACATGGTGCGATATGCCATAAGGACTCCCTCACACACAGACCCCAGGACCTCCAGCTGGGGTATCGTGCTGTCCCCAGCTCAACTTTACCTCCATCTCCCAACTCATCCTCCCTTCAACCACAGCGTGACTCCACAGAGCCTCACCTGAGTTCCTCGCCCCACAGCTCTCCAGAGATTTCCCACTATACAGACAGGCTTTCTGGCTCCATCAGTTCAAGGGTGAACAGTCCAACTCTGCAAGATGGGGGAGATGAGGAACCTCAGCAGGGCTCTGGGTGTTCTTCACAAGCTGGACTTGGAGGGACCTACCACGACCTAACCAAGGGTTTGTAGCAGCCCTCCATCTGAACTTTCCTGGACTCTGCGGGACTTTTTCCAGGATATTTCCAGGATATGTGAACTAAAGATCACTCTGATCAACTGCAGGTCCCCCATATAATTGGGGGACGTTTGCAGGGATGCAACTCAGATTCCTCCTGTTTTAAAGGCACGTGTTAAAAAATCATGTTGCATGAAAACAAGTACAGAAGGTTTAGGTGTGTTAGCTTTACCTTATAGCGACGTAGTGTTGTTAGACAGGATGTAGAGGTTTGGGTCAGTTGTGAAGCTGTTGAATGTCAGCTCTTTGGGCACAGCTCAGCCCCACCCCGCGACCCCCCTTCTTCCCTACCTGGAGGCGGGATTGTGCCATAATGGAGGACATTTTGTTAGAGGGATACACGGAGAGAGGTCTTTCTGTCCTCTCTCTCTTATTTTTTTTCTGCTCCTGGCTAGTGATGGTTTCAGGTCGGCTGGGCTGGTTGGAGGAAGAGAAAGCATCACGAGTGATGGAGATGGGCTTTGGAGACAAGGAGAGGGGTTAGTCAGGCGCATTTAATATCCTTCCTACAGCCCCCCTTTCTCTGCCATTTCCTTTCCTTTTAACCCTTCTTTCCTTGCTCACTCAAGCCGTGCTTCATGCTCTGGATTGCGTGGACCAGTGCGTGGCAGGTTAGGCCTGGTTAGGCTGGGAGCACAGAATGATGTGAGGAGAAAGATGGGATGCATTGTGCTCTTTACCACTGGCCCTCAGGGAAGGGGAGGTGGAGGGTGGAGAAAGTCGGTTCTGGAGGTGGGGTGGTGGATGGGGGGTATTGTTGCGCCTCGGGCAGCACAGCCCCTGCTGTCGTCTGTCACGCTGAGCACAGGGACTCTTTCTCCCTGTCTGTTTCTCTTTTCCAGTGTTTCTCTCCTCACACCTATCACTCCCTCTCTTTCCCTCCGTCTTTCTCTTTCTCTTGCTCTCTGCATGCCTTTTCGAGCCTTTTGAGTAGTGCCTGTAGACACACATTAACATGCTGCATGTCACCCTGTGGAAATCCAGCTTGCCATTTATCTATCTATTTAAAGGACATGGTTCAATCTTTTAATAGCTGAACCTGGCATTTACTGATGCATATTTATTGGATGTTGGCTCAATTTTAGGCACAAGGTAGCCCCTGTTGTGAAGTGGCCCGGAGCAAAACACCAATGCTAAATTGGTTCATGATCCATGATGTAGGCCATATTTTCAATCGTCACCCAGGGTTCTCAGCTTGGAGATCCATTTACTCAGCTGTGCAGAGTGAAGGCAATATTCCCACGTAAAAGCACAATAAGGAAATAAAGACGCTTTTATATTTCTATGAATGTATCAATATTAAAGATGTATTTTTTTACCTCAAAGAATGCAAGAGTGTGGGAAAACAGCACATGATGCTACTGTTTATGAGGTTATGGCAGCAGTGCTGTTTGCTGGTACCAGCCAATGCAATCTTGAACCAGGAAAAAAAGGCCTAACTCTCGTCCCAACAAATCTACTGTTCTCTTTTGAATTCATGTAGGTTGGACTCTGCTTCTCTGCAAATGGAATGTACTGTAATCAAACATCTTTTTTCCCTTAACATTTTGATATTTATTAGATACAAAAAAAATGTTATGCTAATAAACGACAAATATGACTGTTATGTCCTTTCTCTCTGTTATTGCTCAATCTTAACAGAAACAGGTGGAAAGAGGTTATTAGAGGTCATCACACCCAGGACATCCTCAACAAATATACAGTCTAATCCTTAAAACCTGCACAGGTACTAAACATTGATTAATGGCTATCAAAGGTCTTGATCTTGCTTCTTTTTTTTAGCTTAGGAAGTCAGCAGATGAAATGGCATCCTAACAGTTCTCTCATGCACATTCATTTCAAAGTAAAAATGAATTGGCCCAAAGCCTGTTTGTCCTGCAATTTTTAAGGCTTTTTGCACTTTGGTGTTTTCACTATGTTGCTGACATTCAAATGAATTAATGGATGAATACATAATGTCATTAGATTATCGCTAAACCAGGTATAAATAGTGTGAGCCAAAAGTGGTGCTTTAAGCTGAATGCTAACGTCAGCATGTTAACACGCTCACAATGGTAATTTTAGCATGCTGATGTTTAGCAGGATATTTGCTAATTAGTACCCCAGACAGTGCAGGCTGATGGGAATGTCATTAATGGAAGTATTTTTTCATACACTGAAATATTGGATAAATGAAAGATTTGACTTGATGGATCACTAAAGGTATTACAGTTCATACAATGGACTGATGAATTTGCATACTGAATTTTAGGGAAATCCATCCAATAGCTATTTAGACCTTTCAGCCTGGACCGAAGTGGTGAACTGCCAGGCTGACAGACTGACAGATGATATTACCATATAGCCACACTGTCAGCGTGGATAAACAGCAAAACAGCTAAACACACACAGATCAGATAGATTTTGAGACGTGACAAAAAAAAAAAAACACTGGCAGGCATCTTCAGGCATCAGACTGGTGCAGGTATCGAAACAACAAAAACAAAATATAGCTTGTTGTGTAATTATGTGGTATATGCTGACTGAGGAAGTGAGTTGTTTGGCTTGTTGTTCCGCAGCATATTGGGCAATACTGCTGTCCCTGAGACAAGCTTATATCCATGAGCCATTGAGCTGCAACTGACATGTCGCTGGCTTGTTCTTGGACCCTTCAAACACCAACTCAAATATACACAAACACACAAAGTTAATAAAGCCATATCTCTGTCATGCAAGACTGTTGCTTGTTCACACTCTGTTTATAATAGTAGTGTGTGTTTGCTTTGTGTATGCACGAGCGCGCGTGTGTATGTGTCTGTCTTTTGTGAGCTGCTGCTACGGTTCATCTGAGGTGAAAGCGCGGCAGTCGTCATGTCCCACTGGTGACGTGGGTGGGGGTTGAAAACTGAGTAAGCGTGCATGCTGTGGATCACATGGATGCATCTGTCATAGGTCCAGCTGCTCTCACCTGGCGAGGCGCTGCTCCACCGTGTGAGTGTGTGTTTGTCTGTGTTAGGAAGTGGAGTGAGGGGAATACTGGATCTGTCTGAGTGGTGTGCTCAGCACAGCAGGGGAAGCGGGTGAGACATACTTTAGGGGTATTTATGGAGATAACACTACTAACTGTGTAAGGGTGTGTGTGTTTATGCACGTGTGTGAGTGATTTGAGAGGGGGCAGTGATGTGTGGTCAAAATATTCCCCTCCAAGGATGATTATCTGTGTATTTAGCAGTGCCTGCAGCACATCTGTGGGAATGCTGTTATTTAGCTTGGGGGTCTTGAAGACCCATCCATATTTAATGGTGTACAGACAATCCCATCCTGGCTGTTTATGCATCGTTTTATCCACCTGCTAGCGAACTCATCTTTTATTCACTGCTTCCCACAATCTGTCATTAGTAAACTGAGGCCCATCTGCCTCCCTCCTCTGCATCCTTGCGTTCCTCTCTCACACCATTTATGATTTTCAATTAAAGTTTGGTCTGATTCGAAGGGGTGGAGAGGAGGACAGAACTGAGGTGGACAAAGCTGGGAAAACATATGGCACAAATAGTAAAATGATTGTGAGATGTGGACTGATGCTTTACCCCCATTCATATTTACACTTAGCATACATTTAACCGTGTGTCGTATTCCCTCTATTGCTGTGAGTCTATTTAATCCACTCTTTTCACATTGTTTAATGATGGCCCTGACCCAAATACAGCAACTATTCATTCTTGTCCATCCCTTTTTATCTGAACACACACAGAAATGCTGTGTGAGCACACACACTCTCACACGCACACATTCACTCTTCCATTCAAATGAGCACTTTATCCCAGTGAAAAGAGCCTCTTCACTTGTCCCTCGCCCCAGATTTCAGTACTAAAAAACACCATCGCTGTGCAGGAGGTGAGAAATTCTCTCTCAGGTAATAAAAAAAATGTCCATTTCTCTCCTTTCATCTCCACGGACATAATGGAGATATGTTGAAATCTGCCAGCTGTGGTGTGCCGTTTCCATTCAGCTCGTACTGAGATCTGATAGGCTGCCCGCTCAAGAAAAGAGGCAGAGCTGTGTGCTGAACCAAGGACACTTTACGTTTGTGTTTGAAAGTGTGTGCTTCTGGTATGTGTACATCCAGAGGGGAAAGCATACACATGTAAAATATGGAGAGAGCTCTCCACACAAGGGCTTTACATTTATCAGTTCCACTCTGGGTGAGACAGTGGCCCCTACTGCACATCCAAATTGTTGTATTTGCATTGGTGTAAAGCAGGAAAAGGGGGGCTTGCAGGACATTTTGTGTGTTTGATAAATGAGTCTGTGCTGCTCCCCTGGGTGCCACGGTACAAGTGGTGGTGGTGGTGTTGGTGCTGGGGAGGGGTGACGGAACAATGCGCATGTCAGAAGTGGAGATTAATAGTGGTTTCCTCTCTTAGAAGTGGAGGTCTGGCTATGCCCATCAAGTGAGGATACTGGAAAATCAGCTAAATTACCTCTTTTGTTGCTTACCTGTCAGTGAGTAGTCTGGCATTTTAAAGCAGCAGATAGGAGGATCGCCACCATGTACAACTCTTGCTAAATAGTTGTCTTCCATTGTGTTGATGTAACAGCGATGTAAGCGTCCCAGTTGAATAGCCTGCACTAAAAATGCTCACTGGTTTATAGAAGAAGACAGAAGGCGTTCCTCTGTGTGTAAACACCTGGCAGTGTTTTGTCCTTTAAACGCTGTTAGACAGTCGTACACGATGTACCTTTCCATTTCCATTCTTCTGTGTGACACAGTGTTTTTCTGGTATAACTACGCAAAATTTGATCTTGCAAAATTAACATGCAGCTTTTCTTTTTATCCATCTAATCAGAGAGGGCTAAAAACATTCAGCTATCTGGTAAGATGATAGCTGCAGGGCTCTGTCTCTGCATGTGTTTCTTGACTGTGATGGGGCTCAGAAAAACGAAGCATTTGTTTGTCAGCTACCAAACTTCCAGTTATAAACCTCAAATGAGCATTTCTTATTCATTCATGCATAGTTTGTGCACATCCTTCAGACATGTTCACATTTTTTACGAGATATATCTAATTCGAAAATTTTCCACTCAATATGTGACATGAATGCTGATCCAAGATGGTGTCCTGCATCAGCTGCAGATCCAAATTCAGAAAAACAAAAGAGAGACTCCTGGTTTCATCATACAAGCAGGAAAGGGTGTAATCTCTTGATTTAAACCTCCTCACAAGCTTGGCCATTATTAGTCCATGTTATTGTTGGGATGATTGTCTTGGGTTAGTACATTCATTTTACCACAGTGATGAAGAGTTACTTGAAGCAATACATCAAATGAAAATATGAAAGGGCTGACTCATGTACAGAGAATCATCACTTGAATCTGCAGCTCACCTTGGCTCTACAGAGCTTTGCAGTGAGTTTCAGCTTGCTGTGTTGGCTCACTCTCTCCACTCATTTTCAGCTGTACAGCAGGCAGCTGCAAGAAAGCTTTAAACTCAGTACCTGCGCATCACCAAATGGCAGACACACATTTAGTGACTATGAAGCAAGCAAAGTGGAAAATTTAGCAGTGAACGAGCCAGGTATTTCCCCTAGGCGTTGGTGGAGACCAACAATAAAGCTAGAAGGGAGTGAATATTAGATTTATATTAGCCAGCTGGTAAGTAACTTGACACCAAATGGATGGTAACCGCTTTACCCTTTACTTAGGGGTGGTCAAAATTGCATAAGGTCAACACAGATGGACATGTTAAACAATAAATGCTCTCTCTAATGCTAATGTGATAAATGACGTGCAGAGAGTAAAAAACACTTAGGATGTCTTTATTTGTCTTCACTGTCATCTGTCTGACAATCATCACCGTCACCAACTTAAGTCTTAAGAGTAACTTTATTCATTCTTACTTTGGTCACCATTCAATCAATTCACGGCCAAATTTTCTTTCATTTCACTGTGTAAGTGAGGACATATGTATTATTGATGCTATTATTTTCCATTCACAGCTATTCCAAATGTTTTGTTTTTTTGATCGGAAAGACCTATTTAAATCATTTCAAGTGTTACACAAATATAGGTATCGTTAAAACACTGATCCCGAATTTAAAGGCTGCCCTTATAAAGTGTTTGTGTCTCCAGGAAGTTTCCAGACAAGACATTCAAAAGCTGTTTTGTCTCTGACCTTAATTGCTGCTGCAAGCTAAGTTTTTGTCACATTTTAATGCACTTAATCTTTGCTCAGTGTCAGCCTCAGCTCCCGAGGCCCATCCACACAGACCTAATTGCGCACCAAGCACATTACGAATCACTGGAAACAACAGTGTCTGTGTGCAGACGACCCAAGGCTCTTCAAGGCGCGCACAGTAAGTACAGAAAACCTCCGTCCGGGGTGGAATAGCCCCATGGATCTTCATAAAGAGGCCACAGCTTCCTGCACCACAGCAGCTAACATCCATCTGAGTCTACCAGCACCCACCCCAGAAGATGTGTGTGTGTTTGTGTGTGAAGAAGAAGAAGAGGAAAGGAACAAAGAGGCTGGTGAGAATGCGACATGCCCAGCGGCCATCAGCGTTTGATGTGGGCGTATTCATCGCACTCACCTCAGCGCGGGGATGAGATAGAGGACGCCAGCGATGGGAGACAGAGGGGAGGGGAGGGCAGGCGAAGGGTCACATGCAGCAACAGGAGGAGGACAGTTTCAGGACCGGAGGGAGTACAGTAGAAGAAGAGTCTCAGAAGAAGGCAGTTTTGAGTGCAGATGGAGGGAGATACTGGCAGTTAATCGTGTGAGAAGATTCAAATTTCTGAAAATGAACACAAACAAGACACCTGATAACTGCTAAAGTTTGAGCAAAACTCCTGAAGTGTACTTCTTCCTTCTCTTTTTCTAGTCCCATTTGCAACATTTGTCCAAAAGTCTTAAATACCTGCCAGACTTCCACTCAGTAAGTGTTTGATGACAGCTTCCTCAGTTGCCATATGTTACAACAGTTAAACATACTGCATCCCCTCTTGACTTGACTACTTATTGTTAAGAGACTTGATAGACACCACAGTAAAGGACTGTGATTACTTTATGTGGCGTATCATATCCTCTACTGGGAAACTTCCACACATCCTGCCACGCTCTGCAATATAAAGTGACATGCGAGGTCTCTATAGGCCACAGGATTTAAGTCATTAAACAGGCAGTATAAAACGATTTTTCAACAGAAGGCTACAATCTCAGGTCCTTTATCACTTCTGGATAACACCGGTGGGACAGACTTGATGCACAGATCACGAGTCAAGCTTCTACTCTCTGAAATACAAAACACTGACCATGTTTTTCCTTTGAATATACAGATTTTTAATTCTGTCCTTACTGAAACGCATAATAAATAAGTGTACTTTTTAAAATAATTTGTTAATTATCATTTGATATTAATCATCAAATGAGGAAATATTTTGCGCTGTGAATGTAACTACAGGCATGAGCAATTGTATAGCCTTTTAATTTGTCATAAAGAAATTCATCAACAGAGATATGTATATAATGTCTCTGAGAAGTCACTTTTTAGGGCATTGTTAGAGTCCAGAGAGATTAAACTCCCCGCTAAACCTGTTTACAATTAGCAATTTGATGTTAAAAAGACGTTCAATAAATGTCTTTTACATGTCTGTTTGTCCGTTTAGTTTCAAGTATCGTTATCGTTAAGGTTGAAAAGCTAAAGTTTACAACATCTGAGCAGAGTCTATATATAAGACAAAAATGAATGAATAAATTGATAAACGGTTACATAGTAAATGTATTGGGTTGTGCAGGGCTCATGTTAAATATTTAGGCTACATATTGTTATGCATTTATAAAATGTGTAATGCTTTATAAAAAAATATTATCTAAAACTATAGCCAATAAATCCTGGTTGATATCAGGGTTAAAATACAGAGGAGATGTTGAAATAATGTCTATTCTCTGTGGGTTATATCTGAATAAATCATTATAAATATCCAATTACATCGTTAAAAATGACCAGTATTTTTGATTTGGAAAGGTAAATTTGCATTAAAAGTTGTGTCTCCAATTATACATAGATATTATGAAAATTCATTGTAGCCTCCAGGCAAACATGGCTTGCTTTACACAGTAAAACTAGCCATTAAATTAAAAGTCTGCGACCTCCTGCCATCCTCTGAAGTCCCAAACCAGAGAGACGTGACCCCTCTTTTACAGCAGCTCCGTAGCCGATAGTTATGTAACTGAGAGAAGACGTAGTAATCAAAAACATGCTGTTTGTCCAAGTGTTTGACCTATGCCTGGAAGCTGCAGACATACCATATGACTGTTTTTATTGAAAAGGTGCTGTGTACTTGACTGGGCTAAGTGCATCATGGGTGAAGAAGAACATTACCATGACAAAGTACAGGCAGCTATTAGCACTCGGTGCCTGGGGGTCAGCAGAGAGTTGCTGAGGAGCAGCTCAGGGTCAGCCCTGCCTGCCCGCTGCCATCCTCACCTCGGGCTCTTTGGCTTACATAACCCTGCCACTTGCCATTGAGTTATCAACTATGGTAGATTCTTGGACACAAGCACGCAGGACACTGACGTCTGGATGTTAATCACAGCTTTACTGTCACAGACCGCAACCGCCGAGCCCCCCGAGTCACATGCACACCAGATCATTACTGTCACATGGCAGACTTACTGAACAGCATAATTATATTAGCTCCAACCACAGAAAGTTTACACAAGAGCGTATTTCATGGTATAAAATCTAATATGGGAAGGTTCTTCATGGATAATAACAAAGTGATTGGTTGTGGTTTTGGAAAAGATTATGAAGGCAGATAGCTCCCCCTGCTGTTGACACAGCTACAAATATGCTTATTTTTTGTGAGAGGCTTCATATAATGTTAAAAAAAACACATTGATGAGTATAAACACATAAACAAAGAATAAAACATTTTGTTCTATTTTTGGTGTGGGTGATGACTAATAACTAATAATCGTCACTCGATTGAGCCTGTTAAACCCTACACACTGATGGCTCACTCACACAGATGTTTTTACTTATTACGCTTGATTGTATCTCTTCTCTGGACTGACATCTCTCTCGCTTGCCTCTTACGCAGGTTTTCACACAGGACATTTTGTCTTGTCACAGTAAGAAAAGCACATGTGTAAATAATAAAATGAACAATGGCTCAATTCCATATAGCTGCCTCAGTTTGAGGGTTAAGGTGGTGTTGCGCTTGCAGACTCACTGTCGCGCCGTTGTGAGTTACTGCGACACTTGGATAGAACAGGGCTGTCATGATTGTTATTAGTAACACCTGTGATTTTTCCTCTATGACAAGTCAAAATCTACAGAGTAAGTGAAAACACCTGGTTTGCAGGAAATTTCATACATGTCATGCAGTAGCTTCTGCAGAACTCACTACATACCCAAACATTTGTGGACATCAGACTATTACACCATCATGTGAACATCTCTTTACCAATCTGCCTTACCTCCTCCGGAAAGAGAGCCCACAGGATTTTACAACCTAACTGCAGGTATTTGATCACCTTCAGCCACATGGTGACGTTAGTATTGAGATGGATGAGCAGGCCAAAGAGGTGCTGCACCAAACTCAAATGTTTCATGGATCTGACTTTGTGCCACAGGCATTACCATGTTTCAGCAGGAAAGGGCCATTTCCAAATTGCTGCCACAGTGTTACTCCTGCTGAGATTTCCTTTAATTGTATGATGGCTTGTGCATTTAATTTCAGCACAAACCACAAAAATAGACCTAAACCAAAAGAACTGAAAAGTATAAATCTGCATTTAGGTTCATCATATAAGACCTGTTCTCTGGTTTTATCAACAAGTTTGTGGTCCTGCAGGCTAAAGGCAGGAAAATTCTTCATTCTTCAGTCATAGGCCATATGATATCTTATCTCTTCTTATTCTGAGTGTGAAATAGTTTTAGAATTACCATGGAGAATTTTTTCTAACTTAACTTTAAGATAAGCAGATAGGAGAGGTGCACCAGTGGTGTAGGGGTTAAAGTTTTGTTCCAGAACAAATTCTGTCTAATAGACTAACATCTACAATAGGCCAAGGGACATTTGTGGAAATACTGACACCAAAACTGTGGGGAAAACTTGTTGTACCTACTGATATTTGATACTTTCTCTAACTTGATACTTACCGATTCCCCTTCTTAATTTCATAATTTCCATCCAACTTGAGGTCAGGTCAGCATATAGAGCTGTGTTTGTTTTTTATGCAATTCTGTCTGCTGAATACTTCTAAACTTTCAGAAATATGAAGAAAAAAAATGTACACTTAAATTAATGAAATCATTTACTGAAATAAAAAATTATTCATGATTCATTTTCACACTGCATGTGAATAAATGTACATAAATATAATATAGTCATATTTTTTCTAAAAAATAAAAAAAAAGCTGTTTTAAATAAAGCCTTTGTTTCACCATCTTGTATATCATTTTAGATAATCCGGCATTGATTATAATACACAGTAAATTGTATTTGCAATCCTTAAAACAGGAACAAAAAAAGCTGAGTGGCAACGTGGAGCCAAAAAAACTACTGCTACTGTATGCCACTATGCATAGTACAGATATGATAATATGTGCCTCAGATTTATATCATGTAAATCCATGAAACTCTCTGTGCTTTCTGTATTAGGCACCTTTAGGAGCCACTAGTTGCTCAAAGTGCCACTGTTGTCTGGGGTGATGGGTGCAGGGGCGAAGTAAGAGACTTCCTGTGTAGCCGTGGTTGTTGACCTCTCGTGGGCTGCTCTGCGAGGAGCCTCCCTCCTTCACAGCCTCCAGACATAACTGGGACTGTTGGTGGACGAGTTGACCACTCAGCTGAAGAAGAAACCAGACACAGCGCGTTAGCCAAACGCCCACCGTGACCCCTCTATTCACATATATGACAAAAAAAAAAAGTTTTAATCCTCTGCCTTGCCTTTATGAACTTCCACTGCAGACTGCTGGCAGTTGGTCGGTGTGAGGGGCACGGGGATACGACCACCCTATCTCCCTTGGCATCCATACACAAGGACCCCTTGGGACCCCAGCGCACCTCGAACTCAGAGTTTAGATCGCAGTGCTGCCGTGACAAGAGAGATCATCTTTGCCTACTGTGTGCTACCTGTCTGTCTTCAACTTTTACAACTGTTGTCATGGTTACCTGGCTGCCCGTCCCACTGCACGGTGCTATGTTCATGGCCCCGCCCTGCGGCACTCGGGGGTAGTCTGCACAGCTGCCAGTGCCAACATTGTACAGCTTTAAACAGGCACAAATGGGACACGTCAGTCTGCCGTGTTGTCATGTCGATCGTCAATCATTCAATAGAATAAGTGTGTGTGTGTGTGTGTGTGTGTGTGATACTACCTCGCCTGACAGTGCAGGTCTGTCCTGGGGGATGTAAAGTTGAGGATAAA
>JBAJHX010000040.1:8120700-8172985 GCA_037176925.1 Amniataba percoides
AATGGGACACGTCAGTCTGCCGTGTTGTCATGTCGATCGTCAATCATTCAATAGAATAAGTGTGTGTGTGTGTGTGTATGTGTGTGTGTGTGTGTGTGATACTACCTCGCCTGACAGTGCAGGTCTGTCCTGGGGGATGTAAAGTTGAGGATAAACTGTAGTCAGGTACCAGTTGAAGTTCCTACAGCCCAAACTCCTCTTAAGCCGCAGACGCTCTGTGATGTTGGGACTCTCAGACTGCACAAAAAGGAAGAACAATGATGTCCTTAGATGATTTTTTTTATATATTTGGCAAACTCATTAAACAATCTATTCGCCAAATCCACACACACACCTGTCTAATAAAATGAGCAAGTGTATCTCTCCTATAAAAGATCTTCCTGTATGCGTCCATCCAAGTGTCTGCGATGCGGATCTTATTCCTCTGAAGCAGCTCCTGGTCTGGGAAGTGGTAAGGCAGGTGGTGGTGGTCCAGGTGGGCCACACGTGAGCAGGGAACCACCTCCATGGAGCCCCCGCATGACCACACCTAGGATAATGGAAAAGCTTTATCAGGGGTGTTGATTCCAATTTAAATGATGTCATAAGAAAGTGTTACACTTCACATGTTGGTGCACAATTAATCTTTTGTTTTACAGGTTTCGCATTGATTTTTATGTCATTTTACCCTTTCACAAAACATGCTGCAATTCAATTATATAATTTTTAATGGCCATCATAGGAAAACAAGTGGTCATATAACATTTTTCCACTTGTCAGCCGGCCCAGACATTCTGGACCACTATTCAACCTGAGATTTCCATTTGCAAAAGGCATCATGTCCCAGCAAAACATTCCTGAGGCCCTGACAGAAGGCCGCTGAATCACTCAGCCAAAGCAACGCCAAAAGAGCTGACCTGACTTAGAATCAAAAACAAGGGTAACCCGTCACCTCTTTGTCCCGTGTGAACAGGTGAATCAGAGTCCCTGATCAGCTGATCATAAAAAAAGGCTTCTCTTTACCCTGATGGACAGCTCAATTTGTTCCGCCCCCCACAGCAGCATCCCAGGGTCGTAGGCTCCCACACTCTGGAAGAAATGTCTGTCGATGGCCACGACTCCACCTCCTAAGGCTGGGCTCCTTGTCAGAGACAGAATCAGCACCACTTTACTGGCTGAAGACAAACACAGGAATTTTGCTTTCGTGTCACTGGAGAGGAGAGACGTGACCAACAGACTTCAGTGTTACAGACGCAGTTGGCAAGAACAAACAGCACACATCAGCCCAGAGAGACGGTCCCTTACCTTTCTGGCTTGTGGTCTTTTAAAATGTGCAACTCCTTGTGAAAGGTTCAATATTTTTATGAGCTATGAGAGTTTGACCCAAGACCTGGTGAGGCAGGATAAGCGGTACAGAAAATGGATGGATGGAGAGTTTGAAGACCTTTTACCTGTTTTTTTTTTATTAAAATGTGTTTTATAGGCCTAAAGAGTTTGAACTATCCAGACTTATACAAGAAATGTGTTTGAGAAAATTCATTAATTTTTTGTAGTAGAGTTTTTATATTTATTCTAACTTGTGTATCATCTTGTGACACACACTCAAGCCTATCTTGCAATCCCTGTGAGAGTCCCAAGCTTCACAATGGGAACCACAGACCCAGAGGGAAAACGAAAGCTGGTGTGCAGTTCTGCTCGAGTTCAAATTTATGCATCTCTTTTGCGCTCTGCTTTTCAAGATGCATAAAATCAATTCTGCACTTACGAACATCAAAAGATAAAAGCGAACATGATCGGTGCCTCAGACTGCGCTCTGCGTTATACATCAAGTTAAACTTGACTCCTTTTCGGTACACACACAAGTGACGGCAGCTGTGAACTCACCTCACAGGTTGAACAGCTGAGTCTGGGCCCTCATCTTGCAGCGGCTGAGGGTCAGACTCCCAGAAGAAGTCAAGTCTCCAGTCAAACACTCCTCTAACTGGCCACTGGGTGGCATTATACTGAAAGGTCTGCCAGTCTATCACATCAATGATGGGGGACACCACTCTGGTCCTGCACAGAAACACCACGTTCATCAGACCTGTCATTTTTATAATCACAATGTCTTTTTATTTCATTGAAATGTGTCAAGTAGGACCTTTCAAGATAGAGTTGATATTTTTAATAATGATGATGATCTCCCTGCCAGTCAAAGATTTAGATGAACAGGGACATTTCACATGTGTAACCTTCCTCTGTTGAATTTTCACACATTCAAAGTCTGCGTGCAGTGAGATTGGCACCGAGAGATGTCAAACGTTTTCTCACGAGTGCACGTGTCTGTTTGCAATTGCGAATATCTACGCTTGAGTGTGTCTCCGGCTAATGTCACAAAGGCCGTGTCTGTTCTGGTACACATATGTTATTTGAAATATGTCTACCAAGAGGCCACGTGTGATGCGACGCTAAGAGGAAATGGAATGAAGAGATTAAAGGGAGGAGGAGAGCAAGAAATGGGAGAAGGGTCAAACATGTGGCTGAGGGAGTCGAGTGTTTGCAGATTCCAGGTCTGAGAGTTCAGCCTAATTACCTAGTCTAATTAGAGCCACGCTGCAGGCGGCCCGAGACACAAGACCAGAGCCAAATCATGAGAGCTGAGCTTTGGATACACACACAGCACATGTATCCCCTGCCGTACTAATGAGTGAGGACAACTGATAACTCTGACCCCTCCATCTTCTCACTTCCCTCAAGTGGTTCTGTCAAACAGCAGAACACAGCAGAGTTTGGGCTGCAGTTGCTAGGTTGGGATTTACCAAATGTTTATCCAGATCTTCATCTGTCTTGATTACAAAACTCTGGCTATATTACAGTTGTGTGATTAGAGAGGCATGGTGAGGTGGAATAAGAAGAGTTGTGCACAGCTGTTCATTGTTGTTGTGGGTAATTAGAGGAAAAACAACCTGTCCTGGGCCACTCGCTCCAGCAGTGGTTCCAACCAGCCCTTCTGGCATTCACAGTGGGAGTCCATAAACACCAGCACCTCTCCTGCAGCTCTGCCAGCACCCAGAGCGCGGCACCCTCCGACGCCCAGGCGTCTGGTGCTGCGGATCAAACGCACCCCGTCCAGGTGGGAGACATACTCACTCAGCACACTCTTCAGGTGACCTGTGAGGCGAGCGGATCAAAACAGTGACGTGAGGTCAGCAAATGAGAGGTGGGTGGCGTGTGGATGTAGAGAGAAAGATGGAGAGACTCACCGTGCTGGCTCAGGTCGTCCACCAGCAGAACCTCCTGCAGGTGCTGTTTGGGAGCCGTGTCCATCACGCTGTGCACGGTGCGCAGGAGCGTGGACCAGGCCTCGTCATGGAAACAGATCACAACGCTGGCCGACGGCAGAGAGTCGCTGTACTGCTCCCCCAAACACCTGTCAAGAGGGGGGGCACAAATACCCACAATACTTAACTTAACTTAACTTCTTTAGATGCCAAAGTGGGGTCATTTCAGCGCACAACTGTTGGGCCTTTCTTTTTCTGTCGTGCGCCTTCGTGCCACAGCTCCGAGCTCTCACCCAGCATGGCGCGCTTCGGGCAGCCTGCGACGCAGTGAGATCTTCTCGCTGACCACCTCGTTGAAGCCGTACTTCTGCACCGCAGACAGCTCCACGTCCCTCTCCGCGCCCTCCAGCTGCAGCCGCACCGCCGTGCCCATCTCGCCGTGCGTCGGGGGCGCAGAGGGCCGCGCCTCCCTGTTCGCTCCGGGCAGCAGCACCTTGTAGCTCCCTTTCTTCTGCGCCGGGTTCTTGGTGCCCTGCGTCGACGGCACGAATAAAAGCTGGTCTTCTCGCAGAGATTTCAGCGGGGCGAGATCGACACCGAGCTCCAGCGCAGGGTCCCGCGAGTCCACGAGGATCTCCAGGTCCGGCGCGCTGTGGATCCGCTGGAGGGGGCGGCGGGGGGGCGTGTGACTGCCGCGGCTCCGGTCCCGGCTGAAGAGGTCCGAGAGAGCCAGAGTGAGCAGGGCGAACCCGAGGAGCAGCAGCCAGAGGCAGAGCATCTTTCTGCGGACGGCTGCAGCTCTGCCCCAAAACCTCATGATGAAGAGCGCAGAGGAGAGACTGGGTGGAGGAGGAGGAGGAGGAGGAGGAGGAGGAGGGGGGTGAAAGGCGATCAGAAGTTAACCCAGCGGTGTATTGGCTCCCCCATTTCTGAGCTTTGGCCCAACTTTGACTGCATGTCACCAAAAGTGATGAAACTCCGCAGGGATTATCCAAACAGCAGAAAAAGAGACAAACCGGCCATCTGTCCTCGGAAACGCGGAGCCGCATCCATGGAGCTGCAGGACCTGAGGCAGGTTCAAGACAAACCCTCAACTTCTGCACGCTGGAGGTGCGCGCACTTCGCCTCTCATCCAGCTCGTCCCGCGGTCCTAAAGCCCGAGCACACTTCAGCTGACAAGAAAAAAAAACAACCTGAGGGTGCACCTGACGCTTCCACCTGCTCTTCCACCTGTTCAGAGAGCGGACTCAAAGATACTTCAGTGATAGTTCAGATGATAACAGTGATTAAAACAGCAAAGTTTAATGTGAAAACTGCTCGCTGGGACACACGCTGTCTGTTTTCATGCTGTTTTTCTATGTTGCAATAAAGGTCTGTGCTCTCTAGTTACTTTTATGGTCACATGGTGCCAATATTGCTGTCACGACTTGCACAGAATCATAAAATTCGAAAAAGTTATTACGCGCATTTTTTAGTGGAAAAGGCGCCGTGTCTCTTTCTAAACTGTGTCCTCACCAGAAACAGCGCTGCGTTATAAACACGCTCGCACCGCGCTGGAATGAGACCGTGTTTTTTTATATTTCCTCCTGTTTGTGTGCGTGAGAGCGTCACACATCAAAGATGCTCTCTCCGGCCAGCTGGCGGCGGCCCCGCAGTCCCATGACCGTCTGTCGGTGCCGGGAAGCGGGGCGGTCGCAGCTCCAGTCTGCCCCCCCCCACCAACCCGGTTCTCCTGAGGACATCTTGGCAGTCCGGACTGCTGTTTTCATCTGAATAGAGACAAAGACTTTTGTACGTCTCTGCCTGAGTTTTTATTTTCTTGCTTTGTCTGTTTTTTTCTTTTGATGAGTGGAAAATTGCATAGTTGTGTTTGTCAAAAACTTTTTTTTTCCTACTGCATCGCTCTGCACGTGAATGCAGCACAGCCTGCATAGCAAGCATAACAAGAGGAAAATGCCCAAAAGTCATGTCAATGGAAAAATGTCTAACAGTTTCCTAACACACTCTCCAAGTGTCCTCAGGGGGATGTTTCCTTCATGATGGCGGCCAGCAGGAGGTCAGGCTGTGCTCACTTTTTCTTCACCACATCAGTAGAAATGAAGACCTTCTGCGTAGGCCGGGCCCTGCTTCACACCCTCTGTTCTGTGCTGTAGCTGGCTGGAGCTGTGAAAAGGCCGCTGCAGGCTGCTTGGCAATGCAGCAGTGGAGCTTCGGAGCCAGCTTGGCTGCAGTCACACACACCTCCCCTCACACCACCTCTTCCCCTCCTTGCCCTGGTGGTGGTGGTGACTGTCTGGCGGCCTCTGTGTCGGAGTGAGTTGGTGGGATTAGCAGCTCTTTCCTCCCATTATACAGACACCTTCCCTCTGCTCAGGATGACAGGGCTCTGATGCTTATGATTACAGTAAACAGGGAAGAAGAAGGGTGGAGGGTGGAGGGGAGGGGGACACCTGGAGAGACAGATTGAGAAGTTGAAAGAGCAAAAGAGGACTTCAGAGGGTGCAGCAAGATGAGGGTGTTGCAAAGAGGATGGAAATGAAAGAGAGGCCTGAGAGATTAGAGAGGCAGAAAGAGAGAGAGAGAGTTAGAAGAAGTGACCGGCTTTTGACTCCCATGTTTCTTGTGGGAATAAATCTTTATAAGCCTCAAGGTTGAAAAGGAAAGACGTCTCTTCATGTATTTCCAGTGCTGCACAGTGAACACTCCCATATGTTTCTCACCACAGCCAAAACACACACCGAACTGAAGTTTTCCACTGCCAGCACATTTGCAGACACACACATAAACACCACATGAACACAGACACACACATGCACACACACGCACTCACACACACACACACACTGCAAGCTCCAGTCCACATTCCCGGGAATGTTTCTGCATTCCACCATCCAAATAGAGGCCAGAGCTGTAAATGAGAAGGCACGACAAGTACTCACTCGCATGTATCCTCCCCACACACATGCACACACACACACTCACATACACAGAAACAATCAGAGACAGACAGACAGAGAGAGAGAGAGAGAGAGAGAGAGAGAGAGAGAGAGAGAGAGAGAAAGAGAATAACAGTGACTTTTGGCTGTGTAGCACATTTCTGGGTTATTGTTCATTCATATTTCTGTTTGGGCACCACTGAAGTTTGGAGCCTTCTGTCTGGGCTAAAACAGAGAGAGAGACGAGTATTAGCTGATTAATCTTGAAGTCGATTGGTGGAAAGTTAATCCGCAACAGTTTTAATAACAATCTAATCATCTAAGTCAATGTTTTAAAAGTGAAAATGCCAATAATTAATTGGCTCCATCTTCTCAACTGTGCATATAGATTGGTTTAGACAGGCCCATGTGATCTTACACCGATTTTTTTTTTGTTAGGTCTGACAAAACAAGACATTTGAAGAGACTCTACTCCAAATCTGACACATTATATATAGAAATAATCAGCAACCATTCAAAATAATAGTTTGTTGTGCTGTTTATAGTTGTTTTGTTTTGTTGTCTTTAGCCATTCAGTCATTTGTGATTGAGCTTTGAAAGTAATGTAACATCCATATCCATGCCAACAAAGCTGATTTGATGTATGAAGTATGAAAGAGAGAGAGAGAGGGAGAGCACGTGTGTGTGGTGTGTGTGTGTGTGTGTGTGTGTGAGTGTGTGTGTGTGTTTGGAGACGGGTCTTGGAGGGGCCCCAGCAACGTCTCCAGGTTTGCAGGAGGAGAAGCTGCGGAGTGGTGCTGCCCTCTACCGGAAGAGGAGGAGGAGTGATGATGTTCACTGAAGTCTGTTTCATTTCCTCCTGACGCACACACACACACACACACTCGGGGCCCACTTAGTAGATTTCTTCTGGAACTTTTAATTACATTTTCAGGCCTTCATCAGCAGATGACTTTTTGTCCTTCTGTCATGTAAATAAATAAGCCTTTGTTTGTTTGTTTGTTTTCCGTGCATCTTTACATGTTTCCCAGCCATCCCCAACATCATCCAGATAACATGTGAAAACAATTTGGCAACTTGTGTGATTTTGTTTCTGTCTGACCGACTTTATCAGCCCTGAGTGGAGCTCAGCTGCCACTGAAACAAGACAACAGAGACTGCTGATCGATGTTTGATCATTGTGAATTATGATTTTTGATTTTTTTTTTTTTTAAACATTATTTTACAGATCTCATGTGTATCTGACTCTCAAACAGCTGGACTGATCAGACTGTGTGTGTGTGTGTGTGTGTGTGTGAAGGGGCAGTCCGAGAAAATACACAAAATACACAAATCTTCACGATCACCTTCAGATTTCACGAGCTTTTTTTCTTTCCCCTTTTTTTTAATCTCATGTGTTGGATGAATTTTACACACAATCATTACTTCTTCTTTACACATTCACAACGATCAGTAAGTTTATTAGACAGCATTTAATCACTATATTTCCAGGTCCTCTTTCCAAAGTTGTCATAAATCCTGCTCCTTTTCCTTTGTTTCTCTTAACATTTTAAGCGAAACATTTTTTTAGGGTTTGTTTTTTTCAACATTAATCTCGACAACAGCCCCTCTTTTGTGCACTTTTTCGACTTTAATGACTCAATTAAATGTTTTTCTCTCTGGACTCACGATGATCGCCCCTTTTTTTCCCTCCCTCTCTGACATTTGATCAGAAATGTAAGAGTTGAGTAAGACGTGCTGCTCTTTCTAAACTCTCCTTGTGACTGCAGAGAGACGCGCCAGAACAAAAACGTCCATCACACGCCGGTCTGTGTTATAGACGAACACATTTCTGATGCCCATCACAAGCTTTACTTCCTCTTTTCTTTTCCCCCCTTCTCCGATCGCCAAAAACCTGCGTGTCACCCTGACCCAGCTCCACGTGACCAGCTCAGAGAAACACTTCAACTTCAAGTCACGAGCTCCGCCGTCTGTCACACCTGAAAGTTTAACGTCCTCATCATTTTCTTTTAATGACACTCAGCATGACTGGACTCATTCAGGCTGTTTTACACCTTTTTAATATATATATATGTATCCAGGCACAACGATGATGAACGATAATATGAGACAAAAATTTATTGATGTGTTTTATTATTATTATTTGATGAAAATAGTTTTTAATTGGACGTACATCAAATAAAACTTCCCTTCTTGAAGTTCCTGAATTAAATCCTTGACTTCGAGGACAAAGGTAAGATGAGGGCCTATACCTTCTCAAAAAACAAACAAAAAAATCTGTGTGTTTCTAAAAGACATTCAAACAGCCTTTTTTTTGACAGACACACAAATAGTACAAAAAAACACAGAGAGGCAAACAGGGGAGACTGCATGCTCTCTGGATAACTTGAGATTATTGAATGAAAGATGATCGAATTAAAAGGCTGAATCATTTTGGTATCAGAGGGGTGGGTGAGGGTGGGGTTGGGGTTGGATGGGTCTCCCGTGGGTGGCTGTCCTGCGTCTTGGGGACTAATGAGGGAAGAGCTGCGTCTCGTTAGGACACATGTCACATGTTTGTGCGCCCGGCGGCCCCCAGATTGAATTAGAGAGCGTCAGGAGGAGCAGGAGGAGATCTGCCAGAGCCGGGAGAGGGAGCACATCGTCCTGCACACTGCGGGGTGGACGGACATTTATTTTTTTTATTCCTTTGCCTCCTTTTTAACACATTTTCTTTCCTCTCCTGCTGAGGGAAATGGAAGCCGTGCAGTTTGTTTTCCTCCTGGTTTTTGCCTGCGTTGGTCACCGAGCCGATGGGCGCAAAAGTAAGTGTTTTAAAGTTGGACAGCTGATGTGTGGTGAAGCTGGGAAGGTGTGATGGAGAGAATGTGCATGCAGAATCTTTGTGTATTTTCTATTAAAAAAAAACATTTGAAAACGAAAGGCTTTTGATAGATTACCCCAGACAGTCTCTGTCCTTGCTGTCCTCTTATCAGCTGTGTGCGCTCACAGTCCCATGAGCTCAATTAAGGCGCGTGAACTGTCCGACTCACCCAGAAAACACAAAATCATCCAGTCAATCAAAGATCAACATCTTAACTTTTAAAAAGCGGATCCATTTAAACTACAATCGTGGTGTCAATTCAAAATCAATTCAAAAACATCGATTTTTTATAACACTTATAACACAATATGAAAACAACAAAAGTCAATTTCTTTTTTTTTTATTATAACTGTATGTTTGGTTTGAAATGTGTCTGTCCGTCATGCAGTGATCTGCTGACAGAGAGACAAATGTCTGGATTCTTTGTCCCCTAAATCAAATCACGTCGATGGAATTTGTTGTCCCTCAATGTTTTCTCCGTTCAAATGTTTTCAGAGGCCATGTGCAAAAACAAAACGTCATAGAGAACATTAACAAATAAGAGACATTTGTAAGAATAAGATCGACTCCTTTAGGATAAAAATACATGTGTCAGCAAAGAAACTGATGCTGTGAAATTTACTATCATCTCCCTCCACAGATGCCTGGTGTTAAAATGTTATTCCAGATTGTCCATTTTCTATTTTTCTACCCCTCTTTTTTATGTGTTTTTATGTGACAGAGATTTTACTTAGTATTTTACTTTAAACTACAATCTAGAAAGATTTCATCATAATCATTTAAGATTACCTAATCATTATTGTTCATGCCATGATAAAGATAAAATTACAAAAATGAGAGATTCAAAGGTAAAGTTGCAACTTGGTTGCAGACATGGAACAAAAATTCCTTTGGAGCTATTCTTGACATTGTTAGTGATGTTTGCAAAGCACATAGGCAAAGCAGAAAATTGCCTTGAATTACAGTCAAGGTGAAAGAAATGCAACAAAAAGAAAGGTAAGAAAAAATTCAACACATGCCTCTAAATGTGCTTGAATTGATAAAATAAAAATGCTTCATTGGGGGACCGTAGATGTTAATACTTACCAGGCAGTTCAAAAGTTCTTTGTTCTCCCTGCAGCATTTGGTGACATGTTCCCCCACAAGCATGAAGTAGTAGGGAAGTTTCCATTTCCAATTCCACCAATCCCTGGCTGGGATCCTGACACCAACCCGTGGGATGATTACCTCTACCCTCCACTAAACCCAAAGCCGAAACAGCTCATGCACCACAAAGGTGAGTAGTGTTTTCTGTTGTTTTTTTTCTTCTTATGTTTGTTTTATTCCAATAATGTTTGGATTTTTTCACCCACTTTCCTGCAGGTAAACCCAAAGTTCATCTGACCAGCGACAGTCCGGCTCTCAACGGATCTTGCATCTCCTTCACTGCGAAGCTGGAGTATCCTCCGTGTCAGAAGGAGGACGCCAATGGGGAACTTATATGGGATGAGCACTGTGAGGACGGTACGGAGCTGGAGGCCTCAGGTGCTGCGAATAAAGCCCGGCCAGGCCACCCACTCAACACATTACATCACCACCCACCATACAACACCATATGAGACAACAATATTACAACATGCATCAAATGAAAGAATTACCACAGTAAATTCATTTTAGGTGACTTGAGGGCAGCCCAACAAACTCTAAATAAAATGTTGTCACATTATCACCACAGTAAATTAACATGGTGACCATATTAGCACACATTTGGCACAATTTTGTCTGTCTGCTGTTTGGTGCTGAATATATAGCACGTTATCAAATATAATTAGACAAAAAATACCTACCTGCTGCTTCTAGAAACCAGGCAATAACACTGCAGATTATAAAAGCAAAAAAAAAGTAACTGAAAGAAGCAAAAATTGTCGATCAGCTGAAGGGATCTGCTATTTGAAATTATGGAATTTCTCAATACAAGTGACCCGTGTCACATTACAAGTAGTAATTTGATCTTTTCTTGATAGAAAAATATTCATCATTGCAGCTTTAATTTTTGGTTTTGAAATCATTTTTGCTTCAATCTCTTCTCTTCTGAGCAGCCAATGGGCAGGTGCGCTCCGGCTACGTGTACAACTGGACCTCCTGGCTGGACGACTACGGTTTTGGAAAGTGCACAGACTTGACAAAATGCAATGTGTTCCCTGATGGGAAGCCCTTCCCTCAGAGCAACGACTGGAGACGCAAAAGCTACGTCTACGTGTGGCACACAATGGGTGAGAAGGCACAGGTTTACAGATTTGTTAACATGCAGGCACAAAAACAAAGTAAGTAACGTGTTTCTCTTTCTCTCTCTGTTCGTCCTCTGTTTGCCACAGGCCAGTACTACGAGACATGTGACGGCTCCTCCTCCAGCGTTACCATCAACACCACCAACATCCCTCTGGGGGCAGATGTCATGGAGGTCATGGTCTACAGGAAACGTGAGCGCAGGAAGTACAGCCCCCTCACCACTGACAACACCGTCTTCTACGTCACAGGTGTGCTCACACATTCGGCTGGTACAGCTTTAAAGCCGGAGAATGAATTATTCATGACTCCTCTACACACACTCTCTCTTAGATAAGATCCCAGTGGCAGTCAGCATCTCCCAGAAGGCTGCGGTCAACCAGTCGGAGAATGTTTTCTTTCGTGGCGAGGACGTGGTCTTTAAAGTTCAGCTCCACGACCCCAGCGGCTACCTCAAAACCGCCGCCGCCATTGACTACATCTGGGACTTCAGAGATGGCAACCAGCTGGTAACGCACCGTGCCCTGACCACACACACCTACAGCACGCTGGGGCAAATGACCGTGAAGCTGGTGGTGGAGGCAGCGTTCCCCATAGAGTGTCCGCCCACTGCTGCCACCCCGACCTCCACGACAAAACCCCCCACAGGTACTGGAAATCTCGCACACGGTGGCTTTAAAGTAGTAGAGACATGCAGACATGCAGGCGCAACAGTCATACATTCACATCCAGTCACACGGCAACAAGCGTACTGTGCATGCCGTCACAGCTCAAATGTATATAAGTGCTAGATGGCCAAAAACTCAGTCTCAGTAATTGTAGCTCAGATTCAGAGAGCCTAAAGGAGGCTTTGGAAAGCTCCCTCCATGCCCACAAACCAAATGAACTGTTTCAATTTAATAAGAAAACTCTGGTATAATAGATAAATATTTTGTCCTTAAAGGGTCAGTTCACCCAAAGGACTCAAAAACTAATTTCTCACTCGTCTGCTATTGTTTGGAAAGTTTGCGCTTTATTTGTCCAAGTTTTGAGACATCAGGGACTATTTCTTTAATAGAAAGATCGAGCCAATGAACTACTTTCTAGCAGTTGCAACACTGCCTAAAACACATTGAGCTCTGTTTTACTGGACACGGTGAGGACATCTCATGGAAAGATGTCTCACATCTTGGGTGAATAAAACTAAAACCATGTGGTACATACCATTAGAGGTGAGAACATGACTTGTTTTTTTTTTTTTTGTTATTGTTGTAATTTGGATCAAGTGACCAGGGAAAGCATTACCTCAGGCATGATACACTGCTGTTACACAACTGGTCCTGCAGTCAGAACTTGACGGAGAAGATAAAGCAAGACCGTGCAGTGATCCTTGAACTGTAACATAAGCAAATGTGTCCTAACTGTATTCCTGTCTCTCCTCCTCCTCCTCCAGAGGCTCCCACACATCCATCCGGTACTCACGCTGCTACTGTCAAGATGGAGACGACACAGGGTGAGCTCAACAGCAAGAAGTGTTTTTGTATCTGAGCAGAAGTTAATTAAATGTTAATGAAGCCTCAGTACCTTGAATATAAACTACAACACATACACACTTCTGTTCGCTGAGTCCGTATCTTGTTGCTTGTTTCCTGTCTCAGCATCCAGCACCAGCAGGCCCATCCCCCCCTCTTCTCCCACTGCCATCACGACAGGCATGCCCACCACCGAGCCCTTCCCCCCGACTGTTGGCACTGCAGCCCCAGAGTCCAGCCCCACCACCATGCCATGGCTCCGCACCCGTCGCCTCAAGAGCAATGAGTGTTTCCGTTACGCCCACGGGACCTTCACCGGCAACATCACCATTATTGGTGGGTTGGAGAGCTTTCGCTGTGTAATCTGATTACATATACTTGGACACTACTTTGAGTTGCTGGGGCAGTTAGGGTGTCACATTATTCATATTAAAATCTTAATCAGCATTCTCAAAGCAGCATGTGTTGCTGTCAGTTGTGGTGTCTTTTATAATACCACCACAGGATGGCGCCAAAGTCAATAATTTACTGATCAAACACATAGTGGCTTTAAAATATAATGGGAAATTATCTGTATTAATATTATTATTATTATTTTAGCTTGGTCCAGATTGAAATGCGTAAAAAGTATAGTACAGATTTTTACACAAATTAAACAAAAGCCAAATACTATTTAGTACATAGATTTGTTTGTGATATAAAGTAAAGTACATGTGTATCAGAATTTTGAATCCTCACTGTTATGGTCCAGTTTTTTTCCCTTAAAACCCATCCTTGTGGAGTCAAACACACACAAACACACACACACAACACCCTCTGCTAAAAACCATTGAGCCTCATCATTTTAATGTTATGAGAAGATGATTACACATCTAAAAACAACTGCGTTAATCTGCACTCCACAGAGCCCAAACACGCCCTGAACAGCCAGCCGAACAGTCGCATTGTGGACGTGTCAGCTTCCAGAGTCACCAACACTGACATCAACTTCCTGGTGAAATGTCTGGGCAAGTAAGTATATAAATTATTTTATCATTCTGTTCATATTAATGTCAATGTTAAATTAATGCCAACTTAATATTAGTGCTTTTCTTGATGTCAGGTAAAATCCAAAATTGTAACTAGACAAATTTTTTTTTTCCTTTTGTGACAGCATATGAAATATATTTTAAATAATCTTATTTACATTACTAGCCCGTATAAATAAATCAGTACAGCACAGAACCTGGTGCCTTTCAGTTAAATGGGTGTAAAGCAATTTATACCTTTTGAAATTATCAAGATCATGGTGATACAAACCCACAGTCAAGGGGTCACATATTAAACTATAAAATTAGACTAGATTAGACTAGACTCGATAATCTAGTCAAATCATAATACACATCAGAGTGCTGTAATGGTTTCACTATCTTGTAAGGTGCTTTTTGTCTTAAGAACAAAATATAATCACTGGCTGTTTGTGGTCCATTTCTAAAGAGATGAAAACCTTCAACTCTCCACAGAGATAATGTAATAATAATAATAATAATAATAATATAATTATAATGTATAAATAAATAGTTTATAAAATAAACCTCTATAAAAGAGGTGTGAGATGAAGAAAACGTTACTTTACTCAACCATTCATCTTTCCACGCCTCATCCTCAGCATCCCCACGTCAGCCTGCACCATTGTGTCAGACCCCAGCTGTACCCGGGTGCGTAACATAATGTGCGACGACGTGCCGCCTTCGTCCGAGTGCATGGTGCGTCTCAGGCGAACATTTCCTGAGCCCGGCACCTACTGCGTCAACATCACCCTGGAGGACTCCAGGAGCCTGGCCCTGACCACCACCACTGTCACCATCAACAAGTCCCAGGATGCACCTGGTCTGTTACACCGAGACATTTATTTTCACATTCCTTGCGTGTTCACAAACTTTTTCAAAATGTCGTCTTACTATGAATCCATGCTCTTTAAATAGCAGTTTGGTACAAAGTGGACACGCTGACGTCTGTCTGGTTGTGTCTGTCTGTCTAACTGCTGCTCTCTGTCCCTGTAGTGTCCAAGAAGTCTCGCGCTGCAGAGGTCGTCCTCTCCTCCACCGCTGTGCTGGTGGCTGTCTTTGCATTCATCGCCTACCTGGTCTGCAAGTGAGTAGTTAAAAGATGTAGATGTAAAAGATGGTGAACAAATATTCCCCTATCTCTACATCAACCTGTCCCTGATCTTACTATACACACTCTCTTCCAGGCGTTACAAGGTGTACCGTCCCATTCGTAGGTCACTAGTGGAGGACGCTTGTGGATGTGCTGGGCCCAGGGGTCCCATGGTACGTCTGAGGGAGGCACTGTTCCCCTCCAGCGAGGAGAGCCACCACCTCCTGACTGAGAGACGCCCCCTGTAGGCTTCATATAGCACTGCAGCACCGGAGCTTTTCTGCCCTTAACGGCAAACACAGTGAAGAGATATCATAACTGATACATGCAAATCTCGGCTAAAGTGAAATAATTCAAAAGTCAAGATAGCAGGAATACAGCCATATCTTTATAGAAATATTAGCTAATAATGATATTAATATTGTTTTCTGTGTGTCTTGATGTAGTTGTTTCAGCTGCAGCAAATGGCTAATGCTACAGCAGAGTCTGATTGGGAAAATGATTTACTAAAGAGGCTGTTAAATGTCTAACTGAGGAACTTCTCCTTTTGATCTTCTTGTTCTGGCTCATCATTGGATAAAGCAGTTGCTAGGAGATGAATTGGGTTCAAGTCATGACTGTTTTTCTGATCAAAAGAAATGCTTTTTTGTGCCCATTTTCTGACAAGCACCGCTTTAAAATCCTGTGCTTTGAAATCTTTTGAGATGCCTTTCTAATGTAAAATGTATACTACCAGTGACACATGTATGCTCTACCCGAGTCAAGTTAATTAAAAGTACAATTTTAAACCAAAAATGAATTCACTGAAAACTTGTCAGGAGAACTCTAATGGAGAATATGAACTTATCATGCTTTGAAAGCATTCACACATCTGTACTTGAACGTGATAATACTGCGACTTCTTTAGTCACCCTTGTTTTACTTTCAATGACTTGCAGATATTAAAGGTTGGGTCAAAAACTAGTAAACAAACTTCAAAATGATCACTTCACCAACGACAGGTCAAGGTTAAAGCTACTGAAAGCTTATGACAGCAACACCTTCTTCATACCAAGAGACTCATCAGCACACCAAAGGTTTTCATTTCATATGAAATTATACCATTCTGTGTGTTCTTGTCAACACATCACACAAAACCGTACCACATGCTTAATCTATGCCGGTCTTTAGTGTGCAGTGTGTTAATGGTAGAAAAGACTAAATAAAGACACCGAAAAATAAAAAAAATACTGGTTCATGTACACTATGCTCCCATGATGCAATGCACAAAGGAGCTTCTTAAAGTTGCCATTTAAAATCTGCTGGATTCTTTTGCAAGGCACACACTGCTTAATTTTCTCTTAGTATAAAGAGAATACCTGTATAGTACAGGCAGTACAGGTTTCTAGTCTTTTAAAAGAAGTACATTATAAAGAATAGTGTGATATTTTAGGTACAATCAGGATGGATTTTTAAACATCGCTTATACAACACACTGCCAAACCAGGATATGAATTCTCAAGGTACCTTATCAAGTTATAATGCAAACACACTAAACAAAAAAAAAAAAAAAAAAAAAAACAAACCATTAAGTCTCCATGACAAGAAAGGAATTTTCAACAGATATTAATCTCATCTGGTCAGGGTCTACCAATCAAGACGAGTCACCAAATACAGTGAGCATTATTGACCGACCTTTCTACCATCAACTGATAAGAGCACCATCTCCCAGTTTTGTTCCATAAAATAAAAATCAGATTTGTTCTACATTTAATCCAGTCGATCAGCCCCAGTTCAGAAACAGATCAATGGAAGCAGTCATGTCTGGTTCTGGGTCTAAAGAAATGTGCTTTCAGACCAGTTAGTGATATAGTTGATATAAAACACCTTCAAACGGCACTGCTGTTGTGTACTCAAATACAATAAGAAAAATCTTTAACATACCTTCAGGAAAGGTTTTAAAAAAGAACAAAAGGACCAAGACTTTTTTTTTGTTTTTTTTAATTCAGAGGCATTTGACAAGTGGAGCTGTGTGTGAAGGGGAGGTGAAGGGGCACAAGCATGGTTGCAGAGAGTGGGGAGGAGGGAATATCATGCTGAAGTTCGATCATGTTTCCAAAAAAACTCAGACCCAGTCCCTCATATCTGTCTCATACCAAGAGGATGTTCCACGTTACACAGCCAAGAAATGCTAACAGAAGAAAATAGCTACCAAATCAGCGAGTGAGTGTAGCATCTGTGAAAGACAAAAGGGGAAAAAAGACAGGACTTGTATCTATTTTGAAGTCTTACAAATCAGAAACAAAAAAAGGCAGGTCCTTTTTTGAGGGGGGGAAAGAAAAGTATTTTCTCATTAACTATTGAATGCAAAATCAAACACGTGATTTGACCTTTTTCACAAAAACCAAGCAAAAGTTCAAATACATGTAAGCCACACCACCAAAATTAGAAAGCAGAAAGAAATAACCATCGTTTGAGGATTTCAATTAAGCCAAAAAGAGTATATATAAAAACTGGCAAAGAAAACATTTTTTGATCATTTTCGATTATTCTCTCAATTCTAAATAGTACGATTTTAGTTTAAGTTCTCATTCATATCTGGGGAAGCAGGGGAGGCATAAAGTGGGGTGGGGGGGCGGCTAAATTCTAACAAATAGAAGAATGCCTCTACTTCAAATACGTGTCTAAAGAGGTAGATCAAAACAAACTGCAGAGGAGGGGAAAGGGGCGGGGAGGGTGGTTTGGCAGGAAGGAGGCAGGGAGTCGGGGAGGTGTCAGGGATAATTTTAAGTATCACTTGTGCCCCTCAGTTAAGCGCGGTCTTAGCATGGCGCGCCCGTGTAGAAAGAAGTGTTCTGGGGGACTGAGGTATCAGTGCGCGCTGGCGCTCAGTGGGGGCAGGGTGGGGTGCTTAGTGCCACAACAACCCCCCACCCCCTCAGCTGAGGTAGACGGCGTTCTACTGTGGAAGCATGGATACACTCGAGCACTTTTACCACAATCAACATATTTACATTCGGCATGAAGAGACATGAAATAAATTGTATATTTAAGTTTTGGATTCCTTTCCTCTTTTCTTACCCTCAGTCAGGGTTTCATTCAGTATTGTGTGTGCCTTTTCTGGCCCGTTTTCCCTGCATGAGCAACAAATTGAAACATCAAGTTACATTTGTGGGTTTACAGAGAAGGTCATCTTGTTCAAACCATTTTCCTATAGCGCAAAAAAAAAAAAAAGAACAAAATAGAAAAGAAAAAAAGGAAAATATGCATCTATCAGTGTGACTCCCCTTACCCTCACCATGCAGTGAACGACGTTAACATTGACTTGATGGCCTGGCTACAAGGGCCACTCCGAACTGACAAAGCTTGCTCTATGAAAATAAACCTAGTTGGGCTTGGACCTTGCTAAGACACCATTGTCAAGGAGGTGGCAGATGGCCTGGGAACAGAACGGACAAAAAAAAAAAAAAAAACGCTCTGCTGCCTCGAGGACAGCTAGAAGGAGGACCAATAGAGTCCACACTGCACTGCCCTTACCACAGCCCTCCTAGGAAGGCAAAAAAAAAATCCTACAAATTAAAGTACCATTACCAATAACAATGTCAATTCCAAAACTAAGTGGCATTGCTGCAATTATGTACGGTTGGCATTATTTGCATGTCTTAGTTGTTTTGTACTTTTTTTCAGAAGATGGTGGACCCTCAGGGGAAAAACTGAGGCGATTTTCTCTCAATACTCCTGTCAGCCGCCAGCTGAGGGGGCGCCAACTCTTGCTCTGGGGCTGCTATGTACAAATAGACTTTATGTACAGGGTCATCTTAAGTCACACATACACATGAACAATGCCGCCTAAAGCACCAGAGTTGAAGGCAAGGTCAGTTGGCAGCTGACCAAATTTTAAATTTTCTTAAAAAAATAAAAATGTTCAAAGACTATCAGCTTTATAAAGTATACAAAATACCACAAAAGCAAAATAAAAAAAGAAAGGAACATTTTTTCATATATATATAATCATTTTCTTTTCTCTTCTGAGGTACTAGATCCTGAGGTAGTTAAGTAAAATGCATATTAAATTGGTTTTCCTGGGCAGCAGCAGTTCGGCACCATTTCCCTAAGTGTCAGTCATGGCGCTGCCCTCACCTCTAAATATATATTCATCTATGTATATAGGTCTATCTATAAAATGCATCCAAATTTATAAAATGCCACTATCATTACAAGGGCAGGACGCCCAATATAATCCACCCTTTCTGGGGTCCTGTCCTGAAACAAGAATCTTTCCCCTAAACATGGCCCACCCAATCTGAGCCAACCCTCCCCCAAAATAAACCTCTGTTGGTCCGACGAGGACCTTGATAGCAATGCCTTTTCCTTTCCACAGACAAAAAAAACTCATGAGAAAGCTTCATCAACCAATTAAACACTAAAAAAAAGAAAAATAAAGAAAATTCAACTAAATCTGAAGTCAACCAAAACATCTTGTCAGGTTTGAATGAAGTACCACACCAAGGAGGTGATAGGAGGGGTGGGGGATCCTTATTTCTTCTTTGTGTTTCTAGTGTTAAAAAAAAAAATTTAAACACACCCGTGGGGGGGAGGAGAGCGGTCGAGGGGTGTGTACATGTGAGGGCAGGTGACGTTGTTGGGAGCCCTCAGAAGTACATTCTCACAGAGATGCAGAGAGGTGAGGTGGGTGGAGGTCTTGGAGACGCAGGGTCTCTGTATCAGCCACACTTGAATGTTCATCAAGTAAGACAAGGAGGGGTGGATGTTTGGTTGGGTTCTGATAACCACTGACCCCTGAGATGAGCATTACGACCCCTTGTCTTTGTCTTCTCCCCCTGGACTCTGCTGCATCTGTCCATCTGTCGAGTCTTCTGGCAGATCCAGTCACCATTCCTCCAGGTCCGCTGGATCTTTACTTCCTGCGGGGCAGTGGAGGTTGGGCTCCAGTCGTGGGCTTAGGCTGCTGCTGCCTCCTCACCTGGGCCAGGATCTCCTGAATCTTCCTCTGAGCGAGCTAGACGGCATGAGAAAAAAAAATTAATTACATTTCTTAAACAAATGACCCAAGTGTCATACTCAAGTAATGCCAAGCCCCGCTCTTCTCTACATGCACAGAACAACAACTGCTGACACTCTTTCAGACCTTCTTAAGCTACATGAAGGTGGCAAATACTTAAAAGATATGCATGTTTGCTTTCTTCATAAGAACACACCTGGCATGCAAAGAAGTGTCCGCTGATCTTGACTATAACCTGGTCGTTCTCATCAGGCGTCTGGTCCCTGGGCACCACCACCTCTGCACAGGTCAGGTTCTGCAGCTCGTTTACCTGCAGAAACAATGAAAACAATTGAAATAAAAACAACTCGGGAAAAGCAAAGCATAGGGTAAATGCTTCATTTTTCATTTGTTGAGACAAAGTTGATCTTCGTGTCAAGTGAGGCTTTGCAATATTGTGGCTTGGGTTTGCTCAGTTTTTAGTGCAGTGATTAATGAGTCAGTGTCCTTGTTTACCGTTTTTCCACCCTTCCCAATGACTCGTCCTGCAGCGAAGGAGGGAACCTTGATGTGAGCCTCCAGTTTCACCTCTTCCTTGGGTCCAAAGAAATTCTCTTCCTTCAACTTGCCAAAGATGCGACACTGAGCCTGCAGACGGACAGGTTCAAATACACATTACTCGTGGTGCACTTACAAAACAGGACATTTTGCCAAAAACATACTAATTTACTTCTAAACGTACTAACTAATACCAATAAAATGTAATCATGCGTGCGTTCATTCTTTTCTTTCTACCAGTTGCTTTATGCATCATATGTGTGTAAAATAAATACACAACCTTAAACTGAGCCTCTGGGGGTCCAACAATGATGACCATCCTCTGTTTGGCATCCATTCCTTCTGCAGGGGCAATCTGCAAGAGGGTAGACAGCCAGCATTTAAAAAAAAAAAATCCAGCAACCTTTACTTATGCTTCCAATATCAGTCAAGTGACGAGAAGTAGACAGCCAGCTTTGACAAGTTATCATTGAGATTCTGAACGTCTCCTCCTGTCCCGTCAGTCACTCACCTTGATTGAGGCTCCGGCAAAGTGTGACAGCTGTTTGATGTGTTGACCCTGTTTTCCAATGATGGCTCCCACTGCAAGCGCAGGGATGAACAGGTGAACCGTCTCCGACTCCGGGTGTCCCTGCTGGGCATAAACGTGTTACTGCTACTGCAGCCAGGAGACTGTACAGACAGCAACTGCAGACCACTTGCTCAACTCCAGCCACCAAATGCTCAAACGCAGACAGGGGATCTAAGCAGAGGATGTTCGCTTCTTTAAGCTACACTTGGAGCTCATGCCCTCGACTTTAAATCACCAGTTGGCAAGAAGAGACATCTGTCCTGCAGCAACATGAACGCACATGTCGCCATCATTAGATCCTGGGGGACTCTCTTTGAACTGGGTTCTTACTTACTTCTGATCGAAAGAGCACACTGTGTGTTCCCCAGTGCTACGAAGTTTTAGTCTGGTTTGCTGCTCAGGTCAATGTTAAAAACATTTAGCAACAGATTCTCAGTTTCATTCGCTTATCAAACGCCACAATCCATGTTTGCCACATGCATCATTTTATTAAATTCTGATAGAAGACAATCATGTGGAAAAGTAGGGTCTGGAGATGACACTTATGTGTAAATACAATCATCTCTAATTTGACACATAACAGGTGTGTTGTACGAGATTTCTGCATTTACAGATACACTCGTTTTAAGAGAGAATTTGACCTGAGCTCTGGAAGGGGAGGTGGTTGCATCGTCAAAGAGGAACAACAAGTAGCAGTGTTGATTTTGGATCGCGCCCAATATTCCTGTCAATGTGTCAGCCGGGGGCACACTAACAACTTGTGTTGGCAGCCTCCAAATGTGGAGAAGACCTTTTACTGCGGAGGATGTTTTACTCTCCATTCGAAAAAACATTCAACTTACTTACCAAAAAAAAAATAAATTTAAAAAAAGAAAACTGCAAATGCAGCCTATTTGGCAGAAATGACACCGTCAAACATCTGGTGAAGCACATCTAAAATACGACTAGTAGCCAATCTACTGTTGTCCTCCAGGACTTGTGACTCCCCATCCACTAGGTTAGCTGCTGCACATAAATTAGGGCCTGCCTAAAAAGGGCAAAGATCAAGGGGCAGCTGGAGAACAACTCTGGTGAAGCAATCCCTACCCACTAATCCCGCAGCGAGCAGTCACAAGCCGTGCAAAGCACTTTGGGACGGGTGACTTACAGCAAGGGGCTGGCTGCTCGCCGACAGCATAGAAGCCCAAAATGGCCCCTCACCCCCATAAGGACTGCACTAAAGGAAAAAAGAAACATGAAACTGAGTTGCTCAAGACTAAATGTCTGCTTTTGTTTTAATGAACTGTAGTGTCCATCATCCTGACCCAAGAGTTGCAGAATATGGAGGCTAAGATGGAAACAAACATAGCCATTCCCAAGTTTGCAATGGTTGCGTACGGGGAGGGGGGGGGGCTCTGCACACAAGGAGAGCGTCACTTACTCCAAACGATGAGCATCCACCGTGGGCTCCAGGAGGTGGGACACTGGACATGGAGGGACTCATGCCTGGCGCTCCACTGGGGAATAAACCCAAAGCGTTCAGATTCAAGCCTGGAATCAGGTTGGACTGGAGCTGCAAGAAAACGACGCGCATCACAAGGTCAACACGTTCTCATCAACACCACCAATTCATGATATTTACCAAAAGTCACACTTCTGCTCAGAAAGTGAGAGGTACAAACGCAAATTCTAAGAAGTCTGTCATTTTCTAAGTCAATCCAAACAGTTTCGCCTGTTTAAGTAAGTGCATTATACAGTGTGGCAAGGTAGCTTCTGAATACATACATGTACACACTGAAAAGTGTTTGCAGCGTCATCATATTAATATGCCTCAAACTAGTGGGAAATCATACTCTACCACTCCTGATAGCCATTGCCTCAACTTATGACATGTACAAAACAAGGGAATTTTTGTTTGAGCCTATTCATGCAGAATCTTAATTGCATTTCATTTTCTGACAAAATCTCAACACATTTATTACATCACCTTTTAAACAGCAAGGACACTGTAATAAGCATTTTCCATGTTCAGCACTCACACTGTGTTAGTTCAAAGCTATATGCTCACAGTTGAAAAGACACTGCCCACTGACACCAAGATTTAAGTCTTACTCTGAATATTGCTGAAAAATAAAACTGCCTTTCAGAAAAACATTGAGAAGTCTGCTCTAATTCAGTTTTCTGAATTGTGTGTATTTATGACAGTTCAGGATATGAACGTGTTGCTGTGGCAGTTGTGTTTCCAGGTCACTGTTGTGCATATCTACACTATTAACTGATGCCTAACTAAATTCCAAACAGTTCAAGTTATCTGGTCCCTTGTTTTGTGTGAACTTAGCTCATTAATTGCTTTTGAATGACTTCAGAAACAATTGGTCAGTGGAAACATTCCATTAGAATAGAATTTTCTTTTCCTGCTTAGTTTAGTTATTAATAGGTTAAAAAAAAAGAAAAGAAAAAAAGGCTTACGTTCATTGCAGCCATATCACTGTCGTACGATTCCCTGATCTTCTTCATCACTTCCTCCTCAGCTCTTGCACAGGCCTCGATGGAGCCCTTCACTGTGATGGTCCGCTCTGGGTTGTACAGGGTCAAGTCCTGGAGACTGAACCGAACAATGGGGTTAGAAAAAAGGGGAAAAAAAAAACACACATCTACTGATATATGAACAAATATGTCAGATTATAAATTCCGACATTTAAGCAAATAATTTAAACACAAATCCATCTGTGAATTCAATCTTACGGTGAGATTGTGATCTTGGTCCCCGTATCCTGCTCAATTTTCTTCAGGTTACGTCCTTCTTTCCCAATTAATCTTCCTACAAAGTTGTTGTGTGCAAGTATCTTCAGTGGGATCTCCTCAGTACTGCACAAGACAGAAAAGATGTTTATTCAAATGCTCCTTAACAGTAAAGCACACAGCACTCAGATCAGAAAACTCATTTTCTTTCTCTCTCCATCCATGTTTTCACAGGCCTGACGGAAATTGGCTAATGTCCGGGGTTGAAGATAAATGCCAGTGCCTTGTTAAATGGACAACTGTGCATCATAGCAACATGCATAACTTTTCAACCGCTCATTTTGATTTTTTTTAAAAAGGTTCAGGAATTTAACACCACTGTCACTGAAAATCTGTTTAACAATCACCACTTCTGGTGTTTCACAAGTTTAAAAGGTGACAGAATATTTGTGTCTCATTTTGTTGAGGCGCAAACTCACAACTTTGTGTCGACAGCTTCCTTCTGCATAATCTCCATGATGGTTGTACAAGCGCTCGAACAACCTTCAGGGGTGGAGTGAATTGTGATGGGTTTCTCTGCTGCGCCTGCATTTTCTTTCCTATGGATGTCGATCCTGAGAGAAAAAGGCAGAGTACAACGAGGTAAATTGTGGCACTGTTGAACAAAGCAATTCAAAGTGCTTTACATTAGGCAGAAAGACAATAAAAAAGGTGACCCACAATGTTTCTAAAACATGGATTAAAAAGAATTTAAGTAAAGTAAAACATGCATTTTTAATGATCTTGAGGAGAATGAAGTGGATTAAACAGAACAAATCTATCTACAGTGAAGTGGAAGATTGGATAAATGGTTGCAAATTTTAATAAAATACAATATTTGGTAGTTTTTTCCAGATGTGGTGATAGAAACTTAGCACTACTTTTCCATGTTCAGCTGTGACTTTGGGACAGATAGTTGCCCTGTGGTGAGAAGCATGGCTACATCATAACGTAACACAAGATCAGAAAAGTGTTTTGGCACTAAACTATTCAATACTGTGCTGACCAGGAGGAGCATTTTAAAATTAGACCTTTGACAAAAATGAAACCACTGTAAAGAACTGAGAACTGCACTCTTAATAAAGACTCTAGCAGCAGCGCTCTCAGTTGGCTGTCTTTTAGAGAGATTTGTAAAGAGTTACACCAGCTGAGTCTATTATACGTATGAGAAATTTTCTTCAAATTCTTTACAGTCCTTTAATTCTTGATATTTTTAGTGTACTAAATGGAATGCTGATTTTGTAATCGCCTACAGTTCGTCTGTGTTGTGATTCCTCTTAATTTGGTTTCATTTTACGCAGAAAAATCCAGGCAAACCAATATGCGTCACAACAAACCACATGAGAACATTCACTCCACATATTGGTCAGATGAATCTGGGGTGGGAGCAAGAAGGTCCATTGTTTTGGTCCTCACACAAGTTCAACTACTGTGTTCACACCTATCCAAACACAGTGGTGTGTTTTCCTCCTTGGTGCAGAGTCTGACTTAACCAGACTAAAAAGTGCAGTCGTTAAAACACCCTTAATATAGGTTTTAATTTTTTTAGGTCAGTCCATGAAAACACCAAGATTTCAGGCCTGGTTTTTGTTCTTTAACATGAGCAACTGAAGATGAACACCGTTTTTGAACCAAAAGATAAACGCTTAAGTCACATTGTTTCGTTTCCCCCCCCCAGTTTTTTTTTATAGCTACACAATTTGTTGTTTTATGTAACCTATGCAAGTGGGAGATTGTAGAAAATGAACACAAGAGGCCCAAAACTGGAGCCATGGGGGAATCCCAGCTCACATGTGCAATCAAACACGAAACAATCACTTTTTAGGCCGGTCGACTGAATCGAATGCAGGACTAAGATCCAATTAAAAGGTGCCATACAGGACCTTAACAAGAGCAGAGTCTGTGCTGTGTTGTGGGTGAAATCCTTACCGGAATACATCAAAACAATTGTTTATGGCTTTGTGAGTATGAAGCTGTTGGAAAACAGCTTTTCAATGATTTTACTAAATGAGGTTCAATGTGGCCCTCTAATTGATCATTAGCAAGTAGTCTAGATTATTCTTTTTTAGGAGCGGCTTGATAACAGCAGTTTTCAGGGCCTGTGGGAAATAGCCTGACAATAGAGAAGTGTTGACTATTTGAAGATCTAATGCCACACAGTCAAAAACATTTTTGGCAAGGCAGCAGGAGGAGGATTTCAAATGTTGCATGACCTCCACAGGATATATCATCGATGGGATCAAATTATGTCTTGTTAATCGAATTGGTTTCAAGTTGAAACAAGGAGAATGTAGACGTTATATCTGACATGGACGGAGCACAAGCTTGTCATTTTCTGAATTTGTCAGTGAAGAAGACAAACTGACTGCATGATAGACTTAAGTACAGGGCCTACTAACACAGGAGAATTTGTCAGCCTGTCAACAGTATCAAATACGGGAAATATATTAATATCAGCAGCAGCAGGAGTAAATATATCAGAGAAGGACTACATCAGATTTCTCAGTTCTACATTATAAATACAGAATATCCATTTATACATAAGTCAGATGATTCATGATGACCTTCGAAGTTTCTTTTTCACTTCCCATGTTTGGCTTTTCAGCTCTCTTTTTTACATTTCTACAAGCATGGCATTTCTCAATGGTGCTCTTGTCTTACCAGAGACTAAGGAAAGCCCATTTATAATCATTCTGCTTTAATCCTGCAAATCTACACAACAGAATGACAAAATGAAACTCACTGGCAACGTTCAGTATGATTCCTAACCTCCGTGTACGTACTTTGAGTGGGTCTGTTTGGTGATGTTGCGGATAGTGGCCCCCTCCTTGCCGATAATTGCCCCTACAAACTGCGTGGGAACCAACATGCGCAGTGGGATGTCTGATTGCACTTTGGGCCGGGCGCCCAGACCTGGAGAACCGGCGCGAGGGGGTCCACGGGCGTTGAAGCCTCTCCTGCCCCCTGCTGAAGGACCCTCTGGTGCAGCGGTCTCATCTGGTATATAGGACACTTTCAAGGCATAGTTTTCCATCATAGATCCATTCAGCTTCTCCATCGCCCTGGGGAGCATGAAAGAGATGTCAGTCTTTAAAGCTCTTAAATGCCACTGAGTGAGTATGATTTAAGAACACAGGAGTGAAATGCTCTCATTGGATCAACTGTTGATGGCCTCAACAGAAATGTGTTTGGCAAAGCCTCAAGTTTAATTTCTTTCCCATCTCCTCATCAATGGAAGAATCCAAAGGATCTGACCATCCATTAAAACAGAAGTCAAAAGGCTCTGGTCAAAACCGATGAAGTTCATGTCTCAAATGATGGGCACGAGGGACAAGGAGGTTAAGAGCTCCTTATAAAGCCACCATAACGAGCAGCAGTACGTCACTGCTTGAGCACTTCAACAATTTCACCCTAAATTCAAATTGTATGGGGTGACTGCTGGTCGCATCTGTCTTGTCAGCCTCAGGGATTTAGTTTTGTAGGGAAACAATCAATTATGCCTGGAGACTTCTACAACCACTCGTGCAAAGAGCAACACTGTAGTATGATTCATGTACACCAGGGGGCACCAGACAGCTAATTTAACCCCCTCCCTCTCCAAAACACACACACACACACATCCCTATTCCCCAATCTTCATTGCATGTCAAATTAAACTTGACTTGATTTTTAAAAAGAAGAAATCATATGGACTGTAAGAGCACTAGACTGAGCAAGATGGCGTAATTTCCAATAGAGAATACTGGGTAATGTGAAAAACTTCAGCACATCTCCATCAAAGACATAGAGACAGATGAGCTGGAGGTTAATGATGTGAATACAGTGCGCGTGCATGTTTGCATACTTACAGCCTGGCCTGGTCCTTGGCTGCATATCGAACATTGACTACTGCAGTCTCTGTGTCAGTGTTTACTGCAGGAGAACACACAGCAAAGTCAATTTACACACATTCAGTCACACAATTTACCGCTATGGGCTACTTTTACATTATTAAAATATTATAGAATAAATGTGACATATTGCTATAATTTACAAAATAAAGAATATAAAAATAAACTGAAATCAGATTGTCTATTTGCAACATAAAATAACTAATTCTGAATGTTAGGGTTAGTTTCAAAGGTGTGCATTGAGGCAAAGTGGTGGAATTTTATCTTAAAGAAAATTACAACACAAAGCTTAAACAAACATGTATTTACCTTGTTCACAGCTCTCTACTGCACCATACTGAGCAAGCATACCGTCCAAAACCTGACAGGAAGAGAATAGAAAAGCCATGATTAACTCAGAGACTTGGAGGCTTTGACCAGAACCTGTTAGTGAGCAGAAGCTATCTATGGGAACCAGCTCTGCTCACTGCCAGGACACAGTCCATTAATTCTGAACCCCAGAGTTCAATGTTGAGTTACATGGATAAATTTGCTGCCTTCTTGTAAAAGCCTGTCTACCTCAAATTATGGCTCTCCCCTCAGGGCTCTTGCATTGAGCTCCAGGTGCTAAGCGGATTTTATAACATTTTAAAACTTTAATTCAATACTTGTGTATGCATTGTAGAACAACCATTTCTTTTAAAAAAATAATCAAATGCTAGATTTACAAGCAGCCTGGTATTCATCTGACATTATACATGAATTTGTTTTATCTAGTGGACCATTTCAGAAAAAGCAGTCCATAAATCCATGGTTACTTCCACTTGTTAAACCAGTTTTTTCCCCAGAATATCAGTACAATTATCACATGCATATTTTTTCAAATCCCAGCATGTCTGATTCATACATTTACAAACTGGCACAAAACTGTTGCTCTTTCTAGAAAATTCATCCCAAAGAAAGCCACACAACACTGGACACCTGCCCAAATCTGGAGACCACAGGATTTCAATTCATAGATGTGATCAAATGTGGGCGAGAGGGGGAGCGAGGGTTTTAAGCTAAGCTAAGACATCCGACCATGCTCAGTCAAACGCGAGGCCACACCCCCAAGAGCTCAACCCCACTTTCTAGCCAACAAGACTGCGTCCCTGCCCCCCCATTCCACCAACCCACCAACCAAGCAACCTCCCGCCTCCCTGCCATCTCCACTCCCCATCATTGGCTGCTACAGCTCTGATATGAGTTCCCTAAAGCCAAGAGTTGCAGGCTGCCAGCTGGATGCTCTGCCTGTCCATCTACCAAGGCTGGCCAATGGGAATCCAGGCCACTCAGGAAAGGGTGGGGTACATTCCAGCAGGAAGCAATGGCTGGGGGAGGGGTGCGAGTTCATGCTACACATTCTGTGAATCGGCGCACATGGAAAGGAAGGGGAAACCGTCCAGGCCCACCCACCCACTACAGCTTGTGAACACACCACTACTCTCGCCACTATTCTCTCGCTGTAGGGCTACACAGACTATGACCCATTGTCTTATCTACCTGATAAGATACATACAAGGCCTTTGCATCAAAAGATCCCTTTCAATTCGGTTCATCCATTCTTCTAACCCCTCCTCCCCTCTGCGGGGGGAGAAACCTCCATGTCACCTTTTGAGAAAGCAAACAGCTCGCTCGCTACATACAAGGAACATGGGTGGATCTGAAGCCGCAGTTGAGGAACATGCGTAGGCAAAGCGAGTCCACCATTACAAAACACTGAGGGTGTCCGTAGCCATTTGAACACAAGGAGTGAATCAGCCTAAAAATCTAAAGCCATGCATTAACCTTACAATTTAGAATAATACTGAACAATTGTGCAATTCAATAAGAAAATTCTCATTAGGCTTCCATAGTCTTTATGGAGCAGAAAATTAAATTGAACACTACAAGCAAACGCTATCACAGCTAAAGCCCTGCAGAGGGAGGGGAAAGAAAAAAAAAAGAAAAAAAAAAAGGTCATGTAAAGCTCTGTTATTGTTAACTGATCTTCAGTTTGACACAAATGATTTTTAAAAAAAAGGCTTTGGTTAAATTTGTACTTTACAATGATTTACAGCAATGAAATCAAAGTTATCTGGACAGACACATTTACGTGTGCCCAGCAGATCTGTATGTAATCAAGGGACTGTGTAGCTTAACAGAGTTGTACAGCGTTTTAAATTAAATGCTTATGACATGCAGAGAAAGACAGACATGCAATGCACGAACACACACACACACTCACTCACTCATACACGACTGTTGCTCAACACTCGCTTTCCACTAATCAGGCAGTGGCCTTGAAATCTGACCATGTTACAGCTCACCATTTCTATTGATATTATGCATTTTAACATGACAACTTTGTCTTTTAACCCTTTACAGAGAGCAGCACAAGGGGATCGTATCTGGGGTTTAACACTGACCTTGAGCGTCAGTTTTTTACTGCTTCAGCTCAGGTTTAAATCCTTTGGAAACCTGACATTAACACATGCAGTGGACTCATCTGAGCTCCACTTATGCAACTGAGGACAATTTTGCATGATCAATTCAAACATGGGTTTCTGAGGAATTTGTCACAGAAAATTTGTGGGTGTATTTTTTGCCCAAAAATACCAGGGTTCGCTTCCAGGCTTAATCCAAGATCAAGTGAAATAATTCATGCAGTTTAGGAGTTACCTGTGTTGGAACAGTTTCACATACAAAAGCCATTTTGGAGAGGATTAACAGCGAGTCATGACTTCTTTTTTTCTTTTTTTTTTTTAAAGATTTCCCCTCTGGCCCCCTCCCTACTATGGGACCTATTTCTAAGCAGTTTGTGGCAGCAGACAACAGAATAGACAAAACTAACACTTGTTTCAGGTTTATTGCGCTCTATCACATTAAACTGTACAAGTACTTTTGCAGAGTTTATATCATTATTGTAAGAACAGTGTCAGTGGTATGCAGGGAATTTGAGGTGCAAGTTGTGGTGGCATTTATGGATTGTTACAAATTAATCATAAAAGCACCTAACAATATATTACCGGACATGAAAAACTATGTCCCTGAATTAAGACACAATTTAATCTCTTATGGACTAAAATAAATTACAGAATGTAAGATGCAAATTATGTTCCCTGCATGGCCAGTGTATTGGATTGCATTAAATTATATAGTTGCCAATTTTATCTTTTATACTTTCTACATGTCACAAAAATCCTGACATGAGTCTTAAATTTGAATGACCACATTTCAAGACACACAAATGCAAATGAAACACAAAACACTGACACCACAATGTGCTGAAAGCCTAAAGTGACTGAATATCAAATAAATTGCTATCCACGTACGTAGGACGTAAGATTTGCACACTTGGCCATTTCACCACGCTTTAGACAATGAACGTGAATCATCTTTCATTTCCATATAATTTTTTCTGCAAAAAGATTAATAGTATGAAAACCTTGAACCCAGCACATGTGATCAGTGTTTAAAGGCATCATGACACGACAGTTAAGTCTCATTTCCCATTTAAGCACATCAGGTCCTACAAAATCAAACAATCAATTAAAAAAATGTGTAAAAACACACCAAGCTTTTGCTAAACTCTTTTAAAACAAGCCTTGTAGGTAGTCAACTCTTGCAGCAATATTCAAATTTCCATTCTATGCCGGACCCCAGCCACATCACCTGGAGACCCCTCTCTCCACAAAGACTGAATTCCTGTCCTTTAAATTCCTTTTAATTCCTCTCATGTTTTTGTATGGTGGACCATGACCACCTATCCTGGATTCCCGTTTGCCGTGTCTCTATATAAATGTAATAATAGTAAATAAATGAATAAATAAATCAAGTCTTTTCAGCCTTCATTGTCAAATATCCAGAAGCATTTGCAATCACTTCTATCCTGCCAATCACAGTTCAACCCACTGGTTGGTGCATCACACCGGCCTGAGCTGCAACCTTTTTCAAACAAATCAAGCGTGTGCCCAATTGAAACCCAAAAGGGAGGCAAGGTGACTCCGGGGGCCACTAAACGAGAGCCCAGTTGGGCTACCCAACGGTGCCCCGCCCTGGAAGCAGTTAGCAGCCTGTTAGCACTCACCTCCCACTGCATGTGAGGCGGGATGTTCCTGATCTGCAGCTTACAGCTCCTGGAGAGAGAACAAGGGAGGAAGAGGGTGGGGGATGGATAAAGAAAGAGGGCGAGGAATTAAATTGATGAAGGTAGATGGGAAGAGAGATGGGAGAGAAGAGGGGAGAAAGACAGTTAGTAACTGACCATACCAAGGGCACAATGATAAAAATGAGAGAAAAGGTATTTATTTAAAAAAAAAAAAAAAACTGAAAAAATAAATAAATAAAAAAAGCAGGTCTTTATTCCTTCCGCCATCTAGTGAAACAGACCACAGTGGAGAAGCTGCAGATATGACTTCTGCTTTAATTCCATTCCCAACCCAGCAGGTGTACCAAGACATGCTGGGTAAAACGTGGGAGGAAGTGATGGAGAAAAAGCGGGCAAAGGGGTGATTTGGAATAATCAATAAGTGGCCTAAATTGAGTTGAGGGTGCTCGAGATTAAAATTAAGCTAAAACGCACCACGCCCTTTGTCCCAAGAACGAAATTGGACAGAGAAACAGGACAGTGAAGGAGCAGAAGAATAGTAAAAGAGTAGAAGGGGGGAGAAAAGGATTTGGAAAGGGGAAGATATGCTATCAGAACGTCTTGTCTGTACACTTTGAGTCAAGTACGTGCCCTGTAGCATCGCATCATGGGGATTCAACCACTGTAAAGGCTCAAGCCCACTCTTTTCAAACCAAAAAAGACACTTATCCAGGAGCATCCAGCTGTTGTGTCAAACATGGAGGGGTGGGGGGTGGGAGTGGGTGGTGCAGGTGCCAAACAGAAACCAAAGGGAATCTCCGCTAGCCGCGTCACACTAAATGGGAAGACGAAAAAAATTGCATGCTTGTTTGTGCTTGTGCGCAAACACACACAAACGCACTCAGCAGAAGCAAGTGGAGGCTAGCAGTTACAATGGTGCTGCTGTGCTCCGTCACTAGAGACAACCAGGACAGACATCCCCAACTCATCCATTTTAGCTTGAAGAGTCCCAATTTAGTTACGTGTCGTGCGCAGCAGCACTAGTATGCTGGCTGTGTGTGGAGGTTGAACACACAATTAAACTTGTGGATCAATGAGTAAGAGTTTAACAAGTGCTGCCTGCTTTGTGGATGTTGTAGTGAAGAAAAAAAAAAGTGAGACGTGCACAGGCCGCTCCAAAGTCCCCCTGCCTGTTGACACGCACAAACCTAAAGGAACAAAATGTACATATGGCTGGGAGCTGAAGCATGAACACACACACACACACACACACACACACACTGGAAGCACAAACCCTGACCCTAACCCATTTCCACACCAGCCTTACGCTCACTCTGCACATGCCTGATACATATGCTGCTAATTTAACTTAGACATCATTTTCTGTCTTCTGCAGAAAACTTCAAGGTAAAGAGTTACTACATGTCTCTTGTTCTTTTCCTTCAGCTTCGCTGAGCTAAGTGACGTCTAAAATGCAGCCCATCTACTTGCTCCACTGCTGGTGGTTGGGTTTTAATGTGCAGTGTAGAAGATAGCGCCTTACAACATGCAGCATTTATAAACTCACTTCTTACACCACGGACTCAAACGTAAGGGAAGAAAAATGTGACAAAAGGTTTTTTTAAAAAAAAAAAAAAAAAAAAAAAGCAAGCATGCATCACACATTAAGACCTACTGCACATGTGCAACAAGGGCCGCAGCAGTTGCAATTCCTCAGCTTAGCCACTGTGGCTATAATCAAGCTAACAGCAGTTAAACAACATATTTAAAATATGAGGCTTTGAGGAACTACTTAATTCTAAATGGGCAAATTGTAAAGAAAATTCCCAAATAACTTCCAAGAGGAATTCCAGCCCTTTCCGGCCCTCTGTGCCATTCCTGGCTGATCTGGCCCCCTCTCCCCACACATTCTGTATGCTCTGCATTGCGGTGGGAACGCCATGCGAACTCTGCAAATGCGCCGAGCACTTCCAGACGGATTAACCTATAGCTCCACACACACACAGAAGAAGTCAGCCAGGGTATGGGGCAGGGTGGGGGTTGGGGGTGGTATACATTCCCTAGTCCCAGCCTTTGATTTTGGGGAGGGGGGTGAAGGTGTGTGTGTATGTGTGTGTGAGAGAGAGTGGGGTGTGGTGTTGTGTGAGTGGGGTGGGGTGGTGGAACTAGCCCCGTTTCAGGCAAGGGTAACAAGGGCCCTCTCTGCCCTGTGGGGGTGGGGCCCTGTTGCCATGGACACGAACAAGTCCACTGACAGGAACATGTAGAGCGGGGTTAAAAGTGGGAGGGGGAGGGAAGGAGGGGACGGCCAGGAGTGACTGGGGTTGGCTCATCATGTGATGGCCAGGAGGAGGCCGGGCTCCTTATTTACTTTTTTAAAAAAAAAAAAAAAAGAAAGGGGGCCAATATTCTACATGTTCGCCACAAAGCTAAGAGCTACGAACCTACACTGAGGAGATGGTGCACACAAGTGGGTATATAGACATGTATGCAGGCGATCACACGTAGAGAAAAGAGAAAAAAAAAAAGAAGTGGGGGGATTTACAAGTCAAGCACCATGACACTGCACCACACCTGTAGACATTTGATAATTGTCAACCCCAAGTCAAGCACTCTACGTCAACACCATGAGGGACACACGAGATCTGTGCTCAACGCCCATCCACAGCCATCAACTATTCAGTATGCAGAGGTTCTGAATGACTGAACTCCAGTCTGGTTTCCGCTGCCCTCTCGCAGGCCTTATATGCACACCGTGCACCCAATAAGCTACATTCAACACTTGCGTTTGGATAGATCGGATTGGAATTCCCTCAGAGAATTCCAATGAGTTGAATATCAACAGTTAGAAAATGACTCAACTTCTGCAAAGACTATTACACATTTCTGCCTTTCTCCCTATCACACAGAAAATACGTTTTACATATATATTTGAGAGAGAGGGAGAAAGAGTACAATGAGATTCTGATTTGAGCCCAGGATGAGAGAGAGCTAAGGAACCTTTCGCCTGCAGTCTGCATAAAACAAGGGGCCACATTCATAATTCTCTGGCACCCCAAGTCTCCGTCCCAAATCCCCGTTTTTGCAGGTGGGGCCCCACACTGACCCCATGACCCAGAATTCTTGTAATAAGAGCCAGGAGCCATGTCTACAAACGGCTCTGATACTATCTGTACCATTATCTCAATTTATAGAACTTCTAGAACTAATGCTTGGTTTTAAAAAACACATTTGTGAAAAACAAAAAAGGGGCAGACGGGCTGAAACTTTACACCATTCACAGAGAACAATTGCCACACCATATATGTTGTAAAATATGTCAGAGTTGTACTCGTTTAACGGACGTTTCCCGTCTCGCTCTTACAGACACACACACATACTTGGGGCCACCCCTCCTATAGCGAAGCCATTTTTTCTCTCCCTCTCTCTGTACGTGTGACTAATCGAGTACATGCATGTGGGGATGGGCATGCTACATTTATTTTAAAATTTATTCAAAAAGGGGAGCATAACCTGACCCAGGAAGTAAAGTCAAGAAAACACTCTATAACAACACTGTTGCAACTCCTTGTAATTAAGAAAAAAATTGAGCTGTGTTTTTATTTAACAAATATTTCACACAAATAATACTTATTTGTTTTTTTATGTGGCATGTCACATATTTTTTATGTGGCCTAGTTTTGCTAACAAGCAATCCACACTCTTATAAAAAGCTGGGTCAAAAGTGAAAATGTAACTACCATTTTAAACTGTTATGTCAAGTGTGGAAATTAGGTGTTTCTGCTGAAATGTAAATACACCTGTAAGAGTGTGATTCAAGCATGATTTCCTATTTTACAATTTACACTGTCTACTCAGATTTGGAAAAAAACATAAAAGCGCAAGATGTTGTCAAGAAGGAGTGGGTGTCTTCTTTAAACGCCTGATTAAAAAAAAAAAAAGAGAAAAAAAAAGCCCAATGCATAAAAGATTTTGAAAAGTCAGACAAAGTGAAATGTAAATACCCATAAGACAGCTGAAATGTTTTAATGACATAAATGCAGTGCATCTGAGGGAAACATGTTTTCATTAAACTAAATTTTGTGGTGCCGTTAATGCACACTGTATATTTTCAGGAGTCACGCATGCTAATACACTGGGGACCATTCTAGTCAGGGGTGTGTGGCACAGTATTTGGATTACATGATGCATTAAAGCCAATGGGAAACTGTAAACGTCACCCCCACGCAGCTACGTGAGCCCCCCTCCACACACAAAACTGCAGCCACCCAGCCTAGATCTGTTGTCTGCTGAAGCACTTCCCCTTCCTGATGGGTTCAAAGGTTAAGCCACGGTGATTGGCCAAGCCCCCAGTTGATATTTGCAGGTTGGAATGCAAAGAGGGGGCCCCAGTGTAAGAGTGTGTGTGTGTGTGTGTGTGTGTGTGTGTGTGTGTGTGTGCTGAACTCAGAATACTGTTCCCATTGACTACTGCCATGTTCCATGTTGTAAAGGGAGGGCACGTTTTACTTTTTTGAAAGTGTGGCTGAAACTCGACTCTGTTGCTGCCATGGCCAACACATGCAAGCTGAAGAGACACAGCAACGCCACCAGTTTTTCATGATCATGAAAAAAAAAAATGAAGAGGAGAGGAAGGTCTTGAGAATCGATGCAAAATCACCCCAACCCCACATAGCTCACCTGGTGCATTTATCCCAAGCTACAATTTAGACCAAAACAGCCTCCCTCTGCCAGTTGCCAAGGGAAGCTTGTATGACCTTCAGGTGGAAAACACATTCCACGTGAAGATGAGACAAAAACCGAAAAAAAATAAATAAATAATCCCTGCTTCATCCGTCTTTATATCTGAGCACTTCCTACATCCATTCAAGCCACGTAAAATAGTTTGAAAGCCTACGTGACGCAGTTTTTTTTTTTTTTTTAAATATGGCCTGCTGCTCTGCGTAAAGAAAGATAATTCAAATAAAACTTTAAAAACATAAAAACGGAAACCATAACACGCATATGGCACGCACAGCCTCGCAGATGTCATAACACCAATGACAATGCATTTTAATTTAATTCAAGAAGCGCCTTTAATTGCAAGCGAACTGCGTCACCACCCAAAAAAATAATACAAAAATACGCACACAACGCCAAAAAAGCAGCAACACTTTCACGATCCCTGCACACATTACGCACACCCTACAGAACACATTTATGGCACGCTTTATGGAAATCATCTTCTGAAACACGAAAGACCACTGAGGCTACGGGGGTATAACTCTGACACCAAAGGGGCTCTTTTTTTTTGGACACATATATTTTGCTCGTTTTCCCGTGACTTGGGCCCCACAAACCTCCCACTCCACTCGCGTTTGGGAGTCCATCTCGTGCAACAGCAGCACAATGTGCAAAGAGGAGGGCGGAAGCGCAGGGCAGGCAGGGAGAATGACGGGCAGATCCTTCTCAAATGGACGACTCCACCAGGCCTGCACGCCTCAAATCCAGCCCGCACTCACTCTGCAACACGTTTCGAGCCAGCATTCTCGGGCTTGGACTAAAATGCCCCGAGGTTGGAGCTCAGATAATCTTCTTTTTAAGCCAAAAAAGTACTGTACGTGTACACATGAAGACAACACACACACACACCGGTGGGTGGGCGAGAAAAAACAGGCATGTGATGGCTATACCCAAATGCACGACGGGTTTATTTGAGGGTGGGGGGACCCCATAGTCATGGCGAGAGGAGGGAGTACACCAGTAACGCCAACACCACCATACGCCCCTTTCATTTGACCCCAGGGCGATGGGGGTGTGGGGCTGGTAGTGGTGGTGGTGGTGGTGCGGGGGGGTTGGTGGGGTGGACACTTCATTTAACCAAAATGAAAAATATTCACACCACCGAATTAATGTTCAGCAGCAACATTTAAAGCACGTTTCCAGGAAATATCTCATGGTGAATAAATATATAATTATAATGCAGGAAGAAAACACAGCGAAGGGAATTTTAAAAAGAAGAAGCTCCCACGAGTTGAACCAAGAAACTATTTAATATAAAAACTCGACCTACCTTTGACGTTTAGGGACCGAGTGCTCCACTTCGAGAACTTTCCCATGAAGTTCAACTTTACCTTTTTAACAAAAAAAAAAAAGCAACTGTTAAATTCGTTCAGCTCTTGACCTCTTAAAAGCAGGGATTTTATTTGCTTAAAAAAAAAAAAAAGTACGTTCAAAGGAGGTGGTTTGGGGTTTACGTCTCGCTGTACGTAAATGGGAGCTAAAAATCTGAACAGGCATTATGTTTGCACACCTAAGTCGTGGACATTTTCAACAGTGTGATATTAGCAACACTAAATTGCTGAGAGTGCGCGAGCCCTCTTTCCTATAGCACGAGGACACACACACACACACACACACACACACACACACAAACAAATGAGCGAGACATTAGCACTGTACGTAAAAGAGGAAAAATGACACGAGTTTGGCTCAATTGTTACTCGTCCTGTGCGAGCAGGCCCAACTTTAATTTAACAACAGGAGCACGAGACCAAGTGAATGTTGCACAAAAGGCAAAATGGTCGTTAGTTGGCCTACATTTGACCAACACAATTAAGCCACCTGGTGTGTCAGCCTGGGCGACATGGCTCCACAATGTAGCGAGCTGTGGCCACTGGAGAAGGCCTGTAGTTTGGGGAAGCTGGAGGAGAGGTGGAGGGTTCAAAAATGATAAACTGGGTGCAAGTATTTTTTTAAAAATGGGGAGAGAGAGAGTGGGAGAGAGACAGAAAGAGGCAGCAGCAGCAGCAGCAACACACCACGGCCTCTCTGCTCCTAATCGTGCCAAAAGTGGGCTGTGTGAGATGAGCCCACAATAAGGTTCACTTCGCGGCTTCCACAAGCCCCGCTGCCCTGAACGGCACACGACCTGCACTGCTGAAAGCCATGGTGCCCCCCACCACCCCCCATATCCTCATCCTCAACACTGTGTCCACCCGACCATTTAAAATAAAGAAAGGAAGAAAAATCAAAGCGACACTCAGTGAAATTACAAGAGCCGAATTTCGCTCAAATCAGAGGGCGAGCTATTTGTCTGAGCCCACGGTGTCAAAAGGCCAAGTAAAGGTTGTGTGAGAGACAAAAATGCTTGGATACACCCCCACCCTATAGAGCTCAAGTAAAGGCAACCCTCGCACAATTGCAGCACTCCGTGCGCCTTTCCAACAATGACACTTTTTTTAAATTCCTTTTTTTTTTAATTCGCCCAAAATGTCTCACCTGAAAGAACATCGATGGCCCTCATCGCAGCCTTCTCGTCCGGGCAATCCACAAACGCATAGCCAGTTTTGACAAGAAATGGACCACTGTGCGGAATCTTCCACTGCTCAAAGATAGTTTCGAAGTCCTCCTCGCTCGCCTCGGCGCTCACGTTGCCAATGTATAGCTTATTCATGTTCTGCGCCGAAAAAAAAGGGACAATCTTTACGCTGAGGGGAGAGATAGTTGTTTGCTCTCACGGATGTGCAGTGTTTGGAGTCGCCTAAATCGCCTTTACTACTACGGAGTGGCTGTGGCGTGCTTCCCGGTCGTTCAAGCCACAGATAGATTTAAACTGGCAGCCTCACAGTGCGTTCGCTCTCCCTCGCCCCTCTGTCTCTATCGCGCAATAAATAAATGCTCAATTATTAATCTCGTGTCTCCAAACGATGGCGGGCTGGGTGAAAAGGAGGAGAAACTACTTTGTGTCTTCCTCCAAACCCCTTGGCAAAGAGACAGAGAATGTCACACACGGTAAGGCTGGCGCCCGCCTCTAAGTCTAGAGCCTAGAATAAGAAGAAGAAGAAGAAGAAGAAGGGGGAGAAAAAAAATCCTCTGCTATTCCGGCTTTTTTGAATGAGCCACGTGTTCAAACTACAAATCAGCCCACACGTGAGGAATCCCAATTGCTCAATTAAGTGTTTGGGATTGGGGAAAATTGCACGGGAATCTGGGGTGGGGACAGCAGAGGGGAGTGGAGAAAAAAGGAGGGGAAGAGTGGATTGGTGTTGGGAAAAAAATCCTGGCGAGCTATGTGCGTAAAGGGATTCCGTGAGAACCCAGTGTATCTTTACTAGAATCACATTCGTGTGCCTTTCTCTGCAAAGCCTCGATTCTCATTGGTCGGCTGCGGAATAGTAAAACGGCAGTGCGCTCACGCACGCCCATAGCAGGGAGACGCTGATATTGCGGGGGCTTGTGCGCACGGCTGTGCTAAGTGCGCTGTACTGATGACACAGTGGTGGTGGGGGGGGAGAAGGGGGTGGGGCCATTCATAAATGATGTTGCACTATATTGTTACATTGCACGCTGGACACATTTAGGTTTGAAGAATCTGGACTGGGGAGGGCCCTGCGCCGCTCCTCGGGCCCTCGCGCAATATGGGAATGACACGTACTACTATCCACATGACGGCATCCATCTTCTCCCACTAGAGTGGAGCCATGCCCTCGCTGATCCACAACTCAAAGTCCACCAGCAGGCCACACTCGCCCGTGGACACAGCAAAAAAAAAAAAGACATTGAGGGGGGTGTCTGTGGGCGAGACGAGAGCCGCCACGCCACTTGTCCCCCCCCCGCCGAAACTTTGAGCCCGCTCGGCATAACGAGCAGAAGCCTCGGCCATGTGGAGCGATTGCACATGGCGAACCCTCCCCGCTATACCTCCGGCTTGGACTTGCATTAGACTCAAAGAGGGAGGGGTCTCCCACTCTGAAGTGCCCCTAGCGTCCTATGTAACGCACAGCCCGGCGCAATCACGTGCGGAAAACATGTCTGAAACATTACACAAGTGTCAATAAGATCTTTTTTAGTAAATCGCAGGCGAAGGCCGGTCGTTTGCGCGGAGGTCAGCGTGGCAGAGGATGGCCGTGTGTGCACGGGGCTGACGGGCGACTGGATCCATACCTGTTGATGGCACACAGAGAGCAGAACTGGTGTGTGAGTTTCACCACAAAGGACCCAAAATTCAAAATACGTCACTGGGGGGAATGGGCTATATAAAATAGATATGTATATATGTATCTGTCTACACCCAGCTGCCAGTTTTTAGGTGCACCCAGTCAAATACAAAAAATCCCCCTCCCCTTCATTAAAGCTTTCATGTTCAGTTTTTTCTTGAAAATGTTTTGGAGAGGTGCTGATTCAACAGTGTGGACATTTTGGAGGCTGCATGCCGTTGAACTGTCGTATTATGCTGAGTGATGTTTCAAATATGACCCTGAGGTTGAATGAACAACCTTTAAAACAGTTTCAACAAAAGCTCCACTTACAAACTTTGTGAAGAGAAAATTCACAAGAGTATCGTTGCATCAGACTAGCTTCAGATCTCTGAGTTTGTCCAGCTTTTTATCTAGATATACATTTTATTTATACTTTTCTGTTTATACTTTATCATACTTTGCATGTTCATAATGTTAAAGTTCAACTATTATCATAACATCTTGAGAATGAGGGTTCAGGCTGCATATATTGTTTACGTGTGCAGCACATGTGACAGTATAATTTGAGATATGAGCTCTACAGTATAATATTTTGTGTGTGTGTGTATGTGTGTGTGCAAGCATATATAAGGGTGTCCTTTAATTCCCATAATTGTATTATACAAAGTGTCCTGCATGAGTTATGAGTGTCAAATTAAAAGGTAGATGTGAGCTGTTGCTAGGATGTAACAATAGGTAATGTAAAATGTTACATAATAGCATTACCTTGAACAGAGTTTTCCTGTAACTTTATGCTTTCTAGTTCAAATAGCTTTATTTGCCATGACATTTAGTCTCTTACACAGCTGAATTGTGAAAAGTTGGTTCACCAACATTCACCAAGGGGGGTGAAAAAAAAGTGTTGGAAAAGTTTAGGTGGGTGTAACCTGCCCTGCAGTCTTGCAATTGCCAGCACAGAGAGCTATGTTTTTGGGCAGAAATGACAGCAGCGGTGTCTCCTGATGAATAGAGCATAGGTGTGCACGGTCATGTAAAGCAGGTCACAAAGGGAGTGTTGGTTTAGTGGGCCCTTCAGCAGGCTCAGGCTGGGGCCATGGCTGCCTCGGTTTTTTTTTTTTTTTTTACTCCTCTGCTGCTGAACAAACACAGCGGGCCCTCTGATTGGCTGAGAGAGCGGACCAATCAGAGGGCCGCAGAGCCCCTCCGTACTACCGCTGCTGGCTCGGCCTCAGCGCGCTCATTCATTGGCTCCCCGGCCGGGCTATTCTATATGAATCAGCGCGCCAATTACGGTTCGCTCCCCGCGCCGCTCCCGCCGGGCTCCGTCTGCGGCCGCGAGGATGCGGCGACAGGCGAGCCGGCGGCCCGACCCCGAGGCGCTTTTTTCTCCCCCACAGCTCCCTTTATAACGTTTGTGGAAGTTTGAGGCACATTTCGCTCTCCCGGGCATCTCACACAAAAGTAGAACAAGTAGAAAAGAGGGAAGGAGAATAGACGGGAGCGTTTAAAAGTCGTCTTTTGAGCTTCCCGCTCAAGTTTAACGTCTTAAAAATTGTTTTCAAGCTCTAAAGCCCCGAAAAGTTCCTCAATAACTTTCCCCCCGCGCGCTCACATCAGCGTGTCCCTCCCGCACGGGCCATTATAAGGCGGTTTATTAAACCTGAGCGCTTCCCGTCGGCCTGGTCGGGCTCATACAATTTTTTATAAGCAGCTTCATTTGGCTTTAACGATTTCCACCGCGGGTGAAATAACGAAAAGAAAAAAACGGGACACGGCGCGAGTGAGTGCGCCCTGCCTGCAAAGACTGCGCCCTTAGAAATGTTGAGTCTCTCTCTCTTTTATTTTTTTTTTAAGGCGTGAACGTATACATGCACGCACACACACACAGTCGGGTCATGTGAGCCTGCTGCCGCGTTTAAAGCCAACCGATGCGTGCGTGCGTGCGTACGTACGTGCGTGTTTGCGCGTGCGTGCGTGTGTGTATGTGTGGTGGCTACAGGCTCTGCAAGAGGAGTGGTGAAATGTATCGCAGAGGAATGTACAGGAAAAAAGTCTCTCCCCGCCCCCAGTCTGAGGACTCCTCGCTGTGGACGAATTCCATAGGGGGCAAAAAAAAACCTGACATAAAGTTTGAGCCCAGACTGCTTCCTATGTGGGAAGAGTGGCTGCGGTTAGTGTCAGCGCTGGGAGAGAACTGACAAAAAATCGATCTGGTTAAACATAGTGTGGATATTTCTAGAGAGGAGGAGAGTGAGGGAGACAGGGAGAGGAGAGGGGAGGCGGATTGTTTAAGTAAAACGCAGCTTATAGCCCAACTTTGAGCTGCTGGCCTCACTCCAAGATGTAGATACTCTGCGTCGCCCAGCACAAGCCTCTCTCTCTCTCTCTCTCTCTCTCTCTCTGAGCCCTTTAGGCTACACTGAATCAAGGGAGTCTGTTTTCCGGTGAGATCTGCTTTAATTTTTTTTTAAATTTCACTGTCAAGGCGATTCAGATCTTCAACAATGTTTTTTTTTCCTTCTTTGCACTTGAAGCCGCGTGGGCATTAAAATCCACAAGGCTGACCGCTTCGGACAGAGTCAGTGAACACTGTGGTGAACGCCATGTTGAGGAGAAACTAGGGAGCCTTTGCACAGTTCACACTGACTGATGGGAAGCTGGGTGGGTTTTTTTTTTAAAGAAAAAAATCCGTGTTAATGCAATGCTGCCCCTTGTCTTGGTCCAGGCGTGCGTTTGCTGATGGCACCAAGGGTCTCCAAAGAAAAGACGCACACAAATTGTGCTCTTTTTTTGTGCGTCCTCCTCAGATTCTCCTGTGGGATGACACCCTTCATCTCATTAGAAAATGGCGGTTCGTGCCCCTTCAAAACACACTGCCAAGGAGCCATTTCTGCGTTTTATCCCGCCCGTCCAGGCAGCAAATAACGAGTTAATGCTGCCTGGTAAAATGAGAAATAGGCAAATATATTTGAGCTTCTATCTGTTTGAATTTAAAGAGGATGACGGCAGGAAATAAAGTAGTCCTTCCCCTCGATTCTCGCCACTTGCAATTGGGTTTTAATCTTCCACTCAAGAATAAGTCAAATTCTGTGAATTTAGAATGGAAAAGGTGAGCTCAGCGTGGATCAGCAGGCACAGGGAATTTGATTTAAATGTGTAGATTTTTTTTGTACAATAAGTGCTCTTTTGTTGGGTTGAAAACAGCTTTAACAGCAGCCAAACACACACAGTTACCGTCACACTGTTGTTTCGTTGTACGTGTCCACAGTCAGATCCTGTGTTTTTTTTTTAATTGAATTATTTGTTTAATTGCAAGTAAATTTACTAAACTTTGCACACATTGTATTTTCTCTGCTACAGTGTATGAAGGAAACTGTTAATTTGTTTTTTTTTGTTTCAACAGAAGTGTTGTTCCCTGTTTTTTATTTTTTAGGTAATGAACATCTGTTGATTGTGGTATTTTTTGGTGATCTTGAGATGAATGCATTTTTACTGTTGTGGAGCATTTGATCAGATTAACGCCACATGTTCAGGGAGTACGAAAGGCTGATTAAAGTGGGTGTTTTCACGCACACATGAATATTTGCAGACTTTGCTTTCCCTTTGCAGCCACACTTCATGGTCAGAGTTTTAGCATGTAGCTTTGTCCTCCCCTCTGTAGGAATATTTCCCTCCTGGCTGCTGCTGCTGTTTACTGGCTTCAGCATCTTAATTGATCAGACTGTGATTTGTGTTGGGGGGATTCCTCTTGCAACAACTTATAAACAATCTATTTCTGCAACACCTTGTTCTGTGAAAGAAGGGAGACGCATGCTTTTGTTTTGCTTCAGGTTTGTACTCTTGTGAATTTAAAATTAGATTCTGTTTATTGCTAAATAAAGTGCATAATTTGTTGAATCAGGAATAGACTCCATTGTATGTTTTGTCAAGTGGAAAAAGTTTCTGCAAATTGTTGTTTAAAATCTAGCTGTTATTTAGTATATGTGGATTTTGACTGGACGTACAAGTGTTGGAAGGAATCATCCTATTTTATACAATTATTTACTGAAATCTATTAACTTCAGTAAATAAATGCAGATTATTTTTGAACTAGTAACTTTTTTCAAATGTTGCGGCGTAGCAAATTCACTTTTCTGCTGTTTGTGGAGTGTCCGTTGCATTAAAATCTGAGATGTACAGACATGCAAAAGGCTGTTCACAAGTTCAAACAGTTTTAAAATATCTAATGAAACATTTTATTATTTTGATCCAAACGAGCTTACAGTTAAAAAAACAATAAAAGAACATTTCTACCACAGTAAAGAACTGTTTGGTAGTTGAATTTTGACAAATATGTTTAAAAGATAAAGCAATAACTGCTTTTAAACCCTATAAATGTAATTTTTCCAAAAAACATCTTCCACTGACTAAGATAAAGAACTTTAAATTTGCTCAAAAGTAAAATAACGCAAAGCGTCAGGTGATATTTCTCTTGGATTTTTGTACCACCAGGATCTCTGACTGCTAAGTGTGATGAGCAACATGTGCAGGTGGTGCAGCAAACAGTTGTTAATGTTTGTTGTCCCAAGTGGAGCCTCGTGTTTACTGCTCGGATGTGAACCACTCAGGAGCTGGGGACTCGAAGCCCCCTCCTGCGCCCTGCTCCCACCACTCATCCTGTGTTCAAACCATATAAGACATGAAGACACGAACATGCTGCTGCCTGTTAACTTTCAGACATTCTGTACATTAGCAGTGTGCCCTCCCAGTTTTATTCTGGGATGGTTTGTCTGTCTGATTTTTCTTTTTTTCATAAAGTAGGTTTGCTTGGGTGCCTCCAAGAAAACCTTTTAAATCACTTTTGATGCTGTCCTTTTCTGTCAAGCAGGAAATACTGGACATCTGTCTGTTTTTTCTGAAAGTTCGAGTCCCCAGCCGTGTAGGTGAGATGTCCCTACATGGCGTCCCATTAATGTGAAACTCATCAACCCATTCTCTCCCCTACTGGTCAGCCCACTGGGAGACTTTCCCCACCACCACGACATCCTGTGCCACTGTGCAATTTCAGTGAAAGAAAAGAAGTTCATATGTTATGACACAACCTCACATGTAACCTTAAAATCAAGAGAGAAACGTGTATTTTCTTCCATTTCTGAAAGTGCACCTGCTTTCTGCTTTGTAAGACTGTTGAGAGCTGGCTGCGCGAGACTTTACGTTTGTGGACAGTCACTTAAAATCTTTTTGTTTACTCATTTTATTACACAACCCCAGCACATATCTACACCACAGACAGCTGAATATGGCTTCTAGCGTTGGATCTTTATTGAGAAAGACCTCATACTTTGACCCTTGTATCTTTCCAGCTTGTGGTTACCTTGGAACCTGAGGAATTATCTTTGAGTCGGTGTGAATGAACGCATAACTCTGAGGGGCCCCATGACATGTCAGCAGTGATTATTAACCCCAATTGAATGAAGTGCCTTATTATTGCGGGCTAAGGTCTGCAGATAAAGAACCCTCCATTCCTTCCTTCAGCTTTTCTTCTGTGATTGGCCACTCGGTTTCAAGCTCTTTTTTGCCCCAACTGTGTCAAATACCAAAAAAATGCTGATCATGTTGTATTGATGCACTTTGCAAGGTTTCGTTTAGTGCAGGTAACTGTGGCTTGTAAACCCGTACCCAGCAAACACGTGTTCTTTAATTGCTTCATAATGAAAAACATACGTTTGGGTAATGTCGATAAGGAAATGTCCTAGTAATGTTAAGGTGAAGTTCATCGCAGTCACATGAAGGGGAATTACTGTATTTTAATGAGCACCGTGGTTTTGGATTTTTAGAAAAGCACAAGGTCTTTTTGTTGCTAGTGTGCATTTGTACTGAAGCACCTCCGAACAAACCATGTTGTTACTGAATACTCTAAATAATGAGTGTTTTCTTACATGTGAACTTTGTGTCTTGTGCAACGAAAGCCACCCAATAAAAGCTTGGTAAAAGTCTGTCTTTGCATGTTTTCATTGGTGTTGTTTGAATGAGAGGAAAGTCTGTTTTCGGACAATCTATTGTGGTTTCCAAGAGTGGTTCCACATAGACTACCTTAAAAATTTCTGCAAACAGTAGCTCATCATCCACATCTTTGGCTCTGGTCCTTCTCTGTGAAACTCTCCCAGCTTGTTTTCCCACTTCACCCACTCAATTTAAAGCATTAACTCCCACCTATATGACTGAAGCTAAACTTCAGTTTCATGCATATTAAGTCAGAAAAACACAATACAAACTTGGGAGTTTTCACATATTTGTATTTCCATACAAAGAAACAACAATAAAAAATGAAATGCATGATAATAAAACTCTCTGGGAAACTCAAACAATGACTTTCTCTACTAAAAAAACCCCCAAACAAATGTGACAATGTGAGCAAAGAACCAACTACTGCTTGCTGGTAACACTTCTTTTTACAGCCAGAATTACCTGCTACTTACCAGTAAGCTCACTTAGTGCTAGGTGGCATTGACATTAATGTGTTATAATTTGAAGATTTCCTTAATACAGAGCGTAAAAGGAAGTGGCACCATTATTTACTAAAAACTCAATTTCCTTTCCCCATCATCACAAGGACCGTGTTTACAGTGATCAGTGCTTTAAATCTCATTTACCATCACATGGCAGAAAAAAGGGTATCACTGCTGTAGAAAATGAGGAGGGAAGGAAGGATGCAAGTCTAGGAATGAAGCAACAGTCATCCAACAGATGCTGGCTTCTTTGCTCACACTCGACATGGCTGCATCAAAAACGTCTAAAAAAATTAAGACATCTATTGCATGTAAACAAGAACTATCTCAAACTGAAGAGTTCGGTCAATATAGACATGCTAGTTCAAAATGTTCCCCTCGGAGACACCTTGATGAATCACACACCATCAATTACTGGAGGGAAGCTGAACTTTGTAAGAAGTGACTTAGTATCGCCCTGCAAGAGGAAAACATTTATATTAGTCCAGGTTTAAGCACATTTATGATAAAATTGTTTTTCATCAGTGATCTTTTTAAACATGCATACAAAGTCCAGTTTGGTTTCATGTCTGAAGAGGATAAAATAGGAGTTTGCAAGCTTTCTACTGTATGCATTTCTCTTCACACTTACGTGGGCTGTAAGAGCGAGACCGCGAGCGAGACCTGTATCGACTGTAGTAGGGTGATGGAGAGCGCCTGCGACTGCAAAGAGACAAAGACAACTTAATACATTTTCTTCCATGTAACAGCATTAACGCCGACTTGCTCTTGAAAATTATTACTCACCTATACCTATAGTCGTACTCGTCGTATCTGTCATAGCGGTCATAGCCACGGTCGTAGTACGAGTCTCTCCCCCTCCTGCTGCTGCCACCACCGCCACCCCCACCCCCGCCGCCATTGCTGTTTAAATAAGAAAAAGAGGAAAAAAAAGAGACATTGACTTCCAGGCATCTTATCTCTTGAAAAATACAGCACCATGTAAAAAGTGATAGAAATTGCTACAAATAGCAGGTGTCTCAAGAAAAAGTTGCAGTTGGATACAATAATTACGTGAGTGAGACCTGACATAAGAGCAATTTTACCATCTTCTTTTTTTAATCCAGGTAAATGTACATTTTGCTTCTAAGGGACCTTAAAAATGTGCAGGAATATCTATACAATAGGTTAAGGAAAACAATATGCAAGACTTGACATTAATGTTAATCTTACTGAGTTGGTCGGCCCATGTAAATTCCTGGTGTGGGGGTATGGGGACGTTTGGTAATGGAATAATCCACTCTGATGCGCCTCCCGTCCAGCTCCATGCCATTGGCTCGTTCCATTGCCTGGGGAATGCAAGAGGCGGAAGGAGGCAAAGATGTTATCAGGCTAATGTAAGCTTTTTGGTAGATATCATTCAATTCACAAAGGCCCACCTACATTACACACACTGTAAACCATTGCGATGGGATGCATGACTGCAAGGTAAGCAAATTTGTAGCAAGGTCGACACCTAGTGGTGTGCTCTTGTAAACACACATAAAAAATAGTTGCATTATCTGGAGAGAAAGATCTTTGAGGCTGCTTGTGCCGCTCAAAAAAAACAAAGCACCAAACTTTATGTAGTTGCAGAATTATAATAGTTATATAATAGTTTAATCAAAAGGGAGCTCAAGGGCAAAAATCAATGTGTTTACTAGACTAAACCCTTGAAATTACTTTATGACAATACTCTTTATTCCTGATTCTCTGGTGCTACAGTCATGCTGCCGTGTATAGCCACAACCAATCAATAAGACCACAATCATGTCCCATACCTCTTTGGAATCCTCAAGTCTCTCGAAGTAAACAAAGGCAAAGCCCCGGGAGCGACCTGTTCGTTGGTCATACACCACATTGACCCCTGCCAGAGGGCCGTAACGTGAAAACACCTCCCTCAGGTCACGCTCTGTGGTGTACAGGCTCAAGCCAAACACCCCCAAACATGTGCTGGGGTCAGGGTTTGCCTGGAAGGGTTAACAATAAGGGTCAGAGCTGAGCGCTTGGCCTGCCGCATCTACTGATTAGCATACAAAATCCATTTGCTGTATTTAAGACATTGCTATGTGCAGGTGGCAGCAATTTACATGTTTAAATCCGTGGGCAGACTGTAGAAGTACATTTACATTAAAACTCATGCACAGAGTTGGATCAATTCATTTAGAATTTTAAAAAAAAATCCCTATTTCTGTATCAGGTGCTTCACATCAAATCTTCACTGGTTAGGGAGGAGGTACAACTCCTATACTAGCTCTTACACTGTGACATGTCTTCTGGCTTTCATCTCAGACAGTTATTGAGTTAAATTTATGTACAGTTTTACAACGGGGTTCCCTCCAAGCATCTCCAGCTGTAGAAGTCCAACAGTAAATGCTCAGTGGGTAAACTACAGTATGACAGCTTTAATAACCCCTTAAACAGCTTCAAAAAGATACTCCTGGGAAAATTACAGAATAAAACCATTTCATTTGACTCCTGCTTGCTATGAAAATCTTTCTAAATTCCTGCTTTGTATTATTGCATGGACACAAACTGTGGGTCATCAAGCTTCAATGTTTCTTTATGTAAAATGTAGGTTTTTCAACATGTTGAATCCTCCAACTTCCCATAACAGTTAGATGAAAGCTTTAAAGGCCTCCTTGGAAAAATATGAACACTTTTAAAGGAGTGTTTTTGAATGCATTAGGTATATTCAATATATATGGCACATCGTAACTACAACGCATGAACACTGCATACACACATCTAATGATCCACATATTAGATTGATGCAACAAAATTTACATTCAGTACTTTATATACGTTTAACACTTTCATTGTATTTATAAATATTGATAAATTGGTGCATATTTTACTATTTAACTTTACAATGTGGGTGATGCAATGAGCATTACAGATATTAATCAGTGTAATTTACCATTTTGGTTGCAGAAGAGCCCCACTTTCTGAATATACTAATATAAGGCATTACCCCTCATTCAGTATGACATTAGAGGCAGCACCTTTGACCCACACACAAACATTACATTGCTCTTTCCCATAATATGTCAGAAGGTCCACATACCCTAACATCAGCATCACCGCCATGACTGTATGCTTCTTTTGTGAAATCATGGCTCTGTTGATATAATGAGAGGAGGGGAAGGTTAAAAAAGGGGTTATTAAAAGTCATTTCAAGGTGGTTTCCCACAGCATTAACCACAATCGTCTGAAAAAATTACACTTTCACTTCATCATACGAGCCTTGTAATTATATTTTGATAATCCGACTCCAATCCATTTAAAACATTTTACAAACACTTTTCTTGCTGTAGCCTATGTGATTTGTCTACATAAATCTACACAGTTTTGAGGAGATTAGCCTGATGATTGTAAACTCCTGTAGGAGCTTAAGTGACAGGTCATAAGTATATGCCCACGTTTTTTTTTTACTAATTACAGGATAAGATGTGCTATAAGTCAATCTCCTCAAAACTCTGCATGATGTTCAAAATGTCAATACTCATACCATATCCATGTGAGCATCCAGTGTCCGGTTCACCTTCTACAGCTTATAGTACTTTGCCCTCTCGTCAGATCTCACCACACTCACCCTGCTGCCAGTGTGACGGCGCCGGTTCGACATAGGGGAGGCGCTCTGGCTCCTCTTGCGGCGATATTCGGGGCTGTAGGAACGAGAGCGGGACTTCCTGCGGTGGGAATAGGACCGAGACCGCGAACGGCTATAGCGGCGGTTTGAGTGCCGCCTCGAGCGAGACCTGAAATGGACGCAGTAGAGGAGGAGCAGCATTGCATTTAATAACAAACAAAAAGAGAGAATTTTGTCATATACAATCAGTGACAAGGAAATGGGATATTGGGACACATTGATAAGGAAAAGCACTTTGAGACATATTTGAGCTCCTACAGAGCATTTATTTATCGTACAAAGTGATAACAATATCAAAAAGGCTGTTTTAAAGTGGCAACAACATACCTAGATTTTGACCGAGAGCGAGATCTGGACTCAGAGCGTTTGGAGGCCCGGGATGGGCTCGGGGAGCCGGACCTGCTCTCCGACTTGGCCCGAGCTGGACTGCCACGATCCGATTTAGATGGGGAGCGTGACCCCTATTACCACAGCAGCACGTTAACAACTCTCTCATGAACAAATACATTTATTTCATCACACAAAAAAACAAAAACAAAAAAAACAAATCAGGCTCAAAGTAGTGAGATATGGTAGAGTATGTTGGACACATACAATACACCTGTCTAAAAAGCACAGCTTATGTACTGTGGAGGAAAGGGTTAGTAATCTTATAATTTCAATAAATAAAATTTGGTTTACAATGTAGCCTATTATTAAGCATATTAATCAAATGTACATGACAGGTCTATTTCCATGTCCACCTGGGCCATCAAGGGAAAAAAATAAAACATGCATTTTCACGTTACACAAAGAGAGCAAGATAAAGAAAAGACATTTGTGACACAAACAGTATATTTACTTAACCTAGGGACACATTCATTCTTCCAGATTCGTTACACGCTACTCCCTTCTCTCAGGATTTCTATCCTTCTTCGTTCTTCTTTTTTCAGTTTTCTCATTTTCTGATTCCAGGTCTGTTTTTCCTCTCTTCACCCACAACTGACACCAGTTTCATTTTAGCCATTACACTGCAAGAGCTTCTATCTGACACCACTTCTTCCGTCACATTTCCTCCCTCTCCACTTCTATTGTTCTGCTCTGTACATGTTTTCATTAGCCTTCTGTTATCTTGAATTTTTTCTTCATCATTCTTGGATAAAACTCTTCAAATCCTTCACGATCAATAACCTTAATGAAAAAAGAACATTCAATAAAATTAAGATCATAGGTTTAATAAAACGGAGAATGAATATAGGAAATAAAAGGAACACTGAATGCATTACAATTACATTGTTGCTACATTAAATTTTTATATATGCCATAAATTATATAAATGAGCAAAGTTACAACAATTTAAGTTACATGGTAACAAGAGCTTATATATA
>JBAJHX010000040.1:8172998-8192998 GCA_037176925.1 Amniataba percoides
GAAGAAGAAGAGTGTGAAAGCAGGGAAGGAAGAGTGGCTGAGGACTTTTTTTGTATGATACAATAATTGATAGGAAAAACAAATACTCAGGTTGCCAAAGAGCAACAATGGCTGCAGTGATATTCACAAAAAAGGACGATCCAGTATTTCATTTTATATGCAAGAGAGGCAGATGTAATGCAAGTCAAGTGACAGATATATAAATTAGAACAATTTGCAAATATCAAGGAGTAACCACGGTGATTTGTCTTGGAGCTAGCTTCTATTTATAAAGCAGTCTGGTTGAAGCAGTCTTGCTAGCGGAGCGGGAATATTTCTTTTTAAATAAATAAAAAAAATAATACATTCATGGATATTGTTGGTCTGAGGCAACACCAGAAAACGCCTCTGCCTCACTAACACAGGTTAAGTGAGCCAAATCTGAGGTGAAGCTGAAATATCGCTGTTAAGTTATATTAGCTGGCGTTTAGTGCTGAATTACTGAGCTCTGTCGGCAGCCACACGGCAAGAAAAAAAAAGGAAGAAAAGGAGATATTTTGTATTATTCGACGCGACTACTTACCCGCCCTTCATAGTTCCCGTCCTCAATATCACTCATGGCTGAGAATAGCTAAAAAGAAGGGTGTGTTTTAGTAGAAATAAACCGCACAGTGAGTTTTTTTAGCTCAGTGTTTCACACTGCCGGACTATTAGCTAGAAGATGGCGCGTTAAGTGGGTGGTATGTTTACGTGCTGCAGCATCTGACGTCATGTCCCGTCTCGTCTCGCCACGCCCCCTTTCATGCAAATAAACTTGGCATCCTTGAACGTCTCATAACACACCCTGAAAACTTTTTTCAATTCAATTCAGATCTTTTTCGTTCAGTCTTCTTTCTTTTTTTAACCACAGCATGAAAAAAACTCGTCGCATTCAAGAGTTTAACTTCTTCATACATTTTGGAAAATGTTAAAGTTGTTATTTATGTGCTATTGAGAGGATATTAATGAATCATTGTTCTGTGTGAATCATTTAAAGATGTAGTCTGCTATTTAAATCAAATTCCCTTTTTTAAAATTCACTTTTCCGTCACCATCCACTTGCTGTCTGTTCGGACATTCATACTCAGCCCTAGATCTGTGAATGGGAAACACACAGGATCAGACCGACCAGTTTGGAGAAAAGCTGGTTTCAAGGAATCATTTGTGTGTGTTGTGCATATTTGGCTCTCTGTCAAACTACAGCAAATTTCATAAATGAGTGTGTCAAAAATCCATTTAAAAAATCATCCCATCTAGCAGGTCATGTGTTGAGTGAATACAACAGCAGTATGATTACAATATTAACATATTTTGCCATGTTTAATTGTAAGAAATTTATTTAATGGATGCTAAAATAATTACATCACGATGGCATAAAAAATCTGAATTACTGGTCTTCCCACAAGATGACACACAAATAATATTTATAATGGTTGTTTTGTGATTGAAAAGAATGCACAGAATTTCAGGGCTCTCCAGACCCGCAGACTTCACCTTTAAATGTTGAAGCAGGTTGAGATAGAGCTAATTTTAAACACTCTACATGCTACTGGGTAGCTTACTCTGCAAAAATGGATCATACTTTATATACTCATACTTATATATACTCTCTCTCATCTTAACAGCTGTGGAGTACATGTAGTGGAGTAGGAGCAAAAAATAGCCTAAAATGGAAACACTCAAGCTAAGTACCTCAATAGAGGTTGAGTAGATGTAGTTGGTTACTTTCCACTGCAAGACATGAGTTAGCTTGTAAATTATAACACCAAGTACCTCCAGGTTTTGCAGTGAGGAGAATGAATAACAGACTCATTCACTTACACCTACATTAACACCATTCATGGACAATACTTTTTGGGAGGCACTGGCTGAATATTCAGATAGGAGATAAGTAAAATTGCATTCATTGTTTTGTGAGGCACATGAATGACAAAGCTCTCCTGAATGATACAAGGCATACTGTTCCCATGACATTTAACACAGAATTAAATGGAGGATCTGATATAAAATTGATTTAAATTGGGGAGGAATCATCTTTCCATGAGGTCAATTTATTAGTAAAGCTATCTCACAGCATCTGACTGGGTCACCAACCTTTTCTACTTTAGCATTATGAAGCAAAGTACAGTTATGGCATCACTCAACATAGACACAGTCAAACCACAGATCAATAATTCAGTCTAGGAGCTTTCACATACATGGAAGTTTGTTATGTGAGAGCAAAATTATAAATATTTTTTTTCTTCATACATTAGAAGGCCACTCACATTGACTTTGTCTCATACAATCCCAAATGTGATAAAAGTATTGCCTGTCTTTCTTTTGAAAATCATCATGTCAATGAGTATCACGATGAGCAAATTAAGGATCTTCTTCCTCTGGGCAGGAGAGGGTGAGGGGTTTCTCGGTATTATAGAAGCCTCCCTCTGGACCATTAGAGTGGAGGAATGAATATTCCACAGCCCAACGTTCACCCTCCTAAAATTTCCTTTATGTCAAATTTGGATGAGCCCAGTATTTTTAGAAAATCTCTAGAGTCACAGTGCAACATGAACCCTGAACATGTATGAGCAGTAGGTCAGTCATCTTAACAGCACTACAGCACTAAAGAGTAACCGGAGTACATTCAATCTGTTCCACACCCAAATTATAACATCTCTCACCACAGAACAAAGCACACATACACTCATGTATACGGTGGCTAAGAGGCATCATCCTGTCATGGTCTGCATTAACCTCAAATTGCCTTGCAGCAACTGTAAATACACATTTGCACTGCTTTCAGATGAAGTGCAAATAACATTCTTTGGATTATCTCTTACAGGTGAACTACGCAATATCAATTGTCCACAAAACTAAAAGAGTCTTTATCTGTAGAGTATTTAGGAACTGCACCGGCTAGAAACTTAGCTACTCCTTACTATAAACTACTACTGTTAAGTTCAGCATTTGGATATGTTGAAGCAGTATTGTAAAATGTTTACAATGTAGATAGGGAAGCCTTTAAGCCACTTTTATGATAAAGTATACAAGAACCCAGTTCAGTTCCAAGAGTATTCAGATCTTTTTGCATTTACTTAAACTGTGACACAATTCAAATATGGCATTATAAAAAATGCTAAAATTGATGTCAAATAATGTCAGCATTGTAAAATATATAAAATGCACTAGATAGTCTTGGTAAAAATAAATAAATATCAGCATATGATAGAAGAGAGCATAAAGAAGTCCATCTTCCTCCCTCTGTGCTGGCTGAACATTTCTGAGAAGCATCCAAAGTCTTCTGGATGTCCACATCTCGCTATTGCTTTTCACTAGTCTGATGTCGTTACATCAGTGATAACTGCTGGAAAAGTGTAATGTGCGAAAAAAAAAGGCAAAAAACAATATGGACAGCTTTCAACACTATGCTCCTGGATGTGGCCGAGGCCTGTTAGGGATGTGTGGGTGAAGGCGTGACGTCTCTGGGTGACTGCCCGGTGTCTCCTGTTTTGAGGATTTCTGTAGTGAAGCAGCAGCAGAAGCAAGGACGCCCCCTGCTGTGTGGGAGGTGTTAGTGGAAGAGGCATTGACCACCAACTCAATTTTCCCCTCCAGTTTGACCAGCCGTGTCAGAATGTCATCCAGCAACACAGCTATTGTCCTTTTTAGATCAGCTGAGAGAAGAAAAATTAAACACAGATAAGTGCTTTTTCACTGCTACAAAACACAATGTTCATTCAGGAGAGAGACATTACTTTTCTGTGCAGGAAAGACAGCCCTATGTAACACCCAGCATTCCTCTAAAATACTTACCATAACCAGCCATGGAGGTTCCCTGCGGCCCACCTGGTGCGTTCTGGTTCTCCTCTGTCAGGACCTTGACATATCGCCGGCTGAGTTCAAGGATCTGCTCACGTAGCTCGGCGCTGCTCTGATGGCGAGGCTGCTGCACCGTGTAGCGCAGCAGCATAAGTCCCCACACCAGGCCGAATACCAGCAGCAGCACACTCAGCTTCTGGGACATGTTCCTCCGCAGGAGTGCACCCAGCATGGTACTGGGGGTGGCGAAGGGTAGGGGAGCTGGAGAAGCCCTGACTGAGAGTGAAAAGATTTTTTGTTTTTTTTGGATGCCGATTTACCTATAACTTGATAAGTGGAGTAATAGTTTGTTGACACCAACACCTGCCAGTATCCACAGAGAGATCCAGTTCCACTAAAAAAACATATGTAGAGCTGGCATGAAATCAGTGCCTTGCTCAAGTTAACTCCAGCAGGACATGTGCTTGTCTGATACCCATACAGCTGAAGAAGTTTCTCTAAGGACTAAGGCATCCTGTCCCTTCTGAGGAGGAGGTGAGAAACTGTTGAACAACAGCAGATTTCAGGAAGTGGAACCAGAAGGAAGCTGACGCCCATGAGAACCGGCATTCAGGGGTTTTTGGAAAGGTGCTCGAGTTGCAACTCCAAATCACCAAGGCAGGCTGGGCGCTCAGGCAGGGGGTCCGCAGACATCGCAGGCTAACTACAAGAAGCATACAAAGATAGATCAGAAAGAAGAAAAACATAAAAAGGAAGAAAGAAATACAACAGACATTTATTATCATCAGCTTTCAGAGATTCAGTTGGCATTATTCATTATTATTCATTTGAGATTATTTTATCCTTACATTTTCATTGTGCAGGTACAAGGGCATTAAATGGAAAAAGAATCTCATTTTACAGTAAACCAAAAATACTTCAAGGCTCATTTTCATAGCCCTTCTATGTTGATTCATATTGGGCTCAGATCAGTGTTGAGCACTGTGGTTGTTATTCATAACGACTGGAGGATTTCTGGTTGGATAAACACAAAAAGATTTTCCAGCAGACACACAAACAATACTTAATGTGCTGGACAGAGGACAAAATCCACCTCATCATTACTGGCAGGGAACTGGTGGCTACATTAAAGCAGCTTCGTTGGCCATTTAGCTATTATTAAAGACAGACTGAGGGTCAGGGTGCACAATGGTCCCCTCATCAACAAATGTTTTTCAGCTCGCTTAGCCCAGAAACCTGATTAGCAGTTTAGATTTCACAGGACCCACTTTGCAGCTCCAGATAGGAGCCACAGGGAGAGACAGAGGCATAGAGGGCATTCATTCTCTAATCCCAACCCCACAATGGCTATCTGACCGACAAATAGCTCGTGAGAGTGCACACAGGGGAAATTAGGCGATCATTTCTCAGTTTTCACAACTTTGTCACCAAGTTAATTCTCTGCGCTCTCTCTCTTGGGTGTGTGGGAGTGTCGCTTCCTCCCGAGGTCAGGGAGGGGACAGTGACTGAGGGAATAAATTATGAAAAGAAAAGGTAACAGAATCCGATTAGGGATGCTTCCCAGTCTCTGTCCACACACACACACACACACGTCCTTCCTGTGACCGGGGTGCTACTGTGAAAGGAAGGCAAGGTGCAAAGACTTTATGAGAGTGAGAGTTGAAACCAGTTATGAAACGATGCACACTGTGACAAATATGTAACCGAAATGCCATGCATAACGAGAAACTCTTCCTCTCGCATGTCCGAGAAGTACGAGCATGAAGTCCTTGAAGAATAACTTTGTGTCAAATTATGCTTTCTATTTCACAAACGGAAGTCATATCAACTTGTCGCATAAAGCCAATTTTCACCATTCACATTAAGTGATGTAAAAAAAAAAGGTCAAGTAGAGCAAAAGTTACAGTGCATGATACATGGGAGCCTTATACACAATAAAGTAGAGATTATATGTCAACCTGGGGTTAAACTTTTTCTGTGGATAGAGAAGATAAACTATTCCAGGTGCAAAACAGAAAGCAATAAACTTTCCGGGTTAGATTCTGTGCCGTCAGTCTATCAGTCAACAGATCATACCTGTCTTACTTACTCAAAGGACTGACACATGATGACTACCAGTGCGGTTTTTGTATTCAGACAGCATCCAGTCTTCACTGTCATTTCAGGTCAGGCCAGATCATTGTTCTGAGTAAAGGCACACCGTTTAGGCGACGGCTTCAGACAACGGATGTTCCACTTGTTTAGAGGATTGTTTAAATATAGAGTGCCTGATGGAGGCGATTGGCAGCGATAAGGCACGCAGTGTAAAGCAAAATACCTAATCAGCAGGTTAAATATTGACCACAACATCTGTCACAAGGGATTCAGCAGCTGGCTGGCTCGGCAACAGATTGACTCAGCCAACTGCAGACAGCATAAAAACTGAGGTATCAGTTATGTCGGGGTGGAAAGAGATAATAAGTCGTGGGAGGTTTGCAGGATCTGACACTTAAGATGCACGAGTTACAAACCACAGACTGACTACTTAGCAAACACGGCGACTCTCTGAACTTGTGGAGTGTCAGGCTACGTGTAAGGTAAACCAACAAACACTGAGACGATAAAGAACGACAAAGGAAAGACACAACTATGTCAGACACTGTTTTGTTTTTTGTTTTGTTTTTTTTACACCTGAGACAGATTGTTTAGCTCAGTTGAAGCCGATTCCAACTCCACTGACATCTCAAGCTAGCTCGACATGTTAGTTCGCCATTAGCCAGCAAACACAGAAACAGTTAAATGCATCAAATCCACTGAATAATGAGGATAAAAAACATCATTTTTATCACAGTGTGTTGCCCGAGGAGCTACCTGGAGGTCGCAGGACGGGACGGGGGCTCCAGCTGCTTCCCCTGGCTGACACTGAATGATGTTTGTTGTTTGGCCACGCCGGGCTGTCGTAGCTGTCGCCGGGGAAAATATTTTCGAGCAGCCTCGGCGAATTGAAAAGTTAGCCGCGGAGCTTCTCGCTGAGGGGTCCGCCCGCTCTGTTAGTTATTTCGGCTTCTTTCCCGGGTGTCGTGAAATAGTGGTGAGCTCACCTGCAAGAGGCGAAAGTCGTCAGCTTGAGTCCCGAGCATGCAATTGTGCTGACTGTCATGGTTCCCCTGAACGTCCACCGCGTGCGTCACTGCTACGGCATTATGGGAAATGTAGTCGCACAGCTCGTTCTCCCTCAACTTAACATGAAAAAAAACAGAAGAAACAAAGTGAGTTGTAATTTAATGTTATCAGTTAATCGGTTTAAATTAAAACAGTGAAAAAAATGATATGGCACTGGATAAAAAAATAGCCAGTAAAGTTTGTGGAAACACGGTTTTCGGGGTGTTAGCTAGCCAGGCTACATATTGTTAATGCTCACTAACTTAAATTTTAGTCTATAAATGCTAAATTTCCTTCTGTTATTGTGTGTGTGTAGTTTACTCTGCGACCGTTAGAGGAACGTCTACTCCCATTTCCATGGCAACGTCATTGCTCGTGGTAAACAGTGGCCGTTCACAGTGGAAGACAAAACAAACAAGAAAAAGCCCCGGCAGCTATCAATTTAGGATTTTTGACAATGGAAAGAGCATGTCTTGACAAATCAGCTTTAAAAGCGGTGGATGACTACTGGGAGTACACAAGGTTTGTGTTGGACTGTGTCTGTTTTTATCTCCTGACTTTATCGCTGGATATCTCTTTAACTCTATTTTTCACACACTTAGGGGCAATAAGCCATGTGACAACAATTTCAGACTTAAGAGGAACTGATGTAGCTGAAGTTACACAATAACCCCTTTTGTTACAAGCAGACCAGCTAATTCTAAAGGGAAGACAACACATCAACAAGCATCTGTACTGTTTTTGTTGGTTGTTTGTCTTTTCAAGGATCGTGGGTGATGATGATGGAGGAAAGCTGTTCACTCCAGAGCAATATGAGGAGTACAAGAGAAAGGTGCTCCCTCAACGAGCGGAAAACAGGTTGTATGTGAGCTTTGGGGTGCCAGGAGGTATTAACTGCAAACTCATTGGCCCTGAGACACAGTGCTTCTGCACACACAGGTAGTGCATCTATTAAAAACACATCCCTCTCCCCTTCACACACATGAATAAACACATTTGTTATTTTGTCCAGGTACAAGCAGCATAAGACTGACTTCGAAGTGGTTCCCTCTCAGCGACCCCTCGCCCTGCCATGCCAGGTCAGGGGATGTCATTGCACTGCCTATCAATATGTTCCCCGGATCGGGCCAAACCCTGTCCGCTGCAGGTGTAAACACTTACCTCAGGATCACAGTGAAGCTACCGGCAACTTGTGCAAAAAGTGTGAGTCTGAAAATACAACAAAGACCAAAGACAGGGGTTGTTCACACTAGCCCAACTTAAAGATGTATTATATGATTTGCTCTTTGAGAGTGCTCTTTGAGGAGTTTGGCTGAGGTATCATTTGTGTTATTTTGTGAATATTCGCCTCTCTATTTATCTCTGGTGAGTGGCAACTTCATCAATGGTGTTCAAAATCAATAAATATTCACACGCTGGCTGAATTGATATGGGTTACTACAGTGGTATGATCCCAAAATAAACATTTTTCCATGTAACTTTACTGGAAGAAATGGATCATAAGTATGCCAAATAAAACTGCATCATGGTGCTGACTTGTAAAAAGCCTGAAGTCATGTTCCATCACTTCTATATGCAAGACCACAAACGAACATCTTTCAAAATGCTTGTCTTCTAAATGAAGTCTGGATAAACTAATTCTTTCCAGAATTGTAGACTCCACCTTTAACTCCAGCACCTTACCCAGAGGGAAACATACATACAGTTCACGCTCACAGTGGTTTTCACACACTTGTTTCCTCACAACTCATTTTTCAGGTAGTTCGTGTGCTGGTTTCCAGAGCCCCTACACCTGTGGGTGTGGCCAGCCCAGCTCTGCCCATCAGACCCTGGTGAGTAGAGTCAAACCACAAAACACAGGTCCTTGCTTGCAATTATAAAAACCATAAAGTTGATGACTCCACATCATTTGAACTCAAATCACATTTTTTTTTTGGAAGGTTGAGACAAAACAAGAGAGCGAGGGACGCGGTCGGCCTGTAGGCAGGGACGTCCCTTATGCTGCCATGGGGGGGCTTACAGGGTTCAGCTCCTTGTTGGATGGGTACCTCGCTTTGGACGCCTGTGGCTCAGGTGAGCATCAGATATATGAGAATTTATCTGCAGTGGAAAGCTGCAGCGGAGAAACCTGTTTTTAAATATGTGCACACATTTGTGTGAGGTGTGCTCAGCCTGGCAGGGTGAGTCAGGAACTCTCCATACATACACACATAGTTACCTGGAGCAACGTGAACTCCCAGTAATAACAAACAACACAAAGTCATTTTCAGCTCAGACATTCTTTAGTTCATGGAGTCGGTGTTTTGGTGATCCGGCCTTTCTTAGACTATCAGGGTATGGTGGAGTTGTGGGTGCAGGCGTTGCGCAGCAGGTAAGTTCCTGTAAGAGGCATGTGAGGGCAGCAAAGAGCAGCACAGCACAAGTCTACAGACTGATCAAGTAATAAGCGCAGAACAGAAACCACATGTGTACCCCACAGATTTGATTGATTTCTACATTTGTGGTAAAGCTGTGGGGGGTTGATATTATTTAAAGAACAATTGTTATTCATTTTTTTAAAGACATATGTATGGTAATTAAGAGCTGAGATGCATCATAACTTATCTTTATCCTTCCATGCGCATTAAGGAGAACAGTATTTTTAATGTTGCAGTGTCATGGAGATATTTGGAAACTTCAGTGCGAAGAAAGAAAATAGTTTGCATTTTACGTCAGATCAATCATGAGTTCAATCAACTTTTGAAAAGCCATTTTCAACCCTTCTGAATAGTATGTAAATTTAACAAATGATTCAATGTGCAGCATTAATTCAATTTTTTAAAATCCATTAATGTGTAGTTAATTATGCAAGATTTAATAGGCAATTGACTGATTACTCCACAATTTAGTCTTTCCTCTGCACACGCTGTGGTTGTGAGTTAAGAGCTTCAAGTCTCACGTTCAAATGTCACATGCTCTTCCAAATACCGTTCGGCACAACCTTGAGGTATCATTGAGATTTGTGAAAAACAAACTGTATGTTCATTAGTGACTGCAGAATAAAGGCAGTGTATAAAATGTAAGCCTTTATCTTCAACACCATGTCTGCTTCAGGTCCTAGTATAGTCAATGCGCACAGCAGTCTCATACATGTGATACACAACATCGGCTGCTGGTACCCGTCACATTTGATTTTTATTAACTCTGCTGCATCTTTTTCATTTTTTTTTTCAGATCAAGAAGATGGCTGCCAGCAGAGACGCTCAGCATCACAGATCAAAGAAATGTCTCCTAAAACATTTAGCTCTGTTCGCTGTAAGAGAGAGACCAACAAACGGTGAAATGCACAGTTTTTCTCAAAGTCAAACTGTCTATTAAATATTCACATGCAAATATTGTACAAGAAGATCTATCAGTTGAATCACATATCTCCTGACCTGCAACCTTCAGTCCTGTTCAGAGCTTAAGAACATTTTCACAGCTAAACATTTTTTTTTAAGCAAAACGTCTGTCTTTGTCAGTGTCGTGATGCTGTGTTACAATCAACTGTCAGCAACAGTAGTGATTAAATCCCACCTCACAACTAAACAATTAGCTGACATTATATCGATCCAGTCAGAGGTTTAAGTGTAGGGAGCCACTGGCGGCATTACTATGGTAATCCAAATTTCTATGTCTGATACTGTTTATTTTTCGCTCACTTTGAATACGCAACCTAAACAAATCATAGTCTGGAGGAGCCTGAATACATTTGAATACACTCTCTAGATGAAATAATGGCACGGTGATCACATTTGGGAGCAGTAGAAGCAATGTTATCAGTGTTATTTTCTATGTTTCTATGTGCTGCTAAAATACCATGCACACACATCTATGAGGGTAAATTAAGATATGAACTTAAAAACGTCAAATCCAAACAACTGTAGAATGAGTCCTCTGATACATTTGAATTTTCAGCATAAATATAACGCATTAGTTATAGGTCAACATAAGAACAAGTAGTTTCTATTATCCACACTTGACACCTTAACCAACCCATATTTATTACTTGTTACTGTTTTCTAGCAATGCCTCTAATTTCCCTGTTGATACATGTTCTATAAACTGGTCAGTTTACACATCTGAGCTCTGTGTGATTGATGTTCTTTTACTCAGAGAAGGCCGCCCACTCAACATATCACCAAAATAAACACCAGAACCATGGAGCTACGCGTTCAGCGATGAGCGCCGTTTTTAATTTGCAGATAGATGTACTGTCTCCGATTGATTAATCCCATTCCTCACGGCAGATCAGCAGTGATGAGAGCTGATTTAATCCACGCAGTGAATGGAGATTGAAGCGGGTCATGTTTTCTCCAGTGGCGGCCCACTTTCCAACGTCTTTAACTGAGAAATAAAATTAACAGGGATGTAAATGAGGATTCACTCCCACACAGATGTTGTCACTGTGAGGATGGCAAGTCAAACTGGATCATCATCTGTGCTGCTTGCTGGCCGGTGCATGTCGAGTCACCTGTGTTGTAAAATAAGCAATCACCTGAGGGAACTTTGTGTGTGTGTGTGTGTGTGTTTGTATGTGTGTGTGTGTTAGTGAACTGAACAGGTGGTCTTCAGAGAAGGGAAGTAGGGCTACGCTCGAAGGACGTACGGGTGCACCTGGGTCTCAGCAGATGAGTGCTGAAGAGAAAACAAGTGGAAGGGATCCCATCTGAAAGCTGACACTTCGGATTCAGAGTGTATCTATGATGACCATGGTATCAGGTCATCTCAAGATAAAGTATGTACGCACACATTCACAGCAGCATACACGTTCTAAACCAATCATGTTTCCTGATCCCCATTCAGAAGAGCTTTGTTTACTTCTAGAATCAAGAACCCTTAAGAAAAGCATTTGACCTCTTTCCACTACTTACCCCTGGACATTTTTTCTCACAGAGAAAAACCCAATTAATTTAAGAGGTAAAGGCCTGACACATTAGTCTAGCACAATTACAATTTAGGGTAATTGCCTCTCCATAGCAACCCCGTTTAGGAGGCTACAGGTAATTTATTTTGGCCATTGGTTAAAGCGAATGACTACTTCACTTCCCTTATCTCCATGGGAACCACGCCCAACTTGACTGACAGATCTGACGCCTCGAATCAGGAGACAGGCACAGAAGATTAAATTGGCAATTACTGCACAAGGAAACACTTAATTACCCCAGTGACAGTTACGGTAAGAGGAAGAACACGCTCCTCTAATTTCCCCAAAGACTGAGAGAGAAGTAACAAAAACTCCGGGGCACAAAGGGACACAACAGACTGATGGGCGCTGACAAATCACTAGAAAGTTCCAACCAAATACGACTCAGAGGGGAAATGCAGCTTGAAATCAAATCTCTGAAATGCAAAAAAGAAGGACTAGAACATCTGTGAGCTACGTCATTGAATGTGTGGCCCATTTTATTGTGGAACAAATGCTCTGTGTGTCAGTCAGATCTCATATTGATCATCATTCTTTCAAGTTGGAAGTCTTTTTTTCCCTTGGTAGTGATAATTATCACCAACAGCTCACCTCAGTTCTACAGATCACTGTAGCGTCTTTTAGCCAACTTTTTTTGTTTTTCACCTTCACTCGCACCACCTCTCGTTGGTATTGTTTCACCTATGTTTCTTGGACATCCATTACTAAAAGGTTCGAGCATTATTCTGCTGTATGGCAGCCAAACTTTGTATCAACTTTTAACAAAGAAATGACTTTTTTTTTTCAAGCATCATCAACTCAGTCTTTCACAGTTATTCTCTGATTGTGAGAAGAATAATCCAGTTTTCTATTTAGAAAAAGTCTTACTTGAACAAAATGCAGCATGTTCGTTGTTGAAGAAGAACAAAAAACCCATCACAATCTCCTAAAAGTGAAGCACAATCCTACGTATGACTTTGACACATTGGACATGTGTCTGTGTGTGTGTGTGTTCCCTCTCTTTTGTGGTAGAAACAGTGGGAAATTGACAGTGCAGCGACTTTGTAGAGGCTCTGCTTCGATCCCCTTCTGTGTCGACAGGCTCAGAGAGGAGGATGGTGAGCGAGTCGTGAGAAATGGATTTGGCTTTTTCACAAAGCGCAGTGATAACGAACAGAGAGGGATGTTGTATGGCTGGGTTAAATCAATAGTAATGACTGACTAACAAAAGTGTGTTTATACACCACACCCACTCATATATATACACACATTAATTGAGTGCATATGGCCACAAACACATACATGGCATAATGTGTGTTTGGCAGAGAGGAATTGGTGCTAATAATTCTTCTTTGAATAGACCAGTGTTATCAGCAGCGTTTAGCAATAATGTCCTCGGAAAGAGCCCATAAGGTTTCATATTGTTAAAGGACCGAATCAATACCAAAGTGTTGAAGGGTTTCTACAATTTCCATGTTTCAATAAGCCATCAAATCTGCAATTATTAATGTTGGTAAGTTATTATTTCTGAAGTGGGTCAAACAGTTCAAAAGATATATTCTGTGCACTTGCAGGATAAGCATATATGATTAAAAGCACACACATATCTGTTATCTGTTATCTTAGCATAAGAAAAGGAAACATGATGAAACACATAGCCTGGCTCTATCAAAAGGCAACAAAACATCTTTATAGTGCTTTGTAAGGTGTGGTCAGACAGAAAGCAAAGCAAAATTTCACCTTGTATTATTTGTCTTCCATTACTGCCTTTTTTTGCTTAGTTGTTGCTTAGTTTAAATGTTCTATAGCACCTGAGGTAGACATTGCAACACACTGAAGGGCAATGTTAGAGGTCAGTATGTAGATTAGCAGGAGTGCTACAGGTACAGAGAAAAATCTTTTTTGATTGTTACTTTAAGTTACGTCACTGATAGGATGTTGTTAATGATGTTGGAAATGTCATCTGAGGACTGCTGTGAAACCCAAGAGAAGCACAGATGTATATTAATGGAAATATACCTGGATACAATGTGAAATAAAACCACAAAAATGACCTGACTCTCTGGTGGTGTGTGAGCAAGAAATGGTAACATATTTACATGTCAAGCCAATTGGACCTTGGCTTTTGTTAAAAGTTTGAGTGGCTTTAGCAGTAAGATTAATGTTTGCCACTACAAGGGTACTTCCCAAAACATCTCCAATAAATGTTATGCTCTGGCTATTCTGTCAGGCCAGATGATGACGATGATGAAGATTTATATCCTTCGTGTAATGCTTGACTTAAAGGTCTTAAAGGTAAGACATTCACCAATCAGTAAAACATTAAGAAATGTTGTCAGAATCACCACTCCCAACTCCTCACCAAACCCATTAGAGCATGTGTGTAACTACTTGTGCTCACAAAAAAATCAGCATTATGCACCCTTCTACCATGCTACCTGAATCATACCATTCAGTTGGGAAATGACTTTAATTTGCAGAATAAGTATTTGGACACATTCAATAGCTGATTGACAGCAATGTGGAAAAATGTGTTCTTTCATGAATGCAGCACACTTGAAAACTGACGCTTTCAACTGCTTTTTAATGCATTAGCTGGACTGCTTAAATTGTACATTTCCCCTCCATTACCATCCCCGTCGGTGAAGTCTGCATCTAGCATGGTGTCTAATGCACAGGTAATATATTTAACCTGACTGCGTCAGTGGTTATCACATTTACTTTTTAGACACACAGTATGCTAAGTGGTTGAAAAAGTGCTCTGAGTGTATTCAGGAGGCAAATTGAAATGTTAGAATGTTACGGTATTTGGGCATTTCTTCATTCGTGGTCTTCTGTTTAAATGCATAAATGATCCATAAACGTGAGAGCATGTTAAAGGGTTAAGAGTTTTAATAGGTAGATTAAGATCACCGCATCCACTATAACCTCTTAGGATAGTTAGCAATTTATTAAAATTGTAATAATGTATAGTAATAGTATTGTAAAAATCAATTTAACACTTAGAATAACACAGATAGACAACACTTACATGAGATAGATTAGCATCTGAATTTAGATGTATTCATATTTAATGCCTCTGGGGTTCAACAAAAACACAGACAACCTGACATAACTGTGACACATCCGGTCTCAAATAGGTCACAGCAGTTATTAAACAAAAATTTAGTGCCCTTTGACGTGGTTACAACTTTCATCAGGTTTTCTAATATCGAGGCTCAGGTCTCTGACCCGCACACCTGAGCCCAAACGACCTGTCACAGCTTGGCGGCTTGACCTTCTGTTCTTCTGTCAATCAAAAGACCGTATATGATGTTTCTCTTGGTGTGACGCTTGTGCTGCTTTCACCCCAGGAGCAGATGTGGCACAGACACATTTATACACACAGACAAACACTGAGAAGAGAGGTAAAGACAGGTAAATTAAAACTCGACTAGATAGGGTGGCTCTTAAAGCAGTGGGGGCTTAATTAGAGCGATAGAAAAAAAAGAGAGAACAACAAAGGACATCATTTCTTGTTATTTCCTCATTGAGCAGTTGTCAGTATTGTCCTTACTTTGAACCGAGAGTGCAGAAAAGCTTGTGTTCTCAGAGATGTTACATGGTTCAGTAATTACTTGCAAAGGCTGTCAATTAATGTCAACGCCAGAACAAAGAGGAACAATTTGGGGACATGCTCTTTTGAAGTGTGGATGGCTAACAGCACGGAGAAGTGGATAACAGAAATGATACTTCTTTGGTGGTAAACCAGTTCTGTAGAAACAAGCCAATTATTGTTAGGGCGTTTATGCAAATTGCATTGAATCAGTATCTAATCTAAACTAGATCTTTTTTTCTTTATTTGCTTCAACACCAATGCAACATAGCTCAACACACTAAAAAAGGTTTCATGAATGAAATTAATTAATGTCATCGTTTTGGTATATTTAGTCAAGGGCAAACCTCCCTTAAACCTCCAGCATGAGGCTAATATCAAGACCTCTTTACTCAAATCACCTTCAGTTTGAAGCGGTAGCCCACGTAGAGCAAACAGGGGGCTGCCGATGCTCTCGTAGTGCGATGTAATAGTAGTGCTTGCTTACCAGAAGTAACAGATTGTCACCATGGCACAATAGTTTAGTCAAAAGTAGCAATTTAGATGTCAGACTTGTGTGTAAAAGTGGTGTAATAGCCAAGAAAGCACCATCACCGCACAAGATTTAGCCCTATTTCATTTGTCCTCCCGGTCCGTTTGCATGAAAGTGCCTGATCGAGAAGATACAGGCAGCCCGCTTGTCAGTATTTCCTTTAACAGTTGTGCACACTGTAAATTTGAAAAGTGTGATTCATGGCAGCGGAAAATTACAGGCTCTTTCATCTTAACAAATCCAGGAAAGAAGTTATTGTCCAAACCAGGAGGCTGATGAGAGGAGGGGAAAACAAATTTGCATTTAAACAGCTCGCTCTCTAAAACACTCGTTCTCCCAAGAAATGATTTCTGATAACGACAAACCAAGCTCCGAGAAATTACCTTTATGCAGCATTTGCCAAAGGTGCTACATTTAGAGCAGCAATATGTCATTGTTACATTAATTGTGGGTATTCTGACTTGTCTAATTAGTGTAAACAACAGGGGCTGTATTGGAGATGATTGGTAGCTATCTTCCTAATAGCACTGATATTATTAGTGCTGATTCTGATTAAAATTAATGACCGTATATCACTCTGCCATGTTGCCATTTGTCTCCCCTTGAGCTGGAAGAACGGCGCCCTCTTCCTCCATTGTGCAGCACAGAAATCCAGAAGATTTCTGCCAAAATCTGACCTGGTTGTCAGAGCCATTTTAATTATAGACCATGTCTTAAATATTTAATGAATAGGCTACTGGCTGAGACTGATCCTGTCCAATGTGTTGACTAATCCACTGTGGCTGCAGCGATTGTTCAACTTAGAATACACTTACTTAGCTACAAGCAAGCCGAGAAAGTGTCACAGGGAAGACACTAATTTTGTTGATTACCTTTTATTACTGTCCATTTTCACTTTCACCCACTTTTGAAATATACGTTAAAGGAACAGTTTTATTGTTCTTGTTGTCAGTAAGTCTTATGAAAAAATAAAACTGACAGCATGTTAGTCTTTCTCCTAATCTTTTTAAACCCCTCATAAATTTCCATAGTCTTCAGCAAAAATTCCTTAATAAGGTGTAAATTGTGTATTTGTTTGAGACTGTTTTCAGCTGTGGATAAAAAAACACATTTGTTGCACTCGTGAGCACACAGCGCCTGTGTGTGTGGAAATGAAGGAACATGTCACCCAGTGCAATGATGTGTCTCACCAGTGTGTTTCTAATGGTTGGAGCTCAGAAGAAGCTTTAGCTACACCGACAATACTTGTTAGGAGGATGTGTTCACTGTTGGTGTTGGTATTTTTGTGATTTTTCTTTAACAGTAAAAATTTGAACATCATCAACCTTGTCCTTTAATCAGCCATAAACCACTGAGGGCTCGCAGTGCAAAATGCAGTGTAGAGGATAATAATGATTTGTTTTATTTTCCCCAGAGTTGATCTGTCTACTCAACTTTTATTTCTGGCTGTTTAAAGGCTGTTTGACTCCTTGTGGGAAGCATGCATGCTGTTTAAGAAAGCTAAAATGCATCCCTAAAGACATGGATTTATCTGTGTGTGTTTTTTAATCCACTGTGTGACGGGCACATTTGGTTCGGGATTCATCCACTATACTGTCAACATTTTGTTCCACCTAAGGCCTGGATCGAGGGACAGCAGGTGTTTTAAGAAGGAACCAAAAATAATGCCAGTTTGGCAAATAAGGTTAGTTTTCACTCTTTAATCTTTTGCCATGGTAGTGGCACAGCTCTTGGGATGGTAACGGCGATTTTCATTCCACCACTTTGGTTCAGAAAGTGATGGACTGCCATGAAATTAGACACAGATATTCATGTTCTACAGAGTATGAATCCATCTGCCTTTGGTGATCTTCTGACTCCAAGTGGGCAGAGTTTTCACTTATATAGATAATTATAACATAGAATGACAGCATCTCAGAGGCTCATGAGGTTTGTGCTTTTAAGTGAAATGCCTCACCATGTATCGGTTGGATGGCTACATGTTCCTCTCAGGGTGAGCTGTAACAACTTATGTGATCATTTTTATCTAATGCCGTTTGTGGGTCACAATATTAATTTGTCTGGGACTTTGGTTCGCAACCAAATATTTATGATTATGTACATATTACATATATTCACATATATTTACGTTTACAGGGAGTCACCAATCTTAATTTAATTATGTGAAAACAAAAATAAAGATTCTTGATTCTTGAAATACCTGTACAATGAAGGACATTACCATTAGCCTCAGCTGAGTTTCTAGCACGTTAGCACGATAAAATAAGATGGTGATCATGGCAAGCCCTTTAGCCCGCCTGCTCAACTCCAGCATGTTAGTAGCATGTGCCCAAGCTCAACTTCATGCGTGACTGAAGGCAACTGCAACCCAGCATGGCCTCTTCTGTTTCAGCTGCTTCAAGGACCGATGAGTTGTTCATTCAAAGGATGCACATTCAGTCAGATCTTAAAACGTCACCTGTGTACGTGACACAGGAACTGATGCATCGACCCCTTAATGATCATCCTGGGTTGAAGTCAGTTTTTAAAACTGTTTTTAAGCAAACACTGACTGACCTCTTAACTTTATCTGTGTGCTTTACACATCTGCTTCATTCACGTGTCAGACGCTTTCGTAGGCTCAAGCTGTTTGGTTAAAAAGAGTTATACCTATTAAAGTGAGTCACTCAGTGAGTGTGTGTGTGTGTGTGTGTGTGTGTGTGTGTGTGTGTGTGTATACCCTGAAGAGGACTAGAAGTACTAATTCCTGCCTGTGATCATTGCGATTCGGTCATGACTGTGCTCCACGTTCTCTCACTTGTGTCTCCTTCCTCATCTCCCCTCTTTGCATCCTGTGTTATACAAAAAGCTCTTAACGCATCCTCTGCACAACTTAAAAAGCAGCACTGCTGAAGAATACTGATTTTGATAGATTATATGGCTGCGAGCTGGCACACAAAAGGATTATGAATGGGAGGTAAATGAAGCACTTGGTGATACAGATTCATTTGAAGTGCTATTTGGGTTTTCTTATTAAGTGGGTTTCTTGGAGATTGGGCTCTTCTTTGACTGACGTGTCTCGATGTTCACATTTAGGCCTTTTGTTCACATTGAGTGCCCCAGTCTCTCTCTTTTTCTCCATCTGATGGGGTGAACGGCAAAATGAAATTAGTGGACCGATTCACTCAAACAGCATGTCAAAGAAGGGCTCGTGTACACGGGAGTCTGTTTGAGCTCTTTTCTATCCCAGATCACCCGAGGCGTCGGCACATAGGAGCCTCTTTTGGTGAGGAGGCCGCCTGGAGAAGACTCATTTCGAGGAGATTCAAGTTCACCCCGCAAGTCACATTACTGCCATTCTTTTGTGACTATTGATCTCATTATGCAGAAGAATCTCTACTTGATTGTGATATAATTTATCACCTTCCTCCACATCGAGAAGCTTCATAAACACCATAACATCACCCTTGCACTGTTTGACACTGTTTTTAAATACAACAGTTACTTAGAGGGCGTAAATGAGCCGAATGAGAGTAATGTACTTGGTCATGGATAAACATCTGCATATGTGACATATGTAATGTTCGTTAAATTAACAACACTGTGATGTAGTTCAAAAACATAAAATAGAATAGTGCATATCATATGTTTAGAGGTGTAGTGAACTTATCGCACTGTCTATAATGTTATTACTGTCCTTTCCTAAAATGTAACTGTAGCTGGATTGGCCACATTATAAATAAATAAAATAAAAACACTTTATGATAATCCTTCTTGGTCTCATTGGAATGGAGGCTTATTAACTCTCTATTTTTAGTTCACGTTGTGATTTTTACCTCTCTTAAATGAATGGAAACATTAAAAAACCAAAACACACAAAAAAACGCACAGACACTAATGACAGCATCAGCAGTGACGTTCACGTGGAGAAAGGCAGAGACTTGCGCCAAACGAAGCGCAGCTCTGACGCGTCTTTGTGCCGCGTCTCTGGCGCACACACGCACACATAT
>JBAJHX010000040.1:8194146-8205666 GCA_037176925.1 Amniataba percoides
TATATGTTTAATGTGAAAAACTCTTACATTTTCTTCAGCGTCTCTCCTATCATCCAACTAGTCACCGATAGCTTTTCTAGGAAATGTTCCTCAATATTTGGCATCTTCTGTCATGGTCTTGACATTAAATGTGACAATAAATCATTTTGACATCCAACAAACAAAACAGGGAGCATTAGCCCACTTAAAGTTTTGGCAGCTGGAGATGCAGGTCTAACCATCTGAAAAAAAACCCCAAAAAATTCAAAACCTGGGGAGAAATGCTCGCCGCGGCCAGCGTGTCGTGTCAAATCACCCACAGTTTTCAGCTTTCTTCTGAATGTTGGGGGCTTGGATGATGCTGCAGGCGTTTAACCACCTAGGGGGGGACAAGCGTGCTGGCACAGCTTATCATCTGAGGGACAGAAAGGGAAATATGACCACCTGCGATGCGACTCCTGTCTGCCCCTGCAGGGTCTCGGTCCGACTGCGTTCAGCCTTTACTTCACTGAGCTTATAATTGGACAGACGACACGAGGGCATGCAGAGTAATAGATTATTCACTCCAACCGTGCTCTCCCTTTTTCTCTCTTTTCATCTGACAGCCAAAAGGTCTCAGCTGGTTTAATAGCATTTAATAGCGCCTTAATAAAATTCTCCTTAGCTTGACAAAACCATCGCCCTTGCCTGACTTTGTCTCTTTGTGTGTCTCAGGTATGGAAAGAGGTCCAGTCCTGAGATCCTGGACACGCTGGTCTCCGAGCTGCTGTTGAAGGAGAGCACAGACACGCTTCCACAGTCGAGGTGTGTGCGACACCGTAAGAGCTCCACATTGCTGTAATTCTCATAGGGAGACCCTGACCTCTGACCTCTGCTTCTCTCTCACCAGATATGACCCATCATTGTGGTGATGTTGTCGCCAGTGTTGGCCTCACTGCTGCCCCGCCGCCGCTGACATTCTGACCTCTACACATCAGTCACTCCATACCCTCCTACACCAACATGACCCTCTGCCTCTGCCCCCTTTTGCCCACACGAGCCGCCACGTATAGTCAGTCCTTCCTCTCCTCCTTACCCCCGAAGCTACAGTCACATCTGCTTATAGTATGTGCCATAAAATTGTAAATAGTTTATTCAGAGATCTCATCTGTGAAACATAAAAGTAAAGTGGGGGAGGGCATGTTGATTGTATTGTATAATTGTGCTATTAAAGATTAATTGTTTGAAGAAATGTATTTTTCTGAGTCTGTTTGACAGCTTAAATGTTGGGTGAATCGGCAGAAAAGGCTGTGTGATTATGTGCTGCAAATGAATGAAGCAAAGACTGATGCCTGACGCCGTGTCATATTCTGTGGGATTAATTATTCAATATCAGTCACTCAGTTGTCAGATTAGAGAGGACACTGGTCCCCCGATGTGAGAACGGTTTGCACATCTGGTGTCCTGACACATCTCAGACACTGTTTGCCTGGCATCCTCCCTTCAGGACGAGATCAAGTTTGGACTCGCCGTGCCACGCCTTGCCTCCAAACTGAAATCCAGGACTGTGGCTCACACGCTGCGTCTCCACGACACCGGATCAGGGGGCAAGTGCACGAAAAGTACATTTAAAGTGAGTCTAATGAGCGTGAATGGTCCAGTGAGAGCCCAGGCGGTCAGAGAAACAGCCATCGGACACCAGCTATTGGGTGGCTAATGGCGCTCCCTTGTGGCCATAAGGATAATTGCCCGTGCAGCTCAAACTCAATGAAGGGAGAAATGGCATTTCCAGGGGCATTATTGCAAATTATACGAGTGGTTGGCCTCCCGCATCCTGACATCGAGCCAGCCCGAGGAGCTCAAATGGAGCAGGCATCGAGATAACCTGGAGGACAGAGAGGCAGCCAGAGGGAGCTCATGTGGTGTCGCTTTATACAAATCTGAGGCACCAGCTCGGCCTTCAGTGAAACAATAACCTGTAACCAGACTGTAAATGAAGCTCTCACAGCTGGCCTCTTCGTGCAGAGTCGTTAAAAGTTGACTGGAGATGAATGTTAACCTTGGTGGGGCTGCTGCGAGGCCTCGGTGTCTGTCTGGAAAGGAGACATTTTGTGCTATTAAAAGGTAACCACCGGCCGTCAGAGGTAGTTCAAACCTTTACATTTTAGCATGTGAATGGCCTCTTGGACACACATTAATGAGAGGCAGACATAAAATTAGATACTCTCACGTTTCAGTCCGCTTCAGTGGCCATTTTGGACGTCAAATCCTTCTTGACGTTAGCATAAAGGTGGTTTTCTGTAACTAGTCGTTTGTTGTCAAAACTAGCAAACAGTCTGTTACTTGTACAAACAGGCCTGAAGTGTTGGTGCGAGCCACTGTCACGGCACAGACTGCGACAGAAAGCTCTGATTAAGCCTCGCTGACATCCACTTGAGGACTTGAGGCGACGCTTTGACATGTTTATATGAATGGACGGGCGCCTGACATTGTGCTAGAGAGAAAATACTATAATGCCACAATGTATTCGCTGAGCGGGGGCCGAACCTGCGCTGCCATTGGTGGGCGCGGCGTGACGTCAGGGCGGAGCGGGCGGGGCCTGTGCGTTTGATTGGCGTCGTGTTCTCTGGTAGTCTGCTGCGGGACCAGGACAGACAGCTGAGGGGGGGCCCGTGAATGTCCAACCGGGACGGTCGCTGGGCTGCCGCGAACTCGCACGCACGATTCTCCAGGTAAGTGGCGTCTCACGGTCGCGCTCCGGGATGCTCCGGACGTTGAATTCATTCACCCCGCGGCGGCCAAACGGGAGACAAAGACACTTTGCCGTGTTTGAGGTGCAGTGGAGTTTGACAGAAGGGGAGGTTTTGCCCCCTCCACCCTCTTCTCCTCTCCTCTCCTCCCTGCCTCCTGTAGTGCCCGCTCTGCCTGTGAGATCAGGCTTTATTCACTCACTTCGATATCGGGCGTCCATTGTGGACTCGGACGCGTCTTTTTTTCCCCTCCTCCCTGCATATCAGCAGGAAGGCTACGGCGGACGGGTTGTAGTCGTAAGTGTGCGCACGCCACAATGGCTCGGATGGGCAACAACAAAAAAAATGGCCGCACGTGTGGCGAGATTGTGGCGTGAGCGTGCGTCCGTCTGGTCAGGCGCTTGGCACGAACCTGGCGCACGGTGCGAGCGCACGGACGAAGCCCGCCACACCGGTAGAGATCCCGGGAGGAGGAGGAGGGAAAGGGGGGGGCGTCAGGTTTACCACGGAGCCGGCAGGATGAAGGGGCTGGAGCGCGCCACCGTCCCGAAGTGACAGACCGCAACATCCTCCGGCACAGACAGGGCGCGCTCTTACGTTGACCTCAGGTCATTTCCACACCTGGAAACGCGCCTTCTCTGACAGTGCCGAGTAAAACTTTAGCAACAAACCCCAGCGAAGCTTTTCCTGAGCTGAATCTGAATGAAAACCCAGGAGGGGACCGGTGGCTTGGCACAGGCTGGCCGACCGGAGGCGCAGCCAGACGGTCATATTGATTTTTTTTCTCTGTCCTCCACTGAGATGTTGGAGTGCGCCACCTAATAATAATAATAAGAATAATAATACACTGACAGGATGTCAGAAGCACTTTACGCGAGCACTTAATCGAAACATAAAACCACTTGAACATCACAACAGACTGCGGAGCTCTCTCAGAGGATCTTGGGAACTTCCTCGCTCAGAGGAGCACGGGTTCACTTGGCGAGGTCCATAAGCTGTTTAGCTTGGCGCACGTGACGGGGGAAGCCCGTGCACATACGCAACATCCTTGGGGATCCTTCATAGGAGGGGCTGAGAGGGGCAGCATGGATCTTGTTGCATCTCAACTCGACTTTATGAGTCTTCTCTCTTCCTTTCAATCGTATTGTAAGGCCTAATCAGATTAGTTGGATCTAATAGGAGGAACAAAGGGAGGAAGGGATGGAGACAGTTTAGTGCATTAGGGCAAATTTGCAGTCCCTGGGCAGGGACGTCCAGTAAGACTTTTGAGTCAGGATGACCTTTATTGTTCTGCTGAAGTGGGTGGAATAAGGTGTAAAACTAGACTCCTCAGCCCTCATATGCATGTATCCTTCCTATCAGCAGGGTGGAAAGGGTAAGAAAAAAACCCCCATGAATTTCAAGTTAAACACGCGCTCCTAATGTTGGAACATATGAGAGTTGTCAGTGAGTCATTCAGAGACCGAACCAGACGCTCAGAACCTACTAGTCCTCCATTATTAATACACAGCTATGGGAGAGGTGGTACAGAGGAAAAAAAGAGAGAAAAAGGGGAAGGGATAGAGCAGGAGAGAGATAGTGAAAGGGAGCACACACACACTCACACACACACACACACACACACACAGACAGACAGGCAGACAGGCAGACTGGAGTGACTCAAACCTCCCAGCTATGAACAACACACACATATCAGAGTATTATCTACACACCTACAATCAAGCCTCCCCGCCCGGCACCAGGCTGCACCTCCCTACAGTTTACACATAAGCGACCCCAGGACAGCCATCAACAGCTAATTACACCTCCGTCAAGAAAACACACGACCAAACGACTAACCTGTACAGGCAAGGGCATTATTTAGGAAACAACTTTGTCAGAGAGCTGCTGAGGGGCAAGTGGTGGCAAATGTTGGGGCAGTTTTTTTTTTTTTGCCGCAGCCTTTAGTGCTGATTCACCAGATTCCATCCGTCATCAAGGCTTTAAAGGGGCCTTTAGCGTAACACGGTTTGTTTTTAACGCAAAATCATCTCCTTCCTTAAACAGATACATGAACAGGCTGATAAAGAAGGGAGAGGTGAAAAAATAAACAAGTATGTGTGTGAGTTAGCCGGCACATTTTCTGCTGAAAAACTCATCTGCATTGAGATCATCTGAGGTCATCATGTAAAGCTTTCTGTTGTATTGGAGCGGCTCCAGCTAGTGTGAGTATGTAGCCTTTGTTTTATGGAGTAGGGGTGTGTGTTTGTAATTCCTGCCAAGATATGACTAGATGGTGTGAGGAAAAGGCATTTAAACGCTGGGTAAACTCATTTGAGGCTAATTTCCTTTCCTTATCTCTCCCTCCCCCCCTCTTGTCTCACATCCAGTTTTCACCATACAGCATCACACAGCGTCGGTTTTCACATTTTTTTTACTTTGCAGTCATGTTAAGTACTGTTGCATCACTTCGCCCTCCCCCTCATCCTTCCCGTCTTTTCCTCAATACTAATGATCAGCAGCGGGAGGCTGGGAAGGGAGAGAGGCTGAGAAAAAGCAGGCACGGCCATGTGGCGGTGGAGATTATGTCACAAGGTGCTCATTATTAAGAGCGCTACGCGTTTGGCGCTGGAGGGTTTTCTTCTGACGGACGAGTAATTGTATTATCTCAAGCCGGGTTGGCAAAGCACAGACATCTCACCAGCAGGAACATCACAGAGGAGGAGGATGAGGTCATTTTTTGGGGGGGGATTGGGGTGGGGGGGTGCAATGATGCAACGATTTATGTCTTTGTGTTAAAACGGTGGCAATTTAGATGGCAGTGTCAGGTGAGGTGTAAAGGGAACGCATGAATCAGCAGAAAGCTTCATTCTCATCGTTTGCGGCTGATCTTGAGTCGCTGAGCTGATTTCATCAACTTTCTGTCGGCAGCAGCCTCTGCAGCTGCAATAATGGGGTGGGAACTGGCAGAAACCGTGCCTATGGTTAAAATCGAGCAGATATTGATCAGCAAAGATGGGCATCTTGGGGGGGAGCAATATAATCCTCTTATTGAGTGACTGTGTTAACACATGAACTGACCTACATAGGGTTTGTCTGGAGGCAGAGGGTGATGGGTGGGAGGCAGGACAGGATGGGGTTGTTTATGGACGAGGAGGGAGGGTGGTTATATGAAAAGTCATTACACACAAACACACACATACACAGGTCCACAAATACACACTGCTTCCTTGAATATCTTATGCCCCTCTAGCAAACACTGCTGTGCTGGTGTCATGCAGTGTGAGGGCTGCGGATCAGTGCTCAGGGGAGTTTACTGATTGCTCTTTGCTACCCCCAGAGTCAGCCAATGAAGAGGCATCTGGACTCCCAGGCAGGACGGAGCTCACTGGTCTCCTTTGTGATTCTCAAGTCACCGAGAGGAACTGAGAGCGACAGCAGCTCTGAGCGCTGTAGTGTGGCGAGTAGAGGTGGAGAGAATATATAGACGTGGACTGAATGGTCTTTCCAAGAATGAATGCTTTACTGGATTCACTCTGTCTGTGTGTGTGTGTGTGTGTGTTTGTGTTTCATGACCCAGGGGTATGTGGCATTGTGCTCAATCCAAGACCATAAATTCACAAAATGTGCTCTCTGGGACTCTGACTCGGAGGTAGAGTGAGAGTTCCTGCTAGCGTGACTCAAACCAGAGGAATTAAAACCACAGAAGCCCACTGATGTTTGTCTGTGCTTTTAATAGCGTGCATACACACACAGGCGCACGCACACACACATGCACACACTTGTTTGTATGTGTGAGACAGCAATGATGTTTTGTACAAAAACAAAACCCTCTGATCCCTCCGTAATCCCCCCTCCATGAACTGTCCATCATCTGAGTGCCTGGCAACCAAGGGTGGGAGGGGGGCACTCAGAAGGCTTTTGTTGACTCGTCCTTTACTACGCATCATCCAATGACCTGCCGGGATTGCAAATGACCACTTCCTGTGATTTTTTTTTTTTCCCCTGTGGCTCAAGAGGAGTGGACAGTGATGGTGATGAAGGGACATCAGCAAGTTCAAATCAATGACAGAAAGATCGACCTGGCTGATATGAAAAGTGTAATTGCGTGTTGTAACCCAGCTCCCAGTCCTTGAGATGACCTAACTTTCACATGCAAATAGGTGCACGCATGAATATTCTGTTTAAAGCAGATTCTCAGAAAGCATTTACGGGCTGTGAGGTACAGAGAGATTTTCACTCGGTGCAGTCACGACAGGAGAAACTACAGTTACCTGCTAGTTTATAGGTGTTTGCATCCGGCAAACGTTCCCACAGTTCTCTTTCAAGACTTTCTCATCTGTTGCCTCTTATCCTCCCAACACTTGAGAGGCTTTCCCCTCAACTCCATCTAATCTTTAAGGCTTCCTCTCTCTTTCTGCTCTCCTCCCCGACTACCAATGTGCCTTTTATCTATCCCTCATCCTCTTACTCTGAATCTCCTCTCTGACTCCCTTTGAAATTCTCCCTCGCTCCCTCTGCCCATTTTTATGCATTCCTCTAAAATCAAGTTGTGACCCTTCCCATCTTTTTCCTTTCACCTCCTCTCTTTGCCACTCCCTCCCTGCTCGGACATTTGATTGGCCGGCTGCTGCTCCGTGGTGCGAATGATTTGGAGAGGAACTGCTGTGGTGGCTTCGCCTCCATTAACATTCTTGCAAGAGATATCTTTCACTTCCAATGAGCGTGGCGAGCCTGATCGTAATCTGTGTTGCGTAATGAATCGACCTCTCGCTTGCTCTCTCCCCCTTCCTCTCCTTTTCTCTCGCACAATAAAGGACCAATTAGCTGCGGCATGACGGGTGCAAAGACCCCTGAACAGCAAAACAGGGATAATGGCAAAGTGGCAATGAGTAGACTTCCTGTGTGTTGTCGTCACCTTGTAAAGGTTTTGACACATGGAAGCTGTTGTGTTCGTTTCTAGGTGACCCTGATGAGAGAGGAGTTTGAGGTCAAAGGTTAAGTGGACAGTGTGTCTGAAAAACTGTACCTTGAAGGTAAAATATCTTGAGTTTTAGGGCATTTAGCAAACATTTTTATATGCAGTTTTAAGAGAGTGAGCGGGTTGAACCTGTGATTTTTATAGGACCATCTTTCCTGCCACCTCGGGGGAAGAGAAAGAAGGAAGCAGAGGGAAAGAGAAAGAGGCTGAACGAAATGAAGCGTGAAAGAGTGATAATCTATTGTTTTGCGCGTGATTGCAGGCATCAGTTATTTGTAATCACACCATTTCATTGTTTTTTGCTGGCTTGCATTTTGAATGGTCCATTTAACAATGGCTATTCAGAGCAGCATGAATGGGTTTAGCGCTGCCAGACTTTGCAGTTCTATTAGACAGATGATGTTTTAAACATTGTACAGTGGGATTCGGGTCACTTTAGGGCAGCAAGTCCTTTTAGTAGAGTCACTTCTGAACAGAGACCGGGTAGAAAAAGTGAGGAAATGACCTTTGAAACAGGGGTTTTGGCAATAATGCAGTTATGAATACAAATGATTTGTGATTACTTGAGCTTGACAGTTAATTCTAGGTCTTGGAAATGACAGATGGCAAAACGACATCAAGCTCCACTTACCTACTTGTTTTGAAGCTTTCATCTTTGCATCTTTTATCTTCCAGGAACATTGTCAGCAAAGAACTGTAGATGAAAAAAACCTACCTTGGTTTTGAGGTCTTCTAAGACTCTTTATACATATACATTTAAAAAGTTGACCTGTAATGACCATACCGTGCACTCAGAACTACAGGACAAATGTGTCAGTGGACCTTGAGATTTTCTTTTTTGTCAGCAGATTGTGATTTGTATGTTACTTCACTTTCTTCCATAAACACTCATTTTTAGCAAGGATATATTTTGGTTTGCAAAAGGTTATCTACGCTTGAAATGTGGCTTATCAGAGTCTCTGGTGGACAAACAATGTAGCAATGACACTGTTTCTAAATTTCTTTAAAAGTAGTTTGGCATATATATACATATATATATATACACACACACATATATATATATATATATATATATATATATATATATGTATGTATGTATAAATGGTAATATTGATTGACATCTCTAAAACACTACCTTTTGCATCGTATATTGCAACTGTTTGCTCATTAACCAACACCATCTATCCATTTTTCTGTACCGCTTAACACCTACGATTATAAAGATTTATTTTTGAGAAGCCCATATCAGCTAATAACATTGACTTCTACTTCTTCTATCACCACATGATTCACATACAGTTGGTGTTTATGTTTTAGCTTGAAAGTGAGAGTCTTTCTGGGAATGAATGCATACTGCCTTGTCATTACTTTCGGAGAATAGTGGCCATTTACTACATCAACGGCACTGTGCCAGATGATGATACAGGCACCCTCGAATAGCTGAGAACAATGAGTCGCCCCGGATGACTCTGTGCATCGCTCAGAGTGAACAACGGCCCCAGCTTGCCCACGAGACTCCTATCTTGCAAGAGTCTGTGGATGACATAGATAGATGAAACGGATAATCCACAGGGGGAAAAAAGAAGGAGTCATTGACTCTGTGTGTGTGTGTGTGTGTGTGTGTGTGTGTGTGTGAGGGATGAGCACGACTACATATTTGAATGCTCAAGCAAGTGAGTGTGTGAGGAATGATGAAAACTGGTGTGCAGAAACGGAAGCAAGACTGAATATTCACCTCTCGCAAACTTTCACTCATCTGTCTTGCTCTCTGTCTCCCTCTCTCCCTCTTTAGGTCTTCACAGTTGACTGACGAGCAGCCAGTAGCACCGGGGTTGGGCTACACTGACTGGCACAGGTAAACCCCCCCCCCAACCTTTCCTCAGTACTGACGCACCGGAGACATGTGGGAAAATGTTTTCTGCATGCGGACACGATTTTGTCAGTTCAGTGCGAGGACCGCCAGTCTTTGAAACAAGGCTGTGCAGATCACTGCTCTTAAAAAACACTCACTTTTAAGGAAGTGAGCCAGCAGATATTTTTTTCCTGTGTGTTTATATGTCCATGCGGATTACATAGTTGATAATACTTTCTCTTTACAGCATGGGCAATGCTGGTATTAATCTGTAACTGTGAAGTTTATTATATAATGAAAAGCAGTACGTATTCATTAACTGCCTATGAATCTAACCTGACTCTAGCTGGCAGAGAGAATATCTGTTACATTATAGGCTATTGTTGGGTAACATTATGTTGTCACTACAGGCTGATATTAATGAGTTTCCACATGCTGCTAAATATTCAGGTCTTGTCTCACTTTTCTAAAACAACAGTTTTTATTCACTTAGCCGAGGCCTATTACTAAATATTAGACAAATTATCTTGATAAAACTCAGCGTTATCAGGCACATTATAGACGTGGAGCTTGCTGATCAGTTATTTTCTCGAAGTCTGTGTTGACTTCCCGTGATGCTTTGTGCATGAGCTGTGTGGGGAGAGAACAAAAGCCTAAGTGCTTTGTTTTCTCCTCACACAGCTGTAGCGCCTCAGTCCGGCTCTGTGAGAAGGCAGCATTCGTTCTCTTGCGTTCTGAAGAGAAACAATTAGAGGGGAAGCCATACGTGTGATCGACAAACTACTGTGAACTACATGTAGTTCTGCGGGTCATTTATCTTCATTTCTGCTGACAGAAATGTACTGTAACACTGCACTGATGTCCAATGGGAAAAATCTTGTGCTTGCTCTTCTCTCTTCTTCTGGGTCAGAGGCAGCGATTGCTTGAGGCCATTTCAGCAGGCTACAGCAAAGTGTACATCAGCAAACCATTATCAAATCAGGCAGCGTATCACAATGTCAGCCATGTGGAGATGTTTGAACACTGGATGTGGTAAAAGAAGGAGAGACAGATTCTGTAATCCCGTGCTTTCGTGGCCGGATTAAAATCCCATGTCCTGGGCTGGGGGAAGGGTTGACTGGGGTGGAGGGATAGGCGGAGGCGGATTAAAGCCTACAGATCTGCTACTTGCACAGCTGTGTTGCTGTGGGATGGGCTTGGTGGATGCTGAAGGGGAGGGGCCTGCTTTAAATGACTCTAAATACTTATTAGCTGCCCCATTTGTATTTGCACCTCACAAGCCATGATATTTTAAGCAAAAAGCACTCTGCTCAGCTTCTGCAGTTTGGTCACGTCAGGTTATATTGTGGCTCATGTCTGCAGTGGCTTTTTGGTTTTTAGCCATGCTAGTGGTGCAGGTCTAGGTCTGAAATATTTAATGTTCATGGATTACCATTAAAGTTTGTACAGACAGTCATCATCTACAGAGGATAAAACCTGAAGAATATGGAGATGTTTTATGTACGGCCACCAACAGGTCAAAGTCCTCATGTATCCAGTGAAATATCTCAGCATCTACTGGATGGACTGATGCAAAATTTGATACAGACATTTGTGGTCCTTCACTGGATGACCTGGATTTTGGTTTATGACAAATATAATAAAATAAAAACAAATGTTTGTATATTTCCATGCTAAACTGAGATGAGGATGGTAAACATTATACTTGCTTAACATTGGCATGTTAGCATTGTTATTATTATAACATGCTAATATGATAACATGCTGACGATACCATACTATTCAAAGCAACACTGTCTAACACAGCAGTTAGCATGGCTGACTGCAGTTGCTATTTATCGCCAAGACTGCCTTAATGTAAAGTGTTTTTTTCTGTGTGTAGTGATAATTCATTCCCAACATAATGAGGCACTGGGAGAAGACTGTGTGTGTGTGTGTGTGTGTGTGTGTGTGTGTGTGTGTGTGTGTGTGTGTGTGTGTGTGTGTGTGTATATGTATAT
>JBAJHX010000040.1:8205766-8222701 GCA_037176925.1 Amniataba percoides
TGTGTGTGTGTGTGTGTGTGTGTGTGTGTGTGTGTGTGTGTGTGTGTGTGTGTGTGTGTGTGTGTGTGTGTGTATATGTATGTATATATTTATATATAATAAGCTAGGTTTCTGCTAAAAACGTAGAGCACCCAGACACTTACCCAAAAGTATTTAGGTGAGGAGCTGTTTCAATTGTGGCCCCAAAATGTGCATAACCCAGTCAGCACCGCGAGTCTACTGACTTAAGTGAGAAGTAAGGTGGTGAGGGCACATTCATTTATGGAGGAACAGAGACCAAAGAAAAAATGAGAGAGCAAAAAAGGTTCCCATTAGGCTGACACATTCTGCTTTAAGGAGGTGGACTACTGCTGAGGGAATACGTCTGAGCACAATCTGCACACGCTGAGACTTTCTGCACTTTGCTGCAGTGGGGCGTCCAAACTGCGAGCACGGTGAATGAGAGACAGAGGGAGGAAAAGAATGGGAATGAAGGGTCAGGGCCCCTTCAGTAAGACTTCCTTATGTAAGATTACTTACATAATAACACACTCAAGTGGTGTGTGTGTGTAAGTGTGTGTGACTGTCTAGACAAGAGGGGGCAACTCGACTTTGGGTGGGGTTGGTGAAACAAGAGGAGGGGTACTCAAGCAAGCCCTCAACAGCAGGAGAGGATTGTGGGATTATTTGTGTGTGTATGTGTGTGTGTGCGCGCATGTGTGTGCGCTATCAGCGGAGGGGCGGGAGGGTGGGTGAGGGTTGGGAAGGCAAGGTATTAAAGCTGGAGTGGAGGGAGGGGACTGACGAGCACTGAATGCATGTCCACATCTGTGTATGAGATCCAGCTTCCTACCTCTCGCTGTCTCTTTTCATGCCTTTCTCTCTGAACTTATCTTCACATCAGCATCTTCCCCTCCAATGTCTCCCCCCTCATCCGTCCTCCTCTCTGCTCCTCTTTCTCTCCCCGGCTCTTAATATTCCCTGATCTTAATCCCACTCTATTGTCGCTCTCTTTGTGTGTCTCATTCTCTGTCCTCAATCCTTCCTCTCTCTCCATCTCTCTCTCCTCTGTACTCGCTCTCTCTGTTTTTTTGGGAGTTTAGAGGGTCAGCAGTACGAGACAAGACGATTGGAGGACAGAAGACATAGCTGCAGAACTACTGGTGGTTTACTAGTGGTTAGCCTTAGCATACTTGTGGCATCAGGGAGGAAGAAGGAGGGCTTGGCGATGGTCACAGCTATGGAGGATGCCTGTCCCAATGGGGTACGGGAGGAGAAGGAGGAGATGACGCCCCCGGGACAGCCTGGCGTGGAGGGGCCCCCGGCCGCGGAGCCCACCCAGGAACCAGATACGTCTGGAGGTGAGGAAAGGAGGAGGAAGAGGTGGGGTTTCACGTATTTAGACGATCAGAGACATACAGTGGTCTTTGAGTGTGTTTAAAAATGTGAGGGGGAGTGATGGGAGAGTTTAATGAAAAATGAGTGATCTCAAGACTCATACAGAGTGAAGTGGTTATCAGATTTTTCAGTTCTCTTTAAATGTAGATGGTAGTTCTCATAGCTTTTACTGTTTTATTATGTATCCCCACAGCGCTTTCTCATCATGTTCCAATACTGTTCATTTAAGACTATTTATGATGTAAAATAATAATCCTTGAATGTTTGGTTTGGTTTGGTCAAACTGGAACTTTAACCACTTTTCAACCATTTTTCTGTGACTTTGCATTTGGCTATGTATTTAAACCATTCAGCTAAGCAGCCATTATTTTTTGTTTTAGTATTTTACGTGTTTCTCTGTCAGCAATCTTTATCTGCTGTTTATAAATTATTTCAAGGTTTAAGATATAGACTATTTCAGTGGGTAAGCCACTGTCTTAAACTTTTAGCCAACTCTTTTAATCATGTCTTTATTGTCTTAAAGTTTGTTTATTCATTATCTTTAGCTAACCATGAATATTTCAGCTCTGTGTCCGTTAGTTAAATATTTCCACTGTTTCAGCTGCTTATTCATTACTTTGGGTAAAGTTAACTATTCCAACTATGTTCAAGCTTTAGTAAACTATTTGATCAGTTTTTATGCCTTTTACTGTAGATATGAATTTACCCAGATGTACCCAAGATATCTTTTAAAAGCATGTATGCATTACTTTAAGTTAACTATATCAACCATTTATCCATCTCTGCTTCCTTGCAAGCTACCTGTTGCAAAAGAGTGCTGGAAAACTAGCTCATGCGTAGGCGTTCACAGCTGACTCAATACAGTTTTCTGACCACAATTTAATATTACATTTTGAAATTAGTCTATTCTCAAATTGCTCCCAGCAGAAGCACCTCTTGATAGGATCACTGCTTGTCATGAGAGTTTCTCATCTTCCCCCCCTGAGGCAGTTCAATGCTCAAACTTGCACTGTTTGCAAGTATGCAGAAATATATTTTGTTACAGGTGATGCTAGTTTTTGTTCCAGTCAAGGTGCTCCTCTGATCTCCATCTTGTTGAACTAAAAAATAATAATACCACATATAATACAGGTTGCCAGGTCCTGTCTCCTGAGATTCGTCTCGCATGCCTTTGAGAAACAGAGTTGGGAATTATTAAAGCAGAGAGTCTCTGCATTGGCATTCACCGCACACAGTGCTGGTAGGTGTACATACAGAGGTGGTGGTTAGATGGTGAGGGAGACTGCAGATAAAACCACAGTGCCACAGAGGGAGGAATTAAGAGCAGGTAAGCGGGATGATTCATTATGTAGATGAATGAACCAGCTGGGGGAAAAAAAACACTCCACTGTAAGCGTCCAGTAATCTCTTAGCTTTTACAACTTCTTCAGGCCGGGCTTAGCATGAGGCTGGTGGGTGGCGGGATCTCCATGCCATATTTCATAGGATTATATAGACTTTAGGTAGGAGGCTTTAGTTAATTTCCAATCTTACACTGGGTGAAAAAGCATCTCATGGTTGCTTGTAGGGATGAGTAATGTACACTCGAGCACACGTGGCAGTAGGGGCGGTGGGCGGTCCGAGATGAACAAACATTCCTGTGGTCGAGGACACAGTGACACAATATGACCAAGAGGTAGAGGTCAGCAAGGAGAGCACAAAAACACGCATGTATGGCCGGATCCAGCCGTGTGTGTGTGTGTCAGTGTATTTATTTTAGTCAGATGTGTTCAAATATGTTGGTGAGGACAGTTTCGACACCGGATGAGTCTTTGTTGCATGTGCAGGTTTGAAAGTTTGGAGAATTGGAAAACATTATTCCTCACATTTCAGGAGGCTGAACCTGGACTAATTGTAAGTGTGAGCGGTGGAGCGAGTGAGTGTAGAGCAATCAAGGTGGTGGTTTAATGCTAGTTTACGCGTTTGCGCGTGTGTGGATGTGTTTACTACAATTACAGCTCTGCTCTGAGACCTTGTGTTTACTGTGGCTTGTGAAACACAGTGTGAGGTCCGCCAGGGGATCTGAATACCCTTCTCATGTAAAATATATGTTTGAATTTAATTTTTAGATCATGTCTCTGTGTTGCAGTAGATATATCACTTGATGGATGCACAGGTTTAATAATCTGCAGTGCAGTTTTTTAACCTCCCTCCCCTATTTGTCCTTCTTTAACAGGATCATAAATATTTAAGGATTGTTTTTGCATGGAGCCTGCTGTTTATGCAGTCTGTCTGTGCTCTGTGGTTATCAAAGTGTGGTGAGGTCTTGGCTTCACTGTGAGACATATTGCACTTTCGCCAGTCTCCCCCTCATCATTCTTAACCACACAGCTGCGTGACTTTTGTATGTATGATGAATGATAAAGAAGAGACACTGTCAAGCTTCATTTTGAACTGATGTGACAGTTTTTGTGCTGAAAACCAGATAAAAAGTAGAATTTAAAATGAGACTGTCTAAAATACAGAAATACATTCTGTAATTTTGGTGGAAGAACTACTCAGCCCTACGAGAAGAAGCTAATGTTAAATTAGGATTAGAACATTAGAACATATATGTATATTTTTGCATTGGTGCTTTACTCATGTAAAATATCTGACACTGCACATATGATGTGAATTCACATGCACATCACACCACAAACGGCAGCATGTCATCAATTCGGTGCTTTCAGACTTTACGTAATGATGCATGACTCAAGGTTAAAGATGATTGCGGGCAAGCACAGAAAAATACTGAGAAATCATCCGACTGTATACCTGTGCTGACTGGACATATTTACTACCCACATATGTGTGTAATGACACAGAGAAACGTACACTCACCAGTATGTTCCCAGGGCTTTAAGTGTCTTAAATGGGCTTACGTGGGCTTTGAGACCCTGGTATTAGGGCGTTAGCTGTCCACACGTCTCCCTCTTTCCGTTTGTGTGCACAGACTCAGCAGTTCATTTGTTGAGATTCTTTCTAACAATTGAGAACGTTTGAATCCAGGTGTTTTTGTGGCTCGGCTTATACTAATGATATGTAGATCCACGGGGGGTTTTGTCACTGGACTTTCTTCAAACTGAACATATAAATTTGTGCTCACTCTGAACGGACCACTGTACCTCCATATGGAGCTTTAATTTCATTTTTTTGGCACCCAGCTGTGAGACTGGTACACAGAAGTCAGCACGAAGGAGGAATGGGCTGCTAACATGGCCAACAGAGGTCTCAGCTAATTCTGTTTTACAGATGGAACTTCCAACATCATTATTTTTTATTTATATGATGTGATTTTAGTTTAGTTTTGCAGTTACTGAGCACAACGGTTGGTGCTAACACTGTGTCGTGTTGGTGTTCGCTTCTGTCCCTCTCAGCTGCAGCAGTATCTGTTATGTGTGTTTATGCTTTGTATGACTTTCACGCCTCACTAACTCTTTTTATCTCTCTCTCCCTCTCTATCTATGTCTGCATCTTTGTCCCTCGCCCTGTCCACCCAGTCATGCAGCAGGTGTTGGATAATCCGGGTGAGCCTCCCACCTCCACGGGCGCCAAAGACATTGACCTGCTCTTCCTGCGCGGCATCATGGAAAGTCCCATTGTACGCTCCCTGAGTATGGCTAAGGTAGCACACACACATAGCTCGGGGCGAGCAGCAGCGAGCACACTCACCCTCCCTGCTCCCGGCGGTGCTTTGCCTGCTGTGGCTGAGGTGCTGAAGTACAGTAAGGCTTTGACTAACAGAGTACATCTGCACCCAGAAGAATTTCACAAGCGCATACATGCTGTCAGTAACCAAGTGATGCAGCTTTGGACTGCTGTGCCTTTTTTTTTGTTTTTTTTTAAACTGACAGTGCATATATTTCTACGCCTCTGCACACAAACCATTTGCTTTAACTCACATCTTCACTGCTGCAGGAAGTCTAGTGTGCTGTGAGTTCAGTTAGGGGACAGCTGTTCCTGCTAGACAAGCTGTTGTCATTTTACGTTATTCAACTGCTCCCAGCAGGGCTGGAACTTGTAGGATAAGAGATGACTAAACATAAGCAAATACTCCTTTGACTTTTAAAATTGCAACATGAGGCTGACAACTTGCCTATAGGGCTGAATAATCCACAGTGAATCAACTCTCACCTGCGTGAGGACTCCACAATGTCAGCCGTCACTGCTACACAACAAAAGTCGGTGTCATTATTTCATACACGCGTCCAAATGAGTGGCAAGCAACACACAGTCTTAAGAGAGCACCTATCCATCCGCCCTCCCTGAGCTTCTCCTCCCCCACATACCCAGGCTCACGAACAGCTGGAGGAGGTAAAGCTGGAGGCGGTGCAGGACAACAACGTGGAGCTGGTGACGGAGATCTTGGGCGACATCAACAGTCTCAAGGTTAAGGACGACAGCGCGGCCGAGCTGTCCAGGATCCTGCAGGAGCCGCACTTTCAGGTGAGGCGTACGCACACGGGTGAAGGTTAAACGGACACGATGTAACCATTTTGTGAACCCAATGTTTTTGCAACTTCTTGGCATTAAATCCAATTGACTGAAACTGATGCCATAATTCTGTGATATGTCTCCTTATGTATGTGCATAGGAGGAGATGAGTTGGGAGAGTTTTTTTCCGTTCAAAGGTTTGCAGTCCGGAGAACGTTAAACTCTAGAGACGTAATGTTTTGACTGTAGTTACAGTAGCTGATGTTTTGGATTCCATCCTCATGCATCAGTAGGACATTAACCTTTATCCTCGGCCATACCAGGGGCTTTACACGGGCTGGACCAATGGGAGTAAGACCTCTGAGCCCAGCGAAGCCTCTGCACCAATCAGAGCCCTTTGTACTGTAAGCTGACGGATAAGACCCTTTTGACCTACTGAGAGGGAGAGAGAGAGAGAGACAGACAGACAGGGAGGAAGGGAGAGACGGGTTAGGAAGAAAATAGCGAGGGAATGAGGGAAACGGATATTACATCACATACTGAGAGAGTAAGTTTACAGACTTTTCTTGTGTTTGTTAGTCCAAAAGGTGGAAAGCATAGCGCTAGTAGCTTCTAAAAAAAACAGCTTGGATTAGTGGATGGATAGTCAGCCAACCAAGAATGAATTGATTTTAGTGGTAATCCATGTTTTGGATTTGAGCCATTAGATTATTAGTTTTTGGGGTTTTTTTTAGCCACAACTTTGGCACATTCAGGACTTTATAGTTTATTGCTTAAACAGCTTGGTGTCGAGGTTTATATTTTCATATTTTCTGTAAAAATAATCTCCAGAAGACACGCGATAAACAAACAGTTAACGATGCCGCAGAGTTGCAAATTAGACATTTATTCTACTTAACGTTCCACCATCTGTCGACATACTCTTTACCTTATGCAGCTCTCATCTAATTTTAGGCTTATAACAGTTGCAGTTTTGTTGACACCATTTGCAGTCCATGTAACTTTTGCTAAGCGCCATCCACCGGGGCCACAGGTGACGATTACAGGATGATGTTAAATGCGCAGTGCGATGGCAGCATAAGTAGAGAAGAGTCGTAAAGTCAGCAAACTGACTCAGTAATGTCTCTTACACAGCAAAGTTTGACAAGCTGCTGGCCATTACCAGACCATGCAGGGCTGTTGCAGCAGAAGCCCTAAGTGTGCTGTCTTGGGCCACGGTGCATTTTACTGCAAATTAATTCAACCTTTAATTCGTAAGAGAAGAAAAATGAGCTGCTATTCAAGAGTTACATGCGATTGCTATTAAAACCACCACTGTGCCCTCTCTCTCTCTCTCTCTCTCTCTCTCTCTCTCCATCCTCCATTCTTTCTTCCAGTCTCTGTTGGAGGCACACGACATGGTGGCCTCTAAGTGCTACGAAGTCCCGCCCCCAACCGAGACGGGCAATGATGCTGCGGTGAACAGCGCTCTGATGCAGGCCGACGCCGTGCGCATGATCGGCATCCGAAAGAAGGCCGGAGAGCCACTGGTGAGCAGAGAGTAACAGTCTGAGGGTGTGTGCGTGTGTGTGTGTGTGTGTGTGTGTGTATTGCTGGAGGGGAGTGGTTGAGTGTGTGATCAAGTGAGTCATTAAGGTCATGAGTTAGATGTCAGTGGGACTGTGGGTGAAGGTGAATGAAACAGGGTGTGTGAGCGCATGTCACAAGCGGCAGTGGATAAACATCATCTCGCACTCTCCTTCCCGCGCAGGGAGTGACATTTCGCGTGGAGAAAGACGATCTCGTCATTGCTCGAATCCTTCACGGCGGCATGATCGACAGGCAGGGTCTGCTCCACGTGGGCGACATCATTAAGGAGGTGAACGGCAAGGACGTCGGCAACAACCCCACCGAGCTGCAGGAAATGCTCAAAGACTGCAGCGGAGGAATCACGCTGAAAATACTCCCGAGCTACCGAGACGCCCCCGCTCCTCCGCAGGTACACACACACACACAAACAGGGCTGCCAAATGAGATGATAATGTAAACACAAGCACGCACACTTATGTAATGAGTGGCAGATGTTGGGCAGTGGTACAGTGCTGGTGATCTATCCTACGGCCCTCCCACAATCCCCTGCGCAGGAATGTGAACCCTGGGAGCCCTATTAATAACACTCCACATGCTATCTAGGTCACACTAGCTGTTTCTGTCTCGTGCACACACTCCAAACACACATATTTCCTGTAATCTCGTGCTCCCTCGCATGAAAAGTACAGTAACTTATGATATTTTTAGATATCTCTCCTAATGTGTGCGCCGGGCACCTTTCGACCAGTTACGACTCCCGTAGAAAAAAATGGAAGAAAGGATATTGTGCATCCTGAGCAAATAGACATAAACTTGGAAATGCTGAAGGCCTGAACTCAGTGAGCAGCAGTAAAAGGCAAATGAGACATAATGCAAGATCACATCCTGCTCTGTGGCTCAGGGCGCGCTTGCACAGTGTATTTTACTGGCTTGTTTTATTGCTTCCTCTGGCTGCTTGTTTAATCTAATGCACTGGCCAGAGCACTTACCCTTCCTGGCAAGAGCCTCCACCGTTGGCGCAGGGCGAACAAGCTGTGTCGAGCGCAGTGCGGGACGTCGCGCGCAACGGGTGTGAATGAGCCACAGTTAGTGTGTCAGAGTGTGAGACGGCATGCCGGGCTCGGGTCTCGTTTACTTTTTCCCAGTCTGTTCTCATGCTCCATTCAACAAATAGGTGTGGAAGTGAAGCGCTGCAAAGACTCAAAAGTGTGCACGTGTTTGTCGCAGGTGTACGTGCGGCCCTACTTTGACTACAACCCGGCCAATGACAACCTGATCCCTTGCCGAGAGGCGGGGATGGCCTTCGAGAGAGGCGACATCCTTCAGATTGTCAACAGAGAAGATCCAAACTGGTGGCAGGTGAGCTTTCTTTCATTTATTTCATCGACAGAAAAATCACAGGCACATAAAGATTTCACGACCTGACCAGTGAACTGATCTGTAATCTGCACCAGGCGTGCCATGTGGTCGGCGGGGCTACCGGGCTGATTCCCAGTCAGTTCTTGGAAGAGAAGAGGAAAGCTTTTGTCCCTCGAGACTTTGATGGATCAGGTATGTTAGTGTGTGCGTGCTGATGCCCGACCTTTGAATAAAAGCTGCAAGCTGCTCAGAGTTTAAACATCCCGCAGTTTGCGGCTTCTCTCTTTAGCAATGCTGATGTTAAAATGATGGATTGGCCTAAAGCCTGTCAACTGGTTTGCTGCCAGACCTCTGTCACATCTTTATTGTTTTTACTGCTGAAAAACTGATTTATGGCAAGAAGGCCTAAGCGGCTCTATGTTTCTTGGGAAAAGGTCCACGCCTGCCCTCTTCTGGCCAAATTCTGTAATAGCACAGAGGTACAAATGCAGGAATGTTCCTGTCTTGCTTTGTAGGAATCCTTTGTGGAACCCTAGCTGGAAAGAAGAAGAAGAAGATGATGTACCTGACTGCCAAGAATGCAGGTCAGAAAAAAACGTTCATGCTGCTGTTTTTAATCTTGACATCTTTTATTCTGTCTTTAGCTAACAGTTGCTGCTGTGTTTGAACAGAGTTCGACAGACATGAACTGCAGATCTACGAAGAAGTGGCAAAGGTGCCGCCGTTTCAGAGAAAGACGCTGGTTCTGATTGGTGCTCAGGGCGTGGGCCGACGCAGCCTGAAGAACCGACTGATGGTCCTCCAACCCACGCGCTTTGGCACCACTATACCATGTAAGTTATACTTTAATCTAAGTTATGTCACACCTTACCACAAAACTGGAGAAAGCCAGATTAAAAAATTAACTGAACATGTTGTCAGACACATCACGGCGGCCCCGTGACGACGAGTTGGATGGAAACTCCTACCACTTCACTTCGAGGACAGAGATGGAGGTGGACGTGAAGGCCGGCCGTTTCCTGGAGCACGGCGAGTACGACGGTAACCTGTACGGCACCAAGATCGAGTCCATCCACGAGGTGGTGGGCACGGGACGCACCTGCATCCTGGATGTCAATCCACAGGTAAGAGGAGGTTTTAATATGATGGGGGAAGGGAGGGTTAAAGCGTAAGTTGATGAGCTGTTGAGGGATCCTACTGTGTCTCTCCTCAGGCTCTGAAGGTGCTGAAAACAGCCGAGTTCATGCCTTACGTGGTGTTCATCGCAGCGCCAGATTTCGACACTCTCAAGGGCATGCACAAAGCTGTGGTGGACGCAGGCATCACCACCAAACAACTCACAGTAGGTCAACACACACTCACACACTCACACACTAATGATTATGTGCTTACATCACCTGAACCACCCGAAGAAGAAAGTCCCTGATCATAATCAATGATCAAATATGGGGTGGCAACTGAGGGGATCCTAATCAAGTGAACTTTAAAGTTAGCAATACCGCACTATAAACATGCGCCTTTACAAGTAAAGGTCTTAAAAGTCAAATTTTATGTCAATGAAATTTACTTGGTTTCATATAAATTACCAGTATAGAGAACAGTGATATAAAGTAGTAAGGAATAGAGTAAATGCACTTTACTTCACCACGATCAGACATCCTGAGGGACACAACATGTGATGGGTGTCTTTTGATACAAGGCAGCAGTGGCGCATTGAACTCTTGAGACAAAATAATGAGTGTGCACATGTACAGCTTATACATCCCATAGCTTGTTCGGACAACTCAACTGTCCTCTGTGTGTTGGCAGGATGTGGACCTGAGGAAGACGGTGGATGAGAGCGCCCGGATCCAGAGGGCGTACAACCACTATTTCGACCTGACCATCGTCAACGACAACCTGGACAAAGCCTTCGAGACGTTACAGGCCGCCGTGGACAAACTGTGCAGTGAGCCTCAGTGGGTGCCGGTGAACTGGGTGTACTGAGGAGCAGTCCCACTGTGTGTGTGTGTGTGTTTCTGACCACAAAGGCCAAAGAAGAGAAGAGGGCAGATACTAAATGATTAAAAAGAAAAAAATATATACTGTTCTTCCTCTTGGGCCTGTGCGCTGTGCAACTTTTTTCTACTCAAAACTCAAAGGGAAAGAGTGCTTATTTATTTTATAACTTTTTATGAAAGATCTTTCTATTCGATGTGGAATTCCAGTGAGAATGAAACAACAACAAAAAATCTGGTCACGTTACTTGGGCCATATTTTTGCATTAATTTATTGTCGTAGTTATACGTCTTATTTTGTAGTGGTTTCCCTTGATTTCATGTGTTTCTGTCAGTCTTTCTTCGTGGACATCCAGGATTTGTGAGCACCATCCAAGCTCCCACATGAAGGAAGATGAGAGATTTTTGAGCAGTCACTGTCTAAAAGAAAAAAAACCAACCTGTTGGTGTCATACGTCGTTGCCATGCCTGAGCAAACTGTGTACCTGTGTTTTATTTTCACATCTGTACAACTTTAAATCCTTTAGTGTTTTTATGTAGCCTGCCCTAAACTCTTCTATCAGTCCTCCATGAGATCAACTGGGCAGAAATAAAGAGGTTTACGGCCTGTTTTCGCACAACTCTTCCAGTATGTAAATGACAAACTTTATAATGTACTTTTTTTCAAGATCAAACACTGTTAATTTTGTCTAGTTTTTGTGTTCCTATACTAGGTTTTCATCAGTATGGTGATTTATTGAGTGTAGTGTCTTTGTCACGTGATCCTTTTGATTTGTTTTTGAATTATCTTGTTATCAGCCTGTCTGTCTGTCTGTCTGTGTCTGTCTGGAGTAAGACCATCAACACTGTTGCTGACCGTCATCTTTACTGTCTACTTAAGCCAATTTGTTAACCTTTTTCATACGTGAATGTGACACAAACCCGCGCTCTCCTTATGGTCCTTATCTTCAGTGTTGCAGTATGCCAAAGCCCTGATCATACTCCAAATAAAGTTTGACATTTGTAAATGTTAAATGCGATTGGAATTTTAACCACAGACTGTGATTTACATGTATAATTTAACACTTTGGCTGGTAAATGCATCTAACAAGGCCAAAGTGTCAAAGTAGCACAACTATTTGTCTTAAATTTTGTAAATCCTTCTCAAAACAAATAAAACTATTTCAAAGAATGCCATTAATTTATTCTGAAACCTGTTCTGTACGTCAGGAAACATTTAAAACTCTAAGCTTACATAGATTTTCTTTGCAATATATATATATATATATATACACACACAAAATCTGAGGCCAATGTGTGTCACATTTTAGAGAGCAGTCCTTCTGTCTGTTAGTGTTTGCATATCAACCTCATGTCCACAGATTCATTTTTTTTTTATCATTTCTATCAAAATATGACAAATAAAGGTTTAAAAAAACTCCCAAAATAGCATCTTTTTTAAAATCACATGTACATTTTAACATGTCCATTACTAGATTAATTTCTAGCAAATGCAGACATAAGACTGTCTATTGTTGATTGTTGGTACGGACTGAAATGTATTAAAATATCAAAAACTGTCAATAACCAAAAATTAGCAATCAATGCTTTAGTTATTCTTTGGTCAGGTTCTCCCTGATTTAAATATATTTGTAACAATTTGACTATTTTATTCAAGCAGTCGTTGCACACTGCAAAACAATAGGCTTCTCTTTATGAACAAAAATGGTAAAGATGCCTAGGCTGTGATGTTGGAAGTTTTTATTGTGACCATTTCTTTTTGAGGATGATTCCAATAAAGTCTTCACAGTGAGGTTTATGATTATCCAGAGTCAAGTTACTTTAAGCACCACAAATGAAAATCCATCCCTACACAAGCCTCTAGTGGGAAAATAACAAAAAATAAAACTACTGACAACACTAACAATGTCTCAAGTGTGTGTCAAATGTCTTCTGCGAAAAAGACCCATTATGTTGGTGGAAACAGCTCATAATGAAACGTGCAAATAAAGTTGAAACTATCTGCATTGGTGATCCTGTCTTAGGGGTAAGTGTGAAAATGTGTAATGTAGGTAAACTGACCTTTTAATCACTTTGAACCTAATTACAAGGAAGAAAAGTAATTATGTTTAAAGAAGCGTAATATCTGCAGAAAGAGGGTCACAGATTATTAATGCAGCAGCACAAATCAAATCATCCTGATGTGCGTTTTTTGAGTGTGGCTTAATGTATTTTTCATACTGTGCTGTGGCAGTCACTTGTAATGAAACTTAAAAAAAAATTTGTTTTGTGAGTCAAAGTTAATTGTTGCTGTAATCAGTAACACCTGTGATTTTAATGTCAAGCCAACATGTCTGCCATGAAAAGGCATATTGTAATACAGTTTCACATATGACCAATACAATCAGAATGAACAGAAACATCACAACACAACGTGCTTTTTGAACATTTTTATTAATTAACGCAACTTACAGTCAAGCCGAAGAGTGAACTATATTAGGTGATACGTATTCACATTATGTCCTAACAGGTTTTACAGCATATCTTGTGTTCTGTAAGCGTAATTGTTAACAAAAATAAGGAAATGTAAAATAGAAATCAAAGCTTACAACTTTACAACAACAAGAACAAGGAGCTTAGCAGTGGATGTGAACAAATTAAATCAGCAACATAAAGACCCTCACCAGAACAGGAATGACAGCAAATTCAGTTTTGGCATGTCGTGGTTTTAAATAAAGGGAGAAGAAAAGTAGAGAGAGAAAATAAAACAACTCGAAACTGAGCTCAAAATGACACAAATGAAGGGAGGTTTGAATTCACACGGCTGTGCAGGGCTGCCTTTGCCAAGAGACTTTGGTCACTTTGCTTCTCCATCATGGCTTATAATGAGAAAAAAAAAAAAAAAAAAAAAAAAGCACAATGTATAAAATGAAAATGGCCAATGAGGAACAAAAAACATCAAGAAAAGTGGAGTGTCCTGGAATCAGTTCTATGTAAGAATGAATAGGGGAATATATTTTATACATATAGTTTTTTTTTTTCTTTACAGATGATTGTCTGTTTTCCTCAAATGAGCGAGTTTGCAGTGGACAACTCCAGGACAGCCCCTACATTCAGAGGAGGTAGATAACATGGCAACGACACGAACTCTTAAAAACAAACAAAAAAAAAAAAAGGTGTCTGAACGGGAATCGAGCTCTCTGTCAAGTCTGTGAAACTGTAGTGCATAATTTGTTCAACTTTTAAGGCCAAATAGGAACCTCACGTGTAGATCTAAGGCTATTTTTAAGACAAAGGTGCAGGGCAGGGTGGGATGGGGTGGGGTGGGGTGGGGGGGGGATCTAGGACTGGGACACAGTAAGCAGATAGAGCCCTTTTCACAACAATACCTGAGTCAACGGTCGTGTTTTACCACAGAGCCTCGCTGGGTGCTTGGTGTACGTCGACTCTTTGTCAACTAAACCAGATACTTTTATTAAAAATTTCTGGCTACACAGACATAGAGAACACGTGAAATAAAAAAACAGATTAAAAAACAGAGCACGGCAACATGACGTAGCTACAGCTGAGCGATATTCCGGTGAGATTTGCGTAGAACTTGCATAAATGACACATCATCATCGTTTGGCCACAAGGTGTAACATACTCGATTTTGTTACGACAGAACTCCGTCAGATTTACTGGTTGTGGCACGTGCACAGCCTGTGGGGACATTCAAACCTCCCATAGGGGAAAGGAAAAAAAAAAAAGATTTATTGGACAATATGAAGTACACTACAGAAAAAAAGTCAATGCAGCATATATCAGGCTTATGAGGTACTTCATGAATATATATAGATATATCAACCTTTTTAGAAAAGCTCTTCAAAGTCATATTATTCCTTATAATTCCTATTGATAGCATAAAATACCTCGTCAGTTATGTTACTTTCTGCCCACCATCAAGTGGGTGATTTTTTTTTTTGAGACTGCTTTGAAAGTGCAAAACACAAATACTGATCGTTCTATGCAGCATCTACACGCAAGGTTGCATGATAATTAAAAATTTTTTTTTTATGTGGTGCAGCACTTTTTTGTCAAACCTTTTTGTTGGGGGGGGGAAAAAAAAACGGACTCATGGACCCGATGTTGAGGAAGATTGAGGAGAAAGATCTGACAAAAAGGCACACATAAAAAAAAACAAAACAAAACAAAAACAAAAAACTACCACAAACACGCTGGATGCTTTCAGCTTCGACTAAATTACAACAAACTGTAGTTAACTGCCACACAACCTCATATGTACCTTTCCTTGATGTTTACAATGTTCTGATACACTGTAAAAGTATGTTCAAATGTGTATTTTCCCTTTGTAAATTGTTGCATGCAAAACTACATCTTATACCCTTAACAAAAACGGCGTCGACTCTGGCTATTTGTGGGAGAAGTGGAAAATGAACCGAGACAGGGAACATTCGCCCTGGTTTTATTGCAGTTACTGGGTTAACACGGCAGAGAAACGTAGGCATTTGATCACGTGGAGTGGCTCTGTCCAGTATGAAACCTTAATATTTCGAAGTTGCGGTGAAACTAAAAACAGAAAAAGCTGCTTCCAAATATTCTCCTAGTCTAAAATGTTGCGTTGTCTTGACCTGCGTAACGAGGACAGACTGGCGTAAAGAAACAAATTACCGACTGTCCAAAGCCCACGCACCAACATTATTGCTGTACATACATCTTTCCACCTTCGCCGCCACTACAAACATTCGTCAGTATCGCCAACATTTTTACTGGAATATTAACACATTGTCAGAATGAATAGCAATCACTGTTTTGATGGCACATTAGTCGATATATGATGACATGATTACTCTGTATTTCACCACATGAATGAGTCCTAAGTTGTGCTGGGTTGTTTTGTCACCAAAAAAGAAAAAAAAAAAAAAAAGAAAGAGAAAAAAAACAGGACTCACGTGAAACAATGAAATTCCCGATTATAAAAATTTGGTCCCCTAAAATGTAACCAACTAAAGCAACCAACCAGTCATACATGATTACTTGGTTTTCCATTTATTAAGGTTAAAGGAAAGAACAGTGCTCTCACACCATATTGGCTTGTATTGGTTTGGTCACAACAAGTTTTGATTTTGTTACCATTATTATAAATTAGGGCTAATATTAGCTAGCACCCGACACTGTTCTGAGGTAGTTTTTTTCCAAGTTGGTAAATAAAAAGCCAAGTCATTCTGAAGACTAGAAATGCTTTGAAAGTACAAAAATACCCACGAGTCTTGCATGATTGGATGCATGTAGGCCAGCTGGATGGCCTTGGTTTGGTTTGTTGAAGCTTGGTAACAGTTCTCCACAGTCAAGGTCAAATTGAATGTCCACCGAAAGCAGCTGCCAGCAACTACCGGTTCACATTCTCACTCAGGTTTGATTCCTCTACAATACGTACTTTGAACAAAATGCTTATACCATATTGTATAATTTAATTAACACTAATATGCTAACATGTTCATGTTTAGCAGGTATAATCTTTCAAGATTTCCCATCCAATTTAGCTTGCTAGGGAGTATTTGGTCCATAAACCAAAGTACTGAAAATTAAAATTACAAATTAAAACTTTGGCCTGACTGTGGCTAAAGAAATTTTAAGAGATCAGAAAAATCGTTACAATTCATTGTCTATATATCACAAGTATTTGTGCCAATCCATCCAAGAACTGTTGAGGTATATAATAACTTTAACCTGCTGGTGGTATTCAGTGACAAGGAGATCAAAGAAATTTTCATGGCAATCCATCCAACAGTTGTCCAAATGTCTGACAGACATATTGCTTTCTTTACAGCCACGCTGATACTGCGGCTTGAGACGATGGCAAAACAAGAACTGAAATGTAGCTGCTGATGGACTGAAGACGAGGACCAGGTAAGAAAAATAACGTGGTGTAGCTGCAATCGGTGGACATGAGCATGTCATAGCGGTACTTTCCTCACGTCTGCCAGCACGCCACTTGAATTTGTACTCAATAACTGAGACTTGCTGCTAAAGTACTACAACAGAGGCAAACTTTAACTGTAAAGACATTGCGAACACCACGTCAGCGTCACGTGACGATGACACGGTGGATCAAAGCTTACGGTGGATATTGGCATGATAAAGACTGACTGTCAAGGACAAAGTAATGCTTCAGAAAGTTTTATCTAGGAATAGGAAA
>JBAJHX010000040.1:8222801-8235240 GCA_037176925.1 Amniataba percoides
GGTGGATATTGGCATGATAAAGACTGACTGTCAAGGACAAAGTAATGCTTCAGAAAGTTTTATCTAGGAATAGGAAAAGGAAAATTATGCTTACTGAAGCCAGCTGAGTGCCGTGTAATTAATAAATGGTTCTTTGAAAATCTGGAAAAACAGCTGCGTAGTATTACAATCACCAAAAGTAAGGAGCACGAGCAACACTGAAAAAAAAAACCCAAAAAACAAAAACATAGCTTCTTGGCTTTTAAGTGGCACTGCACTAAAAAAAAGTCAGCGAGCTGAACTTGGGGAGGATTTTAGGATTTTACAGGACAGCACTGTAAAGAAAGAGGATAGGGTGAAAAAAAAAACAGACTGAGGGCTTAAGCAGAAGCCAAAAATCAAACGGCAAACAAGATCACACACCAAAGCAACCATCATATATACACACAAACGCGCATACACACAGCTCTTATGTTACAGCACCTCACACAAGCATGACGTCAGAACAGAAACATGACCACTCTTTGCACCAGTGTGAAACGTTTACCTCAGAAAAACTACAGTAGCCAACATCAAGAGAGACATGTCAACTGTAGATTTGTTTTACCTCCTGTTAATCAGTGAAAAGATTAATGATATCTGCGGTGATGTGGGCGATATCGATGAAATATTAAGAAGAACGAAACAATAATACTTTCTGCAATTATTAAAGCCTATAAATAGGAGAAAAAAACACAAATAATAGAGAAAAGGCTGTACACAAGAAGCAAACATGAGTATAAATGTACTGGATGGATAGCCTATATAATATTACAAACCACGCAGGCTCTAAGTACATTCATTGTTATTATTTGAAGATAGGAAAATAGGTTCTACTCTACAAGAGGTTTGGTTTTTTTTTATATCAGCAATAGTTTCTCTACAAGAGACGGATGAGAGGCAGAGAAAAGAGACATCACTATACAGAGGGGAATGGTTTGGAATAAATTGATGTTTAGGTTGAAATAGGGCCTTATTTTATTCCAAGACCATTCACAAAGCAAAAAAAAAAAAAAAGTAAACAGGCTGATCGTTATGCTTGGTGAAATTTTTTATCTCAGCCTGTTTCGGACCTAGGTTTTAACATACACTTACAAAAGAAAAGAAAAAAAACTGCCATCAAGAAAATAAAATGAACTGATCAATTCAATTAGCTTATGATATGCCATTTCTAGGACTAGAAGAGTTTCGGCCACTCCGAAAAGCGGAAAAACAGCCAAATTGAGGTGATGTATCCGAGTAGAAAGCATCCTGTAATATGTCAATCGGGTTACAGCTGCGTTGCCACCCTGGTACAGTAATGCCACATTCATCCCGGCTGGTGTATTAAGTGTCTTTGTCCCGTACACATTCTCGATTTGGCTCGTTATCATCAAGCTGATTTCTGTAGATTTTGAAGTAAAAATGAAAAAGCCTCTTTTGATTCTTGATATGTATAGCCTGTGGTGGTATCTGACACGTAAAAGAGGCCTCGCTTTAAGCACGTTGCTCGTGCAGCACTCTCGACATACATCTGTCTGCATCTCTTCGACACCTGTCAGTTTGTTTTGCATAAAGCACCTTTCTTCCACCACCCGTCGCTGTACAAAGGCAACCCACGCAGGCAACTACAGGCTTCACTCTTTTGTTAACTTTTTAACTCACTTTAAAAAAAAAAAAAGCATAAGGATATTTCTAAGAGACGACATGCTGAATGCTGATTGGCCTGGTTTCAAAAGCCACCAATTCCCCTTACTATGTTTTTACTTTTAAAACAGAGGAGTCTGCCAGTCTGCCATCTGATAAAATACTCTTAATGTTGCAACAGCTACAAAAGTCCATTCTTGTTTAGTGCAAAAACAACATTGTCAAATGTCGAGTTTTATCTCCAGGGAAAGCAATGCCATTCTGATCAGCGTTTTTTCCTTCTTTTTCTTTCTTTTTAAGGTGCTGGTAAAGGTAATGTAAAAACACAACGAAGCAGTAACAACAAGTACAAAGCCACCTCCCCCTCAAAAAAGGATACCTTGATGGTCTGAAATCATTTAGGACACCCTCTCACTTTCCCACTTTCTACACGACGACAATATGGCATTTTCCGAGGACATTCACATTTCCAAACCCAGAGGCTCAACCTGCCATCAGTCTCTACAAAACACAACTGAAGATTCATTGGTTCTGATCCCGTCAAACAACGAACTGATCAAAGGCCTTGCTGAATTACACGCCTTGCAAACAAGTTTTCACAAGGACTTCAAAATGTGCTTTTCTCTTTGTATTGTTTTTAGCTTGAAAGCGTCATTTAACAGTCTCACTAGCAGCACCACAACGGTGCCTTTACAATTTCTCCAAAAATTATGGATATGCGCCTGATCATACCTGACTTGGGCTTTGCATTTGTTGGTATAATTGCTGAGGTGGAAAATCAAGGTGCCAAACAAGAAATTAAAAAAAGTCTGTCTTTTTACTGGTGCATAGAATAAAAAGGAAAGAAAGAAAAGGGAAAACTGTGTATGAATACAAACACACTTCCAAAGAATTTGGTCGTACAGCTCAACGTTCAAAACAAAACACATTCTCTCTTATCAGTTTGAGTAAAACTATGAGAAAAGGAAAAAAAAAAAAAAAAAAAAATCACACAAACTACATAAACTGAGAAAGCATGTTCATCATTATGCACACGAAGCGTTTAAAAACCTCTACTGTCAATGCGAGACTCAAACAATGCCAATTAGATAAGATAGCAGGGGTAATTATACAGAAATGGCCAGCAGTGTGATGTTACCATAACACTTAAACAGGTAACAGGAGGTAGAACACACGGCCATTTCCATACAATTACACCGGTGTCGCGCGCTACGGCCGAGCCTCCTGCTTCGATTGAGGAACACGTCTGTAGGAGTCATACCAACAACGCTCTGCTATCGAAAAGTGCATCCAAATTTACACGTTGTGAGACCAGCACCGATAACAATATTGACATCATAACAGTAAATATCAAGTACGTGATTTTTTTTTTTTCAGAATGCCCCACAAACACAGTCAGTCGGATTTCTAGTTGCTTTACAGGTAATGAGTAAAAAGGGTTAACACAGAGAGGTCGTCAAAAGGGAGAGAAAAGATCCTCAAGATGATGACATGTTGTCTTTTTTTTCCTTTTTTTTCTTTTTTTTTTAAACATACAAGTAAAAAGCCTTGTTGACCAGTCCAGTGAGGATTTAAGGTGGTTTACAGTGAAAACTTCTAGCACCTATAATCAAGATGTCATTTTTTGTGCTTCCATGTCTTTTGAATATTAATCATGTAAAAAGTTTGTAATCTTGTTTGGCTAAGAAAGATTGTGTGTTACAAAGGATACACCCAATTTTCAGGCTATAAAATCTACAACGTTACAAATGACCACATAAATATTCACACAACCCCTCCCTCCCCCCGTTAGAAAGGCATGAAGACGCTGATAAGCACTAAGAAACGCTACTAATAACAACATGCTAAAAACAAAGAAAAAAAAGCCCTGATTATCTACCTCTATAAATGACACCAATTCACGTGAGATGCCCCACTGCTAAATCTCTTTGTTAAAAATGATGCATAGTTAGAAATAGAATAGAATAGACTACTTTGCCTCCTATCAAGACTATGAGAACATTCGCCAGCTTAACTTAGTAGTAAAACTTAGGTGGGATGTTAGGAAATGTCTAGAATTATTAGTAAGACTGTAACAGTCTTAGAAGGCAAGAGAAGAGAATATTTTGCATTTAAAATCTGTATACAAATAGACAGTGTTAATTTAGAATACATGTGGGCCAGTCATTTAAAAAAAATCTCTATAATATTTTCAGCAGCCTCCACTGAAAGCTTATTCAAAATATACCTTATTACCAACGTTACTATATAGTATAAAGACTCAAAAAAGTCATTTGCATAAAACCCAAGCTTTTGTGCGACAACTGCTCCCAATTCCTGGAGCAAATGCTAGAATTTTTTCTTTCCTTTTTTTTTTTCAAGGGAATTTCGATCAGTTAAACTCTAAAATGTTGCAGCTTTTCACTCCACTGTACCGAATGCCTGGATATCGAGACGCCACACAAATATCCCGCTCTGACAAAAGACACTGCAGAAAACACTATCCTGCTGCTATGTACATTAAAATGTAAAAGTAGGGTTAATGTGTAGAAAGGAAATAAACAATTATCACAAATGCCTAAATGTCTAAAACATGAGTCAGCTACATGCACTTCCATTACAAAAATGGTTGAAATTAAATTAGACTACAAAAACCAAAGGGAAAAAAAAAAAGATTTCATCAAGTTCCCCTCTATGTTGATTTCAACATCATGTGTTGTCTGTCAACACGGCTCAGAGTACATTAGAAAGGTGTCCTTGTAGGGAACCAGTCCCGATACACTAGTTCTTGGCATGGGAATTGGGTGCAGCTCTTTCAGTTCAGACTAACAAGAGAGTCAGAGAAGGATAAAACTGCGCTTCTTTCAATTTCTTTGTGAACACTAAAAGCCCTCATCGAGAACGAACTAAGTGTTGGTTCAAGGGTTGATAACAAATCTGATGCAAAGAATCCTTTAGTGAGTCGTCACCAGATTTGGCATAAAACGGTTGTCAGTGTCAATCGAGGACAAATACTGAAAAACCCAGCACATGCGGGCCTAATAATTCATAGTTTTACACAGAAACGACAACAGAAAGGTGGTCACAAATGGCACTTTTCATCACATAGTGCCCTATGTGAAAAATCACACACAACCCTCAATATATTAAGTACTTTTGTCCTGATTGAAGTACCCATTCTGGTCAGTGCACTTTGCTTTGATTGGCTGATAAATAATGTTTGTCAGAGGACCACATCGTTAGGCATATAAACAGTGAACAGGCCCCCTCATCTTTTGATGAATTTGATCCTTCTCCCTTCGAGCACCATGACACTAACAAGCAATAGAAACAGGAGAAGAAGGGTTCTTCTAAATGATAAAATCACCCCCAAAGTGTAATGATACTGTCCACTAGTTTAGAAATGGTAGCTTTCTTCTGTCAGTGTACAAACCTTTTCTTTGATGCTTTAGAATGCATTTCCCTACAACAAATACAAACACACACTAATGCACAACATGTAAATAAACCCTCTTCCAGCTCAAAAGCCCCCCAAAACAGAGGGATTCATCTGCATCATACAGTCTAATAGCTGGCTTGGTTTGGGTAAGTCAGGGGCTGTAATACAATTGTAGACATGGGTAACTGACTGTTAGGTGGGGAGATCACCAAGTGAAACCACTGTGGTGCTATCTACAGCGGACAGTGAGACAGCCAGCAGTCATGTGTTCAGCGGGGTCTCACCCACCCCAATCTGGGGTTGTGTGCTCTCAGGCAAAGTACATGGTACGCAGGGTGTCCTGGTGGATCTGAACGGCCTTGGCCAAGGCCTGTTGGTCGCGCCCGTTGCTCTGGCCTGATGTGTGACTACCCTCGGCACTGAAATAGAAAAAAAAAAATTCAGGAAGGTTAAAAACATTGATTTCGTAAGATTCTATTTATAAGAATATACGTACACAAAGCTGTGTGTTCATAGTCCTTACCTGTCATGCTCTTTGTCCACCAAGTGATAACGGGCCCGGAAAGCCACCAAATGGGCGTAATAAGCTGGTGCTGGGATGGAAACTGACCGGGTGCAGCGCACATAGGTGTGGCATAGCTGGTAGGTGAGGACCTGCAGTTCATCTGAAGAGAAGTGGTTGTCGTCCCAGAGCACGTGGTAATGAGACGGCCTGCTGGTACCCTGCAAGTGGTGATAAATGATGACAATGGGTTTTTTTTTTAAATCAGCCAATTTGGCTGATGATCTATTTGTTTTTAAATATCTATTCAAAATCAGTTCCATTTGCCACTACATTTTAATTCAGTTTTCTAAAATACTTCAGTCTCACGGCCAGTTTAACTTGTTATTCCAACTCCTTCTTACCTGAATGCCAGCATGACTGCAAAGGTAGAAGTCAAACTCTGATGGGTGTGTGATTTTGGTGTCCACTGTGGTGCCCGCAGGAATGTTGCCACTCTTTCCAACCTGCAGAAATCCAAACAGAACATATCTTCTTAGGACATAACAACCCAAAGGAAGAATCCAAAAACTTTTGGCCTCAAACTCATATGGACAATAATTTTTAAATAAAGTTTGTCACAAAAGGTATAAACTTCCCACCCCTACAAATGACACAATACTGACCCTCTCATTTCTGTCCATACAGAACAGCCTTGTGTGGTGTCTTTTCTGCACCACCACAAAGGTGATGCCAGGCTGGTAGTCCTTCTCCAGTTTTATGCAGGCCTCACGGATCGCCAGCAGCTCATGCTGAAGAACCTATACACATTCAAGTCAAAAGATACCAAAGATTAACAGGGGAAAAGTGTGAAGAGAAAAAAAAAGCACATTTGGTTACTCTGCATTTTCCCTGATGTGTGTCACCTGGTTGAATTGGCCCTCAGAGATGCCATCGCGGTAGTAGATGATTCTGGTGGGCTTGAAACGGGTGGACTTGTAGAACTGGATGAGCAGCTCTCTCACCATGGTGGCCAGGTCCTGGATGATATCCTGGCGGTGCTGCTGCACACGGACTGTTGCACAGTATCTGCTGGGATGGGCATCCATACTACCAACGACCTGAAAAAGACACATTGTTTAGTGCCAAATGAAAGGATTGACTTACAAAAAGCATTTAAAAGCTCTTAGAGCTTTAAAGTAAGTATTCATTAACATGCAATACACCTTTTGATGGACCCTTTCTGCCACCTGTCTCATTATTTGCAACCTTTGCACGGGTATTGGTTTAGTAACTAATATCAGTGTAGAATTGTTCATTAAAGATCCATTCATGGATTTTGGCCAACTAGAGATAAACACACAGTTGTTCTAGAATCACTATCTTATCAAGTCAGCTAATAACTTCTGATTGAGCTAGATCTCAAAGTGGGTGTTTTTTTTCAGACAGAGATAACATCCAAGTTTCTCCACCAACTTTCAGGAACTTTGCTTCCTACCCAGTTCAAAGCTCCACACAGACATTTGGTGGGTTTTTGCTAACAATGGTCGCCTGTGGGGGTTGTTGGGAGCAGCTAAGCCACACAATAAAGATGCAGGCCATAAAGCCAAAACAATGGCTTTAAAGACAAGTTTAAAGGCTGCAGAGATGTATGTATGATTTTGAAACTTTCATGACATTCCACTTAAGTACTTTTTTCTGAAGAGTAGACGTTCATGTTGTGTGGCTGTGGTATTACTTACAGCAGCGATGGAAGGCTTTTTTCCATCTCCTGCAGGCGGATGAGTCACATCTGCACCGAGGAAGATCACTGGCTGCTGGAACACCAAAGGCCTGGAGTGGAACACGTGTGAAATTGAGCACAAAAAAAAAGAAGATATTTTCTGATTTCTGGATAAAAGTTGAGCAGATACACAGACGTGCACATTTTTTCATCTCTTCACTAACCTGCCCTGCGGAAGGAGGATGTTATTGACACCGCCCAGCTTGACATTGATCTTCAGACAGAGGTTGGAGAGAGTCTGAGGTGTTGTCTTTTGAACATTCTTCACCTGCACACACTGTGTGGCCATGCCAAGTACCGTGTCCCCGACACGTTTCACCTCAGCTACAAAACAAGTCAGGACAAACAGGAGATGCTGTTTCAATAAACATGGTCAGGTAAAATACTGATGTTTTGTATTTCTGACTGTGGTGCATCACATCAGGTGTGCCCAGGTACACTGACTGATTGCAGCCATTGTAGACTGAAGGTACAGACTGGTCTTCTGCGAAAAGGGCTAAAACTCTTTAATTTGTTGCAAATGTCAAATGGGATTACTGACATTTAAATGACAGAGTGAGCTGGGAAGTGAATGAGAGAGTCGGTAGGCAGAATCATAGAGAGAATGTAGCTTTACTTGGTCTGTGTTTCCTTGTGGTTGGTAGAGCAGAAATAGAAGCAGTAAAACTCGCTCAGCAGGCACCAAAGCAGCAGGCATGTTCAGATACACCAGACCAGCTGCCAGTGCTTCAAATAAAAAAACTCTCCAATCACACAAATCCTCACTGATTTTGAGTAGTGTTTGTTTGATGCTATGCCTTGCAAATGCAAAACACATCTAGTCTAAATCAACTGGAGTTTGTGATGTATTAGCAATAGTATCAGCATAACTCTCTGTTTTAACCATTAAAACTGTCTGACACTTATTGCATTCTGTCATGGCATCATTGTTTAGACCAGTCGGGTTTATATTTGACTGTAAAAAGATGATGTTATGCAAGAAAAAAATCATGTTAATGACACAAGACCAACAGAGTGGAGTGAGCAAATCCCTCACCGTAGACTGGCGTTTTCCCCGGTAAGATGACAACCACCAGCTGGAGGCCCTGGTAGGTGTACTTGAGGTGTCTGAACATAGGCTCCACGCTGTCTGCTCCCTGGGCATACTTGCAGAAACAAGGCTGCCCCTGGATGGGCATCCCCGCATCCCTCGAGATCTTTCTCAGCTGATCTGTGAATGCTCTGAGACAGACGGGAGAACTTGCTTATTCACAATGAGTGAGGTTTGGCAGTTTAGATTACAAGAGACGTTGAGTTGAAAGTTTGTTGCATGTCATACCCCTTCTCTCCTAATAAAAAGGTATTAAATTCTTTTTTTAACCCAACAACCTTGTCAATGGAAAATTAAAGAACATTATAATTACACAGAACAATACAATACATCTAAAGAGACAATCATGAAACCCAGATACAATTGCATCTATACACTTTGTGCATGCTATCTTTGGCGTCAAATATGCGTCAACACTGACAAAGCTTGAAAAAAACCCTATACAAGTACACAAATGCAAATGTCAAAACCTAACAAAAGGCACTGCAAATGAATGGCACAGCTGCACGTACTCAACCTGCACTCTCATGCCCCTGTAGAGCTAAAATACTTTGGGTCCTCGGGGGGGCAATACAGCGAGCGACTGCGGGAGACAGGGCTGTCATGACAGTTGTGAAAGACCCAACAGAGGTACAAATCAAATGATACAGCTCTGTGCGGCGTCTGTGCTCCTGGCAGCAGCATTTAATATACCCTTATTCTTCTATACTTGTATATGGCGTGTTTCGGGGCCAACTCTAACTATTCTCACAGATTGTTATAATTACGGGCTGCCTGCCATCAACCCCAACAAAAGGCACATGTTCACAATGACATGAAATACATTTTACAGAACATTGGAGCACTTCACTTACTTGAGCAAGAGTTCAGTACACTGCCTCTGCGGTGCGAAGCAGGCGATGGCCCACACTTTGATCTCAATGCCAGTGTGGAACTGCTTGTTCCTCATGTCCCAGACTCCCTGGATTGGTGTGGCTATTGCTTTGTTCTACAAATCATATAATGACAGCAGTATTGTTAGAGCTGGCCTCTGCAAATGGGATGAAGCAATTCTCAATAAAACATATAAATAAATATATAAATAAAATCTAGTAATGAACCGTGCATGCACACTGGTGAGCGACGTACCCTGCCTCCATACAGAATAGAAGGTGCTTGCAGGACGCGGCCATTCACTTCCGTCATCTCATCCCTCACCATCACTCCAAATTCACGAACGTATGGGTCAGTATTGAAGTTGGCACTTCTCATCTGGGGGGGGGGGAAGTTGAATAAAACGAGAATCTCAAAGTGTCATGTCATCTAAATGCCTGCACACCAAGTTCAGATTATAAAATGATTCTTCAAATGTAGACATGATATAGACAACTGGAAATGTATGCAACATCCTGTAGTTTCTTCCAGTTTTTAAAATTAATATCACCAACGTTTATTTTAAATTAGACATATCTATGAATGGTGTATATCTTAAATCAACTTATGACTGAAAACTATGATATGTTTGTTTGGTATGCAACATTTACGACCAACGTTGGCTTGTGGTGCTTCTAGTAACCAACCAGCAAACGCCACTGAGCCTGTGCTCGGTGTCAAACTGAAAACTTGGCTGTGTGGGCAGAAACACTCTTATCTCATCTAAACACCCAACTAAAACTTATTTTTGAAAATGAGTCCAGAAACAAGCTATGAACCCACAGAACTTTTAAAGCCCAAAAGTTTCTTGTCTTTTGCTACTATCAATTTAGTTTTGCCTGAGTCCTGACTGATCACTGAACCATGTTACAATGACACATCAAGCCTACCAACAACTGGTTTCTAAGAATATTGGTTGGCAGGAAAAGCTGGCATGTGTGCTCGTACTAAAGTTCTGTTGTGGGAGGGGCTTGTGTCAGAGGCCGGCTATAACCACCGATGTTAACAGGCCTCTGTTGTGTTGTTTGTTTTTCTGGTAGTGTTTCCAGTACTGTCCTGATTGCAGTGGTGAGCTCTTTGAGTTCACAGTCTTAACATGGTTTGCTACTGGCTCATGGCCGTCGGGCAAACACTGATAACTCCTGACACATGGCAGCTGGAACAACATAAACACTTTGTGTTTACCATCTGACATTGTTTTGGCAATCGTGTCAAACTTGTGGAAACCGAGGCTTCGACAACTGGCGCCGTTAATGTTTGACACTTGAATGGTTTTCAGGCACAATCTTGACTTCTGAGCTGCATTCAGTAAACTTTTATTTCACAATCACTTACCAATTTACTAATCTCATCCTGACGGTCAGGTGCAGATCGGGCTGTGGCACGGATCATAGTGGAGGTCTGATTGTCCGTCAGTTTTTTGATGCAGCGCTGCCCTGCCACTATGTTACACACCTGAAATGAACATACATTAACAAGGAGACAGGTTTAGAGGTGGGGGGGGAAAAAAATCAATATTTGATCAGGGAACTTTTCAAAAAGCCAATAAGTAAACAGAAGTAGGCTGAACTTACCTCTAGAGGTAGGTAGGTGTGCTTCTGCTCCTGTCCCACCTGTAGACAGGGAAGGTGGGGGTATCTCAGAATGAGCTTGTACTTGTCTTTGAAGTACTGTGCTACTGTGCATTCGATAGTTTGGCCGTTCTCCTGCTGCAGGGGGAACCTGGAGAAAGCACACACCACAACAGTGAGAGGAAGAAAAATACAGCTTCAGACTTTTCAAATGTCACGAACTCTGCATTTATATTTTATGTCACAACACTTTCATTATTGCCTGAATGAAAATTACATATTTCAGCAGCAGGAAAGTAAACTATGACATAACCTGAGCAAAGATTAGATAGAAAAGCTTTCTTACGTTTGGTGGCTGGCTGGTCTTCTGGTCACGTTGCAAACTCTGTACTTCCGCTTCATCTGCCCACAGTGAGTGATCTCCACCTTCAGGCCTGGACAGACAAATCATGATTCAGGAAAAGAGAAAACTTGAAACTGAGTGAAAGCTTAACATTCTTTTCTAATCATGAATCATAAATGCATTTCTTCTCTTGTTGACAAACTAATGTACCACTAAGTGAGTTCCTAAGCTTTACTTACCTTTAATTTCCTTTGTAAATTTCACTCGCTGCGAGTCTGTTAAGGGCTTCTGTTGTTCTTCAATGCTTTTGAAATCCAAGACCTCGCACATGAACTCAATTACAGGCTGGGCTTTGTAGAATGCAGTGGCCGAAACTGCAAACAAAATGAACGCGGCCGGGGTGAGATTAACAGAAAAATCTTTATTTCATGCGACTTGCGCAAAAAAACATTGACGTGAAAATTACCATCGATGTTGAGCATCATTTTCCAAAGGGAGGGCCTGACAGACTGGTGGAAGCCAAACCACACCTCTCTGCCGCCACCAAGGGGGTTCGAACATCCCTCTGAAGGAGTGAAGAAGGAGCGGCCCACTGGGGTATACCTGTAACAGAAGACAATAAGTCATTCATGAAACCTGATGAACATGTTCTGAGAAGCTATTAAATGAAGTGGTTAAAAGAAATGCAGTTTTGAATAAAAAGAAATAGGCAGCACAGGGCAAATAAAGGTGCTATAGATAAGTTTCATAAGAGGACATACTGGTACTTCTACAAGGTTCCTTATGGAAAAAGTATTGGGCAGAAAAGTTTATAAATGTCATGTTTCTAAAAGTCTATTGTCACACATTACTGAAACACTTGTAACCAAATGTCTACCTAAATGTCTGTTCAGAAAAAAAACCCAAAAAACATAGTACAACATTTTTCCACCACCTGTGTTTATCTATTTCAGCTAGACTGCTTTTTAACAGGGTGATGCCTGAAATTGGTTTCTGTTTATTTGGATGCAAATGAGTTATCAGTCATACTGCAAGACCTGCTTTTCACCTATTTGCATGGACTTGCATTGCTTGTAGAGGTGCTCCGATCAGGGTTTTTGGAGCCGATCACCGATTTTTTAAATCAGTATCGCCGATACCGATACCGATACCAAAGCCTCCAGTTTGCTTTTTATAGTGTGGGATTAATTATTGATT
>JBAJHX010000040.1:8264489-8286500 GCA_037176925.1 Amniataba percoides
AGCAGTTTGTGTGTGTGTCTGTGTCTGTGTCTGTGTGTGTGTGTGTGTGTGTGTGTGTGTGTGTGTGTGTGTGTGTGCGTGCGTGTGTGTGGGTTGTGCTATGGATCAGACAAGCCTTATTTTATTTTATTTGTTTGTTTGTTTGTCAACATGATTCATGCGATTTTGATGTAATAATATGAGAGAGATACTCCTTCATAAAGTGCTTTGAGTTGCAATAAAACAACAATGAAAACAACTAAAGAATAATTAAATTACCAGGAGTCCATACTGCAGAGGAAAAACAGAAGTACAGTGAACACAGATGTACTCTAAATGAAGTGCCGGCAGTGCACAGTTTACACAAACATTCAAAATAAACAGTGCCTCATTATTTTACCAAAAACAGATGGATTTAGGTATATTTTATTTGTTATTTCTTGTTGTTAGTGATTTACATTCCACATGTTTCATGTATGTGGTTAAGCAGAAATACAATACTGTGTAATGTTTACATTAAGGGGATTACTTTTTCAATATTCCCTTACATCTTGAAAAAGATGTAAAGGATTACAATATGAAATTTGTGGATTAGTTACAGCTACTGTTCATTAAATCTCTGCTACGTCATCATTTGGTCTCACCATGGACTGGAGATTGAAATTAAAGGTGGTCTGAAGAATTTCTGACCAATAAGAACACTATAATGCCCGTCCTTACGTCTAGTCCCTTTTTTTCACTGTGCAGACACACAGGAAGTACATTATACATTACTGCGAGTGTTTAAATATTGCTTCACAGATCTACAAGTGACATTAATGCGGCAAGAAAATCAGCATTGAGACAACAAAGACAGGGATGTAAACCGTGCACAATTCAAAATGTGTTTTGGTAAGTAACACTGAAAGTAAACATTAGTAAATACTGCAAAGGGCATTTTTAAATGTATAAAGAATAAGACTTATCAGTCGCGCACCTCACAATACGCAACTAGTCAAAGGCCTAGAAAGCACAGTGAAGTAAGAAAATCCAGGCAGATTGTGTCTCTCTGTGTTCAGTCCAGTGTGGCTTCACATGTGATGTCTTCTCATCTGGCTTGCTAGTTACCAGTAAAGCTACATGCATACATCCATGTGTTAAACTGCAGCTTCACGGTGAGGTCAGGACTTGGAGAGCTGCGTGCAGTGTGGAGATATTGGATATAAGATAATTAAAGGCATCTCCAATGTTATGCAGCGTAACAGAGAGTAACTTTCCTGCTGTTGATCAATCTGTCAAGTAATGTTTTTACTTTCTAAATGTCAAAGAAGCAATGCATTTACATTTACAAGTAACTTGCCCAACACTGCTTACTTGCATTTAGTTAAGAATTATGTCTCATTGAGTTTGTGTGTAGATCTGCCAAACATTCACTTGCTGTATATGCAAGCACACGTGACTGGCCATTTTGTCTGAGTGTGTGTGTGTGTGTGTGTGTGTGTGTGTGTGTGTGTGTGTGTGTGTGTGTAGGCCTATCTCTGTGCATGTAAGGCTGTAAACAATGGGACCAGTTCATAGACGCCACTGCAAGTGGCCCAAGGCCAGAGGGACGTCGGCTCAACAACAGCTCATACAGACGACTCGCTGGCTTCTCGCTCATTATCTCCCCCCCAAAGCAGCCAGCCAGAGCCACTCAGTGTTCTCCAGCCTTTTACAAAGGCTAATGAATAGACTCGGTACCAAACCTTGAGGATGATCACAAAGATATCATCATGCTCATAGTTATAAAAGTGATAGTTTTCCCCTGCAAGTGATGCAATAAACCCCTCTTTGCAGATGATAACCCACTTTTATTTGAAAGTGATGCACTCTTTTGATCCACTCAAGGAAGGATGAAAGGGTCAACATTTGACAGAGGAAAATGTAAAGTTTCTAGAATAAAAGCTTGTCAGCTTTTATTCTCTTCGGTGTGAAGCAATCAGTTGTGATTCAGGTTGCTGTAGATTTTATTGCTATGCAGAAGCGGCTCAGTTTTATTTCATTAGGGCTAGGATCTAACCTCTTCACGTTGCTGCTGTGTACAGTGTACAGTTACTACTGATATTACCAGGTATGTGGCAGGTTGGGTATGCTTATTATTCTGAGCTGTGGATGTTCACATAATGGAAGAGAAGAGGTGTTTCACTGAACAGGTCAACTCAAAGTTGCACCATTCTAAACTCTTTAGCATCTCTTCACTGAGTTAAAAGCATTTAAAAAGTGTGCACTTTATTACATGAGAGGATTTTTGGGAAACTACTATAAAACACCTGCATGCACAGTCATGTTTGTGTGGTCCTGATTCTGATTCTGAAAAAAAAGACAATGAATCAGTTTTTCAGGTATATCAACATGATTTTTATTCTTTTAAGGTACTGGCCTGCAAATAAGTATTTCTTTGAAAATGTTTTTGGGGGAAATTTAACATAAAATTTAAACATCAAATGTTTGGTTGAATCATGCTTGATGAAAAGACCAGTTAATCCTCTCCACCTATCTTAAGGAAGGTGGGTGGGTCCCATTAGCTTGGCTAATAATTGACTGTAATTTTACTCTAAAATTACTTCAACACAATTTGAACTTTTAGAGAAAATCTCATTTTCTTTAGCAATGACGGTGGAAAGGCTCCAGTGCAACCCTGCACTGCCCTGTATTTCCCCTTTTGCGTGTCTAAATCCTAGACTGCCTCGCTCCTGATCAAAGGTACAGTTTGTTATTAAGAGAGCCTGAAACTATGATAAAGGGGGGTCCTGCTACATTTAGTGGGGTGATTGTACTTTTTTCACCACTGCCCCTCCCCCATCCTCGTCTAGTTGATCAGACGATTGTGGACATGAGAGCGGTGGCTCTGACCTCGGTTTGACAGTAATGATCGCGCCTTGACCTCAGGCTTTTTTGTATAAGTGATGATGACCCTGCATGTACTTCGTTGAGACATGACTCAGTGAGATCGAGGGCAGATTTTGGACGATAGGATATATAACACACCATTTGCGCAGCAAGCAACAGGATACTTTAACAGTTAGCTTAAACACAAGATCACATTGTTTTCGGCTTTCTTTACCTTCATGCACTGTAGGACTCTTTAAACAAGCAGCTGCGGTTTCAAACCTCATATCCAAGTATGCATGCATGGGAACTTGTCCTTTTTCCCCAGCAGTCCCCCCTCCTTGCTTTTCCCCCCTTCCACTTCCTGCTATCTCCGGGGCCAATCTAAAGCTGCGCTATTACGATTCCTGTACTTGGTGTGTTGGCGGCCGATTTAGAACATCAACACCATCAATCAACCCGCCGATGGGGCCAACCAGCTGGCTGAACCGTCCCGTCCCGCTGCTGGACAATTTGTCATCCGACGAGGCCAAGTTGCGTTCACGTAACTACACCCAAACCTTTCTCCTCTCCGTCTTTCCCCTCGCTAAGAACCCCTTTTGATGACTTTTCAACTTGCCCTCTTAACCACTTCCTAGAAGCTTCAGCCTCTCTATTCACAGCAGTGTCTTTACGGAAAAAAAAAGCTAATCCACACAAGGATAATTAAACACTCACAGACCATCAGACAAGGCTCACTTTGGTTTCTCATGACCGATGGTTTTGTTTCTCACAAAGGACTAGAAGTCCATTTATTTCACTGCTAAATATATTACTTTTGCTTGGAAAATAAGCTGTGCATTGGCCATTAAAAATGTTTCCCCCTTTTGCTTTATGTGGTGCACTGAGGTGGGTCATTATCCACCAAAATATATGGCCAACAAATAAACAAACAAATAAACATGCAATGGAGAAACCATGAGTCATTGCTCTATAAAACACTCGATATGGCTGCGCTGCTCACATAAACTACAAATATTTGATTTTATGCATGCTTCCTGTATACTTGAGCGATAATGATAGAGTAGAACAGACTTTATATGTCCATAAAAGTCTTAGACAAGGTCGATAAAAAGGAAGGCTTTTCCCAAACTAATAAAACAGAAGATTTATTTTCTAAGTTCATGTCATCAGCTAATATGCAAAAAGGAAAGATGCTGCCGCTTTTTTAAATTCAATTAGTGCTCATTATTTGTTAAATTCTAATTAGAAATCAGAATTGTAGCAGCTACACATGTGACAAATAGCTTTTATAAATTCCCTGTAACAGTGATGTCATAGATTCCTCATCACCCCATAGCTCTCTCTCTCTCTCTCTCTCTCTCTCTCTCTCTCACACACACACAAGCACGCGCACACACACAAACACACACATAGACACGTCCCCTGTTAATTGCCCAGTGTTCACTGCTTTGCCTTACTCTTTACTTACTCTCACTCTTCAGGCCAGCCGAGAGGCCCCTGGGGGTACTGTGGGGGCCTTAGAGTTGTCCAAACACCCCAAATGAAGGTCTGGGGAAGTTCCTTAGTCTTTTGTCTCTGCCGTCTTTCACCAGGGAAACAAGTGCAGCACAGTGTGCAGACTTGGGAGCACGTCTGCCGGGGTCATAATATGACTGCTCGGCGGTCCCTCACAGTCACGCTACCATTCCTACCCTTAGCTCCCCACCGCCCTGGCCAGCCAGACAGCGGGCCCCAGCTGCACAACTGGCTGCCCTTTACCAGTTCAATCAGCCAAGGTCACCAACAATCAGCCAGTGATGATGCACATCTGTGTGTCTGTGTGTGTGGGCGGGAAGGTATCGGGCAGCACGCCCCCTCTGAGTACTTTAAATAAAATTGTCTCTAACTATGTGCACGCCTTTGCACACGAACGAGCAACCGTGCACGCACATTAAAAAGAAATCATGTTGTCGTCGTCTGGAGGAGGCAAGAGCTGTGTTAAATTTAGATGATCAACTTTCAAGTGTGTGCGAAGGATTAACAAGAGTCTGCAGCAAATCACCGTCGACACTTCCAAATCTCAGAGTCAAAATGATTTCTGTTAAACAGAACCATACACCAAAACTGGGCGGCTCTCTACATGGTCGCACGCAACTTTATTTGCCTGTAAATAATTTTCCGACATCCCATTCAAGAATTGGAGCGTTTGATTTTTGGTTTTATGAGAGCATGTTTTACAAATGCTGCACGGGCCAAGAGAAACTGTACCTGGCAGTCAGACGAAAAAGGCTTTCCTCACCTTCTCCCGGTATTAATGAGCCCAGAAACAGCCTCGTATATGAAGCCAAAATAGATTACATGCAGTGCGAGGTAGCTGCCAAACATATTGCATGACAAACATTGGTGCAAATGCTGCTGAAAAGATGCTGAACTGGATTCCATCACATTAAACAGAGGCTGGATGTGGCGCTTAATGTTTAAAAATATTTCTGTCAGTGTGATTAATTAAAAATCCAAGTGGAACATTTATAGCGACATTGTAGAAACATGTCTAGCATGGTAAGGAATGTGATATTGTTGCATTTAATCACATACTTCCAGCTGCAACTTGTGTGGGATGCTTTGGATACTTAGAAGAAGAAGAATGTATTTAGAGGCATGAGGGAGCAACTGGGGTGAAATTATAACAAGCATGAATTGGACCCTTGGCATTGGCCTTTCTTTGAAAAGTCTTAATGACAAATCACCACTTTCTCTTTCACCTCCTAGTGTTTCATCTGGGCTCTACCCAGAGTGCTCTGCTCCGATCTCGAGCACCACATCATTGGCTGAGCTGCTTAAGCCTCGCCCATGGCCATATTCTCAAGAAAGCATTTTTTGGGGGGGTTTCATGCCTGCCTGGACGTCAGTGCCAGACTGACTTTCACTCTTACTGCTGGCTGTTACCGCAATGTGAAAATGCAGACTGGCAAAGTGTGTGGGAACCGTGGTGTTTTGTTGTGGTGCCAGGATTGATTCTGAGTCGTTCATGTCCATTTCACAAAATTTAGCTCAGAAATAAAGTAAATAAATCATGCACGTCTCAAACAATTTCTTTCTTCCCTAAATTAGGAATGTGTGAATGAGAACCAAACAAAGGAAACATTTCAATAGTTCTGGCTTATATTGTGGACTTTCCTCTCTGCTTAATTTAAGATGTTTGTTTTCTCTTTTTCTCCATGAAACCTGCCAGTGAACAAACACACTGTGCATCTTTGCTCAAAAATCCATTGAAGGAGAAGAAACAATTAAGAAACAGTAATGACTTTACCAAAGGGGGGGAGTTCAATGCCTACTCTTGCATATATTCCTCTCTGTTTTATCATTAACTTCCCCAATACAAATAACAACACCTGTGAAGAGGGTAAAGTTACTGAAAATGCATAATTAAAGAAACCAGACTTCATATTGTCATATTTTGTGAAGCTGAATTGTTGTCATGCAAATAAAAAAACACAGATGTTGGTTTTCTGGTTGTTTTGATAAAGTGTTAATAATTACACCTTTTTACCTGACCGGGCTAAGCACATGACCCTTGACCTTAATGCAGAAGAGAGGATTGTGTCCAATTCAGAGCATAAAACCACAGTCAGACGCCCAGACCTAACTGATGGCTGAGGGATGCCAAAGCCAAATCCAAGCCCAGGTGACCACTGGCAGTCCCTGTCTGCAGCCTCGTCTTGAGAGTCTAACTACTTAATAAGTGGCTGTCCCAGGTTTCCTGGACACAGTCCAGACCCACGGAGGCCCCCTTCAAAATGGACGCCCAAAAGCATAAGGAGGGCTTCATTTATCAATCAGACCAATCACAGACTTTTCCGGGGCTAGGGACGGCCACATGTTGGGGATTAGGCGCTTGGAATTCAGTACACCCAATTTGTGGAGAGTTAGTCAGATAGAGATTAGAGCAAATCAACATTGAAAAGAGTTATATTACACGACAGTTGAAGCTGGATCGATGTGCTGTAGGTGTCGCCTATCAGTGTAAACTCAAGACACCTGATGAAATTAAATGAAATGTTCGCTAAACAGCATCCAGTACGATAATGACGATACAGGATAATGCTAAATGCCAGCATTTAGATCAAATGCAAAGCATAGAGGAACAGGGAAGAGTCATAAACTTGGAAAATTGAGCTTATACAGCACTATTTATACTTAAAACATTAGATAACAATAGCCACCTTCAGTTACCAGTCATACCAAGTGAGGCTGTCGAAGCAGTGTTTGTGGAAACGAACAATGGTGCGTTTTATGGCTCATGAAGACAGTTTGTCATTTTTAAGAAGAACAACAAATCATTTCTTCTCTAGACTGACTTTAAGCAAAACATATGCTTGTATGTTGACCGTTTTATTTGGAAGTATGAATTCTAAACTCATTTTCAGTTAAATTCAATCGGACATGCAGAGGGACACGTCTCGTCATATGACATCACTGCATTACAAATACGGTTCATCTGAAAGCTCGTAGTAGGTAATTATTGTTACCCTGCCAGCACACGAGCCGCGAGCTGTGCCACTGATTTAGAAGCTGGGCGGAGGGAGATGAGCCGTCACCGTCACCTCTGGCATGTTGTGTCACTCCTGCTCATTTCCATCTCTGCACACAGATGACAGATGAGGCTCTGACAGGTGTCGGCGAAGAGCAGAGCAGGTCTTGTCAGTCATTCACCAAACTCCCCGCTGTGCGGGACACGCACACTTTGATATACCATGTCTATAACTACAGAGAGAGGGAGGTGGGTCTGTTTCTGCAGGCGCTAGATAGACAAATAGAAAATGCCAGGGGAGAGGGAGAAAATGGGAGGGAAGAAATACATGGGTGATGATAGATAAGGATGCAACAAGCAATATGTAATGATCCTCTTAAAATATCAAGCGGACAAAAAAACTGAAGTAAATAGAGTCTGGACAAGGGAAAATGTGTTTGTTTGGCACACTGAGCTAGTGCTTAAGATGTTTTAAAGGAAAAAGGTAAGAGATCCAGGTTGCTAGCATTTCTCTGTGGACATGTGACATGTGTCATCTCTCACAAAGCCCTTTTGTAGCACTGAGCTTGGGACACGATACAGCACAATAGATGTTGTTCAGGCCTAAATCAGCAAAAGCTCAATTAGCAGAAGGAGAGAGAACATGTATTATGTTATCTCCTTGATCTAAATGAAGTAAATTATCACCATATTGTCATTAAAGTATTTAATTTACCATCAAAAAAATTAGTTAGTTTAGTGCAATTATGAAACACTGCTCACTAATTTGAATATACTTATATGCAGTGTAATATTTTATATGTCTGTTTGTCCCACTGCTTCATTTATCTGTAATTTATTTGCAGCAGTCAGTGAAATTATGTGTCAATTCACCATGCACCACTGCCAAAGAAATTAACAATGATTTTACACAGAGGACAACTTAAGCTAATGACTTAGTGTCAGCATGAGGATAGACTTTGCAGATAATGGGTACTTCCAATAAGAGTGCTTTTCACAGAGGGGGTTATCACCTATGGTAAGAGAGCGTGAGTGCTTTTCACGTACAGTATAGGTCCATGGCATTGGACCATGGACACAGAGGTAGTGCACTATTAGTGCACATTACTGGAAATAAATTAGCATGTAATTTTAGGATTTTATTAAATGATATTTTGGAGGTCTAAAAGTACAGCAGCTGTAATTGTGATGGAAAGCGTTTTGAGCGGCAGGATTATCACATTTAAAATCAAAATGTTTGCAAGGCATCTAAGAGGAGTTTGTCAGTAACAATATTAAACAGCACTAGGAAAGAACAGTTGTGAATACTGGGAGTAATATGCTGTTTATGCAAAACCTATAGACGGTCTCGCTCCACCAATAGAGGTGTCATTGTTCCTAAACTCTAGATCTCAACCTGGGGCTCAGGAAAAATGGAGCTGGACCCCCCATATTTCATTTCTCCCTCGCTGATAGCATTTATCAGCAGTGTCCTGATAAAAACAAAATATGCAACTTAAGCCCGAGCAGGGCTAAGCCGCCGAGGTGGACAGGATTACCTCGGGGCTAGCTGGGACAGGCATCAGATTGTACTGTCATAAAGGGCCATTAGCCTCTTGGCAAACTGTACCTCAAGCCCAAGATGACAGAGCTTTTCAAGACGGACAGGGGGGGAAAATATGAAACTTAAATTCGTCATGACAGACATCCCACTGAAAGAGACCCCCAGAAAAATGGCCTTGTGAAGTGAAACAAAAACAGAGAGATCCTTTTTTTTTCTTCTTTATGTTAATTTGACTATGGGAATCAATCGATTCTAATACCACGTTTCTGCAGGAAATAATCAATAAACTCTGTTCTCCACTGGATGTATATGAAAAGAGAGACTTTTCTACAGGTTTCTACACGGCACACAATGGAGTAGACTTACTGACTCGCTCGGATTAAATTTAATACAGCATCTTGACAGACATATCCTGGAAGCATATCGCTCTCTCTGCAGATTTCCTAGGAGCAAAGCTTACATGTTTTTTCTTGGATTTGCCTCATTAATTGGCTAGTTAAGTCCCCTTAATCTACGATGATCACTCTCTTGTGTGTCTAAGGGCTTTTCTTTAAGTCTGTGTATCCCGTTGTTTTCTCATCTCAATACTTTTACAGCTTTGACAAAGAAATTAAGCTCAAACATGGCAAAACTTTCTGAGGCACGCACACGCTCAGTTTTGAATGGCACCAGAGTAAGCCTCCATTTTGAGGCATAGAAGATGACAATGCAAAGTATAATTGTTGGGAGGGGGTGGGGGGTGGGGGTGGGGGGGGGGGGTGTCCAAAGGTACAGCAAGTACATGGCCAGACAACACAGCAGACAGTCAACTGTCTTCTGATGCTCACTTTCTCTCACATGTGGAAGAGGAGGCCTTGTCTGTTATCTTTTGGTGGGGGTGATCTGAATGATCTGGTCACACACACACACACACACACACACACATCTCACTTCTCTCTCCAATCTCCACCCATTTCCATCCATTCAGCTCTCAAAGTGCACCGCCTCTGGGCCATATCATGAGCAAGACTTGTGATAAAGAGCAAGGCAGTGGTGGCGGGGGTGGGTGGTGTTGGTGGGGGGCCGTGCAGACCGTCAGACTGGCCGGGCAGGCTTCAGCTGGAGTCTTCCTCTGTCTGCCCCGTCTGTCTCTTTCAGTGCACTTACAGCGGCTGCCGACCTGTCCTTTCCCAGAGGGCTTTGTGACAGGACAGAAATGTGATGCTGCTACTCAGACGCAAGTTATGGTGGAGTCTGTCTGCGGTGGCCATGTTGCATCTCCCTTCTATGAACCCCCCCCCCTCCACCCTCCACAACCCCCAAGCCCCCTTCCACCTCCCCCTATTTTACCTGAGCGGAGAGACTCCAGGCGCCAGGCGCAGTGTAACTGCAGTCTCAGGTATGCTGGGCAGACGTTGCCGCCACTTCCCAGGGCTTCACCTGCACCTGAGACTGAGTGACGGAGGCACCAGCTATACTTCAGGGAGGGCAGCTCCCAGCAAGACAGACCATCATTCATAAATCAAATTCTCTAACAGAGGATGTGAATGAAATCACCGCTTCAGCTGTCATTTTATAGCTTATTGCACTTGTCATTTCAATCCTATAGTCTCTTTAAAAATGGACATAAACAGACACAAACTTGTTCTGTTGTCAGAGCTGAAAGCAGATGTCACAGATATATTGCAGCTATTAATGATAATCGATAATTATTTTTCAAGCAAAAATGGGTTCATTGCAGCTCCTCAGTTGTGAGAATTTTCCAGGATTTGAAAGTTGCGGAAATCATTCAAAGATGTCTCAGTGGGCTTTTTTTTCGAAGTATTTTTCAATATATTTAACATTTCTTAAATCAAATAGTTGAAAAAAATCATTGAGATGAATAAACCTTAGTTGCAACCTTAAGGTATCAATGCGCTTGATTACTTCATTCATGTTTGAAATGAAAACAGTATGTTTAGTCTGCTGGATTTGTTTCTACATGTATTAACAACATGTATTCTAATTTGTATGCAGGTGTGATTTGCTGTCATAAATGGTCCTCGATATCTGAAACCTGCAAGCATGCTTCGCTGCATCCAAGCGGAGTGACGGTATTTAAACACTGTGGCATTTACTTCCTGCACTTTCTCCCCACATCTTGTTCCTCTCTCTTCCGAATGTTGTGGCATTGTCATGTGTAAAGGCTTAGGGTGATTACAAAATAATTTGAAAATAGAATAAGTACGTAGAGCCCTAAGTTGAGGTTTGCTCCATCTGTCAACATATGACAGCTGCAGAGCAATTTTCATTGTGGTGCGGGTGGTTTTGTGGTAAATGTGCGCTCTCATTTATCTAAAATACATCCTAAGCTGTGGCTGCCGCTTCATTATTTGAGCCGGCCACATGGGTTACAATGTGCATTTGTTCCTAAATGAAAAATCTTTGCTGAAATTTGACTAACTCGTGTGCATATGTTTTGAGGAAAGGAAGACTGCACGAAGGCTTTTGTGGTGGTGTGGGAGAGAGAGAGAGAGAGAGAGAGAGAGAGAGAGAAACAGACAGAGAGAAATTTAGAGGGGCAGAGAGAAAGAATGTTCTGTTTTCCCAGATATTTGCATGTATTTTCTAAGCTTTGCTCCACCCTTTCCATGTCAGTGCGCTGTTACTGAAAACCGTCCAGGCCGAAAACACAGAAACAAGCAAACAGCTGTTTTACAGTAGCCCCGGCTGGATCAGCAAGGAACGAGGTGAAGGTCTGCATGTCTCTATACAAGAGGTACACTGACAAGCGAGAAGTTAGTTTTGAAGTTCACACTGAGAGAAATTCCTTTAAGTCCTTTTGCGCCTTCTTTTCCCACGTGATTATAGTTTCACAATAAAATTATGTAACTATGGTGTGGAGTCAGTCCATTGGGGTGCATGTTGAATTAAAAGGATCAACTTCATCACGTCAGAAATATTCATTTCTGCCCTGGTATAATATTAAATGACTCTTCACTTTAGTATCCACTTTGATAAATCTTGGCAAAAGTTGGCAAATGAAAATCAACATCATTTTCTGTTTTTACAAAATTCTCCTTATTAGATGATTTGTTTGACATAGTTTTGTGTTAATAAAATCTCCTATTGTCACATCATTGATATCACTTTGTCGATTTGGTGTCTAAAATTATCTGGCAGATATACTTAAGCAAATTTCTGCCAATGAAAAATACCTGTAGATTGGAAGTTGAGAAACTCAAATAATGAGTTAGTTTATCAGAAAAATAACATAGTATCCTAAAATAATAACTTTGTAGTCAAAATAATGACTTAAACAATACATTGTATATCAAAAATGAATTAGATAAATGACATAAGTAATTTTTTAAAGTCATTGTTTTGAGGTACTAACACGTAAAAAGTTTTTCATTATAATTATTTTTTCCCTTTTTTTTTTTTCTTTTTTTTACAGTATTTTTGTTTCATCGCTCTGGTAGAAATGGGCTTCGATGGTGTGGTTTTCTTTCTAGATATTTTGGAGCACTGTTAGAAGGTGTCTGTGACTCAGTTAATTCAAAACTTGCTCCGTGTAACTGTTGACAAATGAAATCTTGGGTCTTGCCGTATGAAGAGGCGGGAGTGCTGCGCTGTCCTGCGCAGTTAGCGCAACCTCCGGTCGTGTGCACATCCACAGCAGAGAGCAAACATGTCGGACAAGAAACAGACCGTGGACCTGGGTTTATTGGAGGAGGACGACGAGTTTGAAGAATTCCCAGCCGAGGGTCAGTAACAGATAACACTTGAAGCCACTATTACCTCTCTTTTTATGTGTTTTTTACCGCTCATCTGTAAATTGTTTAGGGATTTTTCGGTGCCCGGCCCTGCTGCAGTGACTCAGCTAGGCTAGCTGTGGTAGCATTAGCCGCTTAGCAGACTAGCTGAGTAACGCCACGAACAGCCTATTTAGTCATCTAAATCAGCTCATTCACAGAGATCCCGCTCTCTTTTATGGCAAAGTCGTTGCTAATGTGCCATATTTGGTCATGTGTTGTTTTCTTTGCTTGTTTATTTTAACTTCAATGTTAGCTTTTGCTTGCCAATCGTGCTAACGTCAGTGTTAGCCGAGAAGCTAAGGAGTTAGCCGCTCAGGTAAACAAGAAGCTAAAAGGGCGATTACACTGAATGTCGTTTGTGTCAAAGCTACTTATAGAAGATTTGTTCACTTTGTTTTCTAATGGTGGCGGTGCTCTGCTGTTTGATTCCCAGATTGGACGGGGCTGGATGAAGATGAGGATGCTCATGTATGGGAAGATAATTGGGATGATGACAATGTAGAGGACGACTTCTCAAATCAGCTCAGGTAATGTGAACATGAAATATAAATCTCTATATGGAGCCACACTCCCATTGTACTGTTGTATAATATGTCCTTAAAGGCTGTGGGACCTCCAGGCTAAATCCTCCAACATAAAACTCATAAGACAAACACATCTTCTTGATGAATTATTTGATAAATTCAAACTAGAATAAACTATAACCAACATATATCTCCGATAATTAGCATTATAGTAATGACATGATGATATTTCACTCTTTGATTACCTATTCTGGATTTATTTGATATTATTTATTAACTTACTTTTGTTGACATGTTTATTTTCATGTGTATGGTGAGTATTTGCTGTAAAACACAGCTACTCATCTAAATCTCATTAATGTGGAGTCAAATTATTGTGAGTGACTCAACTATATTTGCCCAAATACATAATTTCTGTTCAAACAGAAACAAGTTAACACGTTCAATTAATAAAAAATGCTTTACCCAGATGTAGTCTGACAGGACAAGTGATTTCTGTGATACCTCATGCTTACACCTGCGCTGTTCAAAATAGTTAAACATCAAACCAGATGTGGCTTATTAAATGAGTTTTATCTTTTGGGAAGTCAATATAGATTGAAAGCAACAGTAAACCTCTCAACACAGCATTTGTGTCACAAAACTGAGTGACACAATTCTGAAAGAAAAAAAAAACAACATAATCAAAACATGAAGCATGAAAAATTGTTTAGTGCATCATATCTGTTCTATGGATGTTGAACGGTCTCCTCCAAAATATACTGCCTGAATTTGTAGGTATTGTAAGAAATTGCAACACCAAAATGCCTCTTTCAGCAATGCATCAGTCAAGATGGAAATAGCAGGAAACCGATAGTTGCTTGCTCCTTGTTTCCTATTCTGCAGCCACTGTGCAGATTGTCTTCAGTAGCTGTATTTTTCACCTTTGTCCAAAAGTGTGCTCTAAGAACCTTGAAAACAAAGTAAAATATCTGAGCATAACAGTGTTTCTCGTTTAATGGAGTTATACATTACACATCAGTCATCATTGTAAGATCCATCATGCTCTCGAGGCTCCTGCTTATTGAATAATCAATAACTGTTGGTAGACAAGTGGCTGCTCTGTTTTTGTTTGAGTATACTTTAGACAGTAATATGCTATTGTTTTATTTAGGCCAATTATGACAGCCATACTATTAAGTTGTTTCTTAAAGATGTCATTATTGTTAAAGGGCACAGCTGCCATATATATGTAATCATCAAATCCATAGTTGGACGCATTATGCAATATTTATATATTTTCTCACTCCCATCTCTTAATGGTTCTCACAATCAATAGCAGAGGGTACTTATGCCTCAACCACCCACCTGTAATCATCTCTACTGACTTGATCTCTTTATTTTCCTTTTCCTCCCTGCAGAGCTGAGCTGGAAAAACATGGTTACAAGATGGAGACATCGTAGTGGCTGACGAGGCCGTCTATTATTGGATGACATTGGATATGGACATTTATATTTGAATATTATTGCTCGACCACACGCCGCGGGGTGATATTTGAGGATGTAATATCTTTTTTTTTTTTTGTAAGAAATGTTGATGGAAGTAAAGCGTTTGGACAAACCTGTTTGAGTATTTTTACTGACCAAATGTTCAGAACATGGCATACATAGATAATTAATTTTCTTTTACTGCTGAATACATACTACATTTGAGTTCATTTTAGTAAAATGCAGTCTGTTCTTCAGACTGCTACCGGCCATCTCACTTGAAGAAACTGGATTGCATTTGTTTGGTAATCTGGGGGACATTACTTAAATTGAGTTTGTAAATAAATACATTGTTTCCTTCTCTCAAGTTCATGCAGCATAACCAGTGTCTAAATTCAGATAATGCAATCTGGCCTGTGTCCCTCTCTTGGTCCTGACTGCACTTATACTTTGACACATGAACTAAATTCAGTTTTGTTGTTTGTAGGTTTTGTATGGAGGATGACCTGGGGGTTTGGCTAAAATATCTACAAATGACAGTCATTGTAGAGAAGCTGTAGATCAAGTCAACACAATCTGCCTGTAATGGATGGCTTCTTATTGCCCTCTGACACATTTTGCATGTATTTTGGACTACACGGACTGCATGATGTTACTCAAATTCAAGTGCTCAAGAAAGCAAAATCTTCTTGCGATATTGTGAGCATATTTCAGCCACCGTGCTTTTATGTAAGGCTCGGTTTACTGAAACTGTCAGAATGATTTCTGCATGAGAAGAAGAGAAAAGGTGAACATGGGGGGTGAATAAGGATGTACATGAACTGTGCACGGTGGAAGTACGCACAATGCAAACAAGTGTGTTTAAGTGTGTTTGTGGTGCATGCTACACACACAGGCAGTTCCCCTGCACTGTGCTGTATAACAGCCTCCTTCCCTCTCAGCCCCACAGCGCTGGGCCGAGTCCCTGAAGGAGAGATTATCCACTGCCGTGTTTGTCAGAGGCAGGGAGGGGGTCTCAGCATGGAGTCTCCCAGCCTGCCTTGCCTGGGCCTGCCCCTACTGCCAGCCAGGCCCTTCTCTTCCGCTTGGCACAGCGGGGACTCTCGTACTGAACCAGAGGCCAATTTATCCCCGCCACACTCCCCCGGCAAAATGATTTCTCTCAGTGTTTTGTCGACTCTCGGTCCCAGGGTCCTAATGAGGTGAAATGGATGCCAGTAAGACCAAGGCGGCAAGAGCAGCTTTCATCCTGAAAACAACATCCATCCTCTGCCTCAGGAAGTGAAAAGTAACCCAAATACATATACTCGGGTATTGTATTTATGTGTCATTTTTGAGTATTTTCTATTTTGTGCCACTTCGACTTTGAAATGTCGTTTTTAATCTACCATATACAATGAATATAGTCTACTAGTTTCTTTGAATGACATAGTTTCACAAACTACTTAATACAAACAACAAGCTTTAAATATCATACACTGGATGACAGAAATGTGTTGGCCTCACATAAACATTCATACACTGCTAGAAAAATCTGCTTATAGTTAAGTCCTAAAAATCTGCCAATAAAGTGAGATAGCTTAAACATGATTTTAGTAGGAGAGCAAGTAGGACACAGAAAATTCAGTGGACTTAAATTATAGAGACACATGAATCAAAGAAGGAAAAATGTAAAATGCATTCATTTAATCAACCATAAAACACAAATTCATTCAGTTTGAAATGAATGAGTTTATTCTTCCTACCATGCATATAATATTGTAAATGAACCCCAGCAGTGTTTTTGTATGCCATATCACATTACTTCCTACTTCAAAATGATGTTGATGCAAATAGTGTAACATTTTATAAGATATTTGCAGACTCATTCCATAAAGATATTGATCATTTCTGCTACGTTTAAAATATTTTTTCCATCAGTTCCTACTGCCTGTGGATGGCCATTTCTATTATCTTTTGTCAGTTTCCGCTTTGGATCCGATTTACCAGCATTTTTTGCTGTTTTGCACAGATTTTTGTTTGGAAGGAGTTGTTCTGCACTTCAAAGTGTCACACTCAGATTTTGGCATTAAAGGCTGGAAGAGGTGGAAATGGAAATCTGTTAGCTCGGGTCAAGCGTTTAAATGTTGGCAACACAGAGCACGCTGACAAGCATCTGACAGTCTCTTGTTCTGTTCTGGGAAAACACAAAGTCCCTGTTTACTACTGGTTATTATCCCAATCAGCTGCATATCAGAGCCCAACAGCCCTCCTGAGTGCACAGCCCATACTGTGATTGAAAGACGGTGCCCCAGCTGCTCCTGATATACATGTCAATGAAGGAAATAAATGTTTTGCTGGCAAGTACTGCACAAAATAAAGCAAAGTTACATGTTCATCAACTCAAAGTGCTCAGATCCATACATACGTGAGGCTCAGATCTGTTTATGCCTATGAAACTAAGGGCCCTGGGCCTGATGATTATTCTAGGGTTTGAGAAGTCAGTGAAGTGAGAGAATCGGTAAGTGAGAGCAACAGAGGAGGACCTGTGACCATTTTGTTTGTGCTGAGAGCATGAGATTGGTCCCTTGTGTTCGACGCCATGAGGGCCTCGATGGGCCCTCGATATTCCACCTTGTGCACTTCGCCGGGCTTTTCAGTTTCTTTGCACAACTTCTTCTTTGATCCCATTTAAGCCTGTCTTTAATTTGAGTGCGCATTTTTATTGTTCCTTTTTGAACCCCATGATTCACCTCGACGCGTCCGTGACGGCTCACTGTAAGTGATATTGACTGACGTAGAGACCTGAATAATAATCGAATGAATATGTTGACTATATATAAAGGTTGCATTTCAAATCTGTTAAATAATGGATAGCTCTTTAAAAGGCTCTCTTCTCTGTCCTTGAGATGGTGATGGCAAAGTTTAGTTTTGTACACAAATCCAAGCCACGTATAACACTTTCACCAAATTTTGGTGGAACTACTGAATGCTGCAGATTCTGTAAGCTGATTCTTGGCTTTCTAAAAGTCTAGATTCTTAAAAAAAAAAAAAAAAGAAGCATTTCATATTTGCAATTCGTTTCCCCCTGGCCCACGCAGTTCTGAGACCACATGACTTCATACAAGAGAGCAGCCAATGGAACTGTGGCAAGGACTATTTCATAACACTTCATGTTGGGAGATGGCAGATCCATTGTTCTCAAGGCCCACAAGCCTGTGGGCGAGAGTCCCTGCTGTGTCTACACTGAGGAAACACACCAGCCTCCCAGGCTATATTTTCCTCTCTTTTCTGCACTGAAGGCTACTGTGACCAACGCGACTCTCTCCGCTGCAGGCCCTGCTCTCTCCGAGGCTCCCCTCTCCAATCCCTCCACCACCGAGCCAGGGAGAGGACGAAGCTGTCGCTGCACAGCTAGGAAGCATGCAGCTGCTACTATAATAGCCCTAATTGCACGTTTCTTTTGTTGGGCTGAAATTAGCGGCGGGGCGACAATACTACTACTAAAACCCCCAAAAACCTCCAAGTAAAGATGGAGGGGAGAGAGTTAAAAAAAAAAAAAAAGACACTCGGGGTGCGTTCACCAGAGAGACTGCCAACCCACTGCCGAATGGCCCACACCTGCACGCTTGCACCCCCGCTAAAGTAAACACAGATAATAAGGTATAATTACTTTAGAAAATAATAACGAGGAGCAACCCTTCAGACCCCCCTACTCCTAGTGACAAAGGGCTGCCTGTTTATTGTTGGGGGTGAGACAGCCCCAAAGGACGCCGGCGAATGCCCTATCAAAAGACCTGAGGGCCCTACTGAGGGTCCCTTATAGGACAGTCATCAGTGTCAAGGAGGACTGGGGCTTTTAAGTCGTTTCTATCCTAACTGCCTCAATTAGCCAGTATGTATTGACCACAGGCAACTTCTCCAGATCCATTCATTCTCATCAAAATGATCCTGTGTTGTCTTGATAATTTTACCCCTTTCTATGGGATCAGAAGGAACCCAGTGTATCTTCTGTGTAAAAATATAATAATAATATCCTCTGTTAAGTAAAATGAAGAGACTCAGGCATCTGTGTATGTGTTATATGGCAAACACAAGAACATGAAGACAGCAGATATGTTAATTTACTGTATTTACTGGAAATGTACAAAATTATGTTCACATAAACACCTATTTGTATGGAAGGGAACTAATTATGTAATACCAATTGCATTATTTACCTGTTCAGAGATATTCTCCTGAGGTAGATGCTTTGAAATACAGACAAGGGCCTTTCCAGTGAGTCAAGGATCATGGACATATTATGCAGTGTGTAGTTTTTATAGGTGATGTCAAAGGTATGTGGGTTTTTCTTTGTGGTATGACGCTTCCCATTCACCTCTTTATGTCTGGTCTTAAGCAAAGTAAGAAACTTATTTAGGCTTTTAACAAGACTTAGTGCAACAGGACTTGCCAACTCGTCTCTATTTAAAGTGATGCTCTGCATTTTATAATCTCTGCTATCACTGAACATAATCCCTTACTTGATTATGACTATTAAGACTGATGACTACAGATCATGAAACTTGAAATTGGTCCAAAGCAGACCCGCAGTTACAGATTATTGCCAAAGGTGCCATGAAAGACAATGAAAGTAAAATCTTAACTCTAACTAAAAGAAAGCCATAAACATAACAGGACACATCAGTCCAAACTTAAACCACAAAAAGTAGAATTACCTTTTAACTTACAAAATAGCATATGAGATTAAAAATAAATCCTCCCCCTGCATCAACACTGAGCATCGAGCACCATACTTTGATCCAAACCTTCATACTTGTGGTTGAGAGGAACATATTTATCTTAAAAGGAAGTGTTTTACTCCACCTAGTTACACATATACCGAACAGATACAATATCTGGATTATATTTCATGCTTCATTTTAAAACCTCTGCATTTTTGTGAGAGTCATCCCAGCTCAGCTGAAAATAAGGATAAACTCATCTAAGCATGCGAACATGACACTGGATAGTTGAGACAGTATGGGATCACGCCACGGCCTCACTGTCACTTAAACCCATCCGGATTTTAACCCGATCTGACATGTTGGCACACAGAAAGAAACAGATGGGTATGTTTCAGTTTAACGCTATCCCTGGCGGTTGAGTCACTATGAAAACACAAGACTCTGGTTTGATGTCAGGATGGATTATGAGTGCCCAGTTTCAGCCGTGGAGTTTGTGACATGATCCATCTCGCAGGTTTTTGACAGATAAATGTGGAATTTCACAAAGGCGGAAAATGGAGCAGAGAAAATGGATATATATTATAATTTATGCTGCTCTGCGAAGCCAAAACAACATATATGGTCAAAACAGAGCAGGGATCAGAATTAGCAGCAGAATTTAATCATAAGGGGGAAAAGAAAAAGTAGCATCTGATAAACAGGAACTGCTAGAAGTTAACTAACTAAGCTTAGCAGAGACCAATGACTGCTGCAGCCTCTGACTCCAGAGAATCTCCTTTGAATCGCATATTTAAATGTATCTAATAAAAGAGTAATTTATTAAGCCTGCTGAAGAAGAAACACAAAGATATTTTGTTTGTATCTCTTGTTCCTTTCACCCTTTAGACAGTCCAATCAGCAAGCACAGTTTCAAAATGTATTTTATGTCTGTGATGATGATTAATAATCAGCAGAAAAGGCATACAATTAAAGTTTCTGAGCTCAAATTAGACGTATAGTTTCACTAAGAGCCTTCAGACTTTTAACCCTTTTTTTTCAACTTCACATTTAGTAAAAAGTCAAATATGACACATCATGGACATTGGTGATATCCCTCAAAAACACACTTTATTCACCCAGTTCAGTCGTTACCCACACCGAGAGTAACTGCCTAGACTGTTAAAAAACACACATAGCTGAAGTAAGAATTCTCACTGAGTAAATGTTTTGCATCTATTTAACTTAGTGGAGTCCAGTACTTTTATCAACACAAAGGGATAATAGCCGTTGTGATTAAGGGTCTAATGTAAAGTGAATCAGTGTTGCATGTGAGTCATCCTCATGCCATCATTAAACCACAATGTGCAACCGAGCCGAATGGCCCTGTGAGGATGGCAGCGTGTTTTTAACTGTGACGTCTGTGGCAACAACACCCCCTGCTGCGTTTCCTTCCCGTACGCCCATGATACCTGGCAATTAGGGAGTTTGTTTTCTATTTTTACTCCTGGTTTTTTACCCCCGTCCCCTCCCAAACCTCCAATATTTAAACACACCGGATCAGCCATCCACCTGTCCTGCTGCACTTAAAAGCATTGGACAGTGAAGGAAGAGAAATTAACAGGGGGGACAATTTAGACACCGGAGAGGCTTTTTCCGCCAGAGCAATAAAGCACACTTGATGTTATTATCATCTCTGGTGAATTATCAGGCCTCTGATAATTGTAATTAATCAATCATCAGGCTCACTCATGCACTTCCATGAAACCCAGCATCACCGTAGATCAACCTGAGCAGTGTTGACCTATGAGAAATCAATGTGCAGCCACGATGCAAGGCACTAGCAAGAGCTTCTTTCAGTTGGATCAAGTAATTAGAGCACGGTTAATTACATGGCACAGTATCTGCATCATAGCTGCATCAGAGAGGGACGGGATTGCAGGGAAAAGTCCATTAAAGACCTTTAACATTGCACAATCCAATTCAAGTGAACATAAAAAGGTTGCAGGACAAATAATCCCCTCAATTCACATCGATCATTTTCACCACATTCAACCAAAAAGCCTCACCACTTCACTGTGTGGCCGCGTTCAAAACAATAGCATATGTTTAAAAAGAGGCTTCAGTGACAGACAAACTCATAAAATAGGACATAACATTCTCTCTCTCTCTTTTGCTGTCTTTGCCTTTCATCACTCTCTTTCTCTTTCTCTGTCTCACACACACACACGCAAACACACACACGTCTGGTAAAACTGGGTGGGAGGCCTTGGCCCAGCCACAGTCAACTGGTCCCAGTCCCAACAAGGAAACAATTAATCATGTGTGAGCGGCTGTCTGAGTGTCTGCTCTCTGGACAACAACAACACTCAGCCATTTATCTCCCCTCAAGGCAGGACAGCCAGCCAGCACAGCACGCAGGCATGCACTCTCTCATCCTCACACACACACACACGCACACAGGCAGATGTGGAAGAAGAGCTGAAACTGCACACACCCAAATGCACTCAAATGTGCCAGAATGTACACATGCACACACATTAATGCAAGCACATGGATACTTTTAGCAGCAGATATGAGTGACATCTGCTGATGCGCGCACGCACACACACACACACACACAGGTGTTTGGTGTTTTATCATCTTAATCAGATAGATGTCAGCACTTCCTAATGGCATA
>JBAJHX010000040.1:8296094-8314214 GCA_037176925.1 Amniataba percoides
CACCTGGGCTTCTACAAAGAGCAAAGTGCACATGGCTGCGTAGTTTCATGTTATTACATCTGCTTTAAGGTGTGTGTATGTGTGTGCAGAGAGGATGGTGAGATGGAGTAGTGGGGGTTTTGGAATTGGAAAAAGAGAGAGCAAGGCACCCACACGTGCGCGCACACACACACACATACACACACAAAAAACCCCACACACACATGCACTGTAATTGCCCATGCTATTCAGGAGCACTCCGTTGCATTGTGCGGCTTTGGAGCAGGATAAATGGTGGCCGTGGCATCAGGGTAAATCTATTAGGAACCCATGGCCCAGGCTTTGTATCTAAACCTCATTTTGGTTTTGTGGAGGGGAATGGAAATGATATCGGGGCAAAACAGGGAAAAAAAAGTCATGTTTTTTTTTTTTTTTCATGCTCCCAAATAATGTTTAGACCTTGGTTTAGATGTGTGGGGTTTTTTTTTTACAATTGACATTGTAAAGGTTTTATGATGCTCATACTTCATGATGTGCTATTTTCCTCCTGAACTCTGATGGATAAATGATTTGATGAGACAGAGAGCCTAGATGATTATTGTGCAGACCCGTGTCTCACGAGCACAAAACAAATGGATAGAAAGCACAGATGCGGGAACATCAGCGCCGGCGGCGCAAGAGCATTGTTTTCCAAGCGCTCAGCCATGCAAACCGCATGAAAAGAATGGGCTCAAGACAAAAACAAACCACTTTACTGGCTGTATTTTCATCCACCGTACCCAATCTCATGCAAATATGTTCGTGAACAATACGTTTGGGTGGTATATGAGTGTAGTATATTTGAAGCCACTGCGCCTGCTGCTGTTTCTCCCAGGTAGGACTCAATTTCAACAAGATGAGTCAGGGGTAATAGATTTAGCAGGGGGTCGGATGGCAGGCAGCATCCTCGCTTACGTTTCTGTTGGAGTGTATTTGTGTGAGAGAAATTTTACTTGGATGCCTGAGTGTGTATGCGAGTGGACTGGTGTGTGTGTAGGGATGTAAACAGTGAAAATGCATTTGTCTGCCTCCCCCTCTGCGACTGTGTAAATCAGGGGATATAGTGACAGTCGTAACAATCTGTTATGTGGAAATCACTTTTCTCCCTCTTACTCTCGCCGCTCCCAGTGAGACAGAGAGACAGATAGATAGATGGATGGATAAAAAGAGAGAGAGGGAGTGGGGGAAAGAGAGACTCGACTTTCGAGGGTGGAGAAGTCTCAATTTCCAGGAATCAAATGTTTTGTGTACATGTGCACTGACATACAGAGCTACAAGATGGTTGGAAGATTTTCCTCTTTCACCCGACTTATTTACGTCTTCTCTTTTTTTCCTTCCCTATTCCTCCGCTCTCATCATCACTTTCTTTACACTCTCTCACACACTGTAATGCGCGCTGAGCTCCCTCCATTTCCTTTTGGCTCTTTCTGACTCCCTACCTTTCTGCTTCTCTATTCCTTCTTCCCTCTGATATTTTGATAGAAGCATCTGTTCAGGTGTGAAAAAAACACTTCCCCCATAGGCTCTTGGAGGTTTAAAAAAAAAAGGAGGAAAAAAAAAAAAACTTTGTTAAGGGAGCGTGCTGGGAAAATAGCAGTCTGCCAGCTGCTTTGGGCATTCTGGACTTGGACTGGTGGGTGTCCACTCTTAGAGACCGAACAGACACTGGCAGCTCGCACTCACCTGGGTGTGTGTGTGTGTGTTTTTTGGGGTGTGTTTGGGTGGATGTCTATGTGCAAGCACGCTGCAGGTGGGTGGAAGGCTGTCAGTAACAATGCCAAGATGCCAGGGACAGGGGATTATTGAAGCCCCTCTAGGCCTCTCTCTCCCACTACTATCAGCGAAGGAGAGCTGTCTTTCTATCAGCCGGGCCTAAGCAACACCATGCATTTATGTTACTTGTAAACAATGTTTCCAAGCCTGGTTTTCGGTTCAGAGGAGTGTATTTAGAAGCCTGCTGAGAGGAGACGGAGATAAAAGCCGGGTGACGAAGACGATAAAAAACAAACAAAAATCTATGGAATATAGGGTGGAGCTTTTATGCCATAGAGAGACATATCACAGACAGTTGAAATTGCATTGTATTGGCATCCTAACAAAAACATCATTCAGCTGTCATCCGTAGTAGCACATGCTAGAATCAAGTCTGTTGTTTACGTCTTGCGCGTTGCATCTCCCGTCTGATACATGTCATGGATATGTCCGCGCCTGTTTAAAGATTTAACAAAATCCCACAGAGTAAAGTAAGTACACCGGACTCAGAGGAGATGCCGTACTGCAGTATCACATTAGCCCCGTCTCAGTTCATCCCAGGCTGCGTACATCATATCGGGCAGCCCTGGACACGTGCCACGGCAGTTGATGGTTGGGAGATGCTGTCGGTTGATTTGATTATTGAGTGTCTCGTTGGGGTTGTGTCTGCGTTGCAAAAAAAAAAAAAGAAAAAGAAAAAATGATGGCTTCCCCCACTCTTGGTAATCATTTTGCAGCCGTCATGGCGCTGCTAATCAACCATCATAAGCTTCATCCCCGGCTGCAGAGCTGTGTGTAAACGCTTACGAGTATGTGGAATGTTTCTTGTGTGTGTGTGTGTGTGTGTTATGGAGATGCCCCCTGGATCTTGTCTGGACTCCCTGGCCTAAACCGTGGTCCAATCCCTTCGTGATCAACAGCCCTCTCAGTTACACTAATATGCTGATTATCCGAGTCTGGGAAAACACAGACGGGGGACGACCAGCGCACATGTAAACTGATGCGTGTGAAAAAGGGGAGATCTGACTTTTTCCCTCTGTTCTGTCTGGGAACAGTAGTGCTCTCTGAGCCTTCGCACTGCAGCCTGGACCTGCTTAAACTCCTTTATTAACCTCTCTGAGGCACAATTTCAGAGTGTACTATACATCTGTCATAAGAGAATGATCATTATTGGAGAGTTTGATAATATTCCAGCAGCGTCTGCGGCGATGACATTGGCTTTGTTTTTAACAGTGGATCCGTGATCGCAGCAGTGTGCTTTTGTGCCCCCTTCCACCTACTTGCCATCAGCAGGGCTCTTAAGAACTACCTCCTTAGTTAATAAAACAATTAGTCTTGCCTGTGAAACAACGACAGCTCATTTGATTTGCCCCTGAGGAGAACTGAATGCACACTCTTATACCAAGCATTAATCTAAGTCTTTTGTGCTGACTGTTTTGGCCTCTTGGGTTTTTTCCTCATGGACGATTGAAGTGAAGAGTAACATAAATGCAGAATCTGCTCAAAAGACATTGAAGCCTGTAATCTAAACATGCTTTTCAACCGTCATTGGGTATCTCTGGCACTCTCTCAACAGAAGAATGATTTCCCTTTTCCTGGTATTTTTTTGATAACCAGTACTTTTGTGAGCGCGCTTTTTTTTCTGGATTTAAGTACACATAGGGATGCACATAAGCACCCACATGCAAACCTGAAGCACTCCAGGTCCAAACAAGGACTTCAAAATTTCATCAGTACCATAATTAATTACAGCAAACAGGAAAATGTAATCATTGCAGCCCCCCCTCCTTCTCCATACACCCCCTTGGAAATTGAAATAGGTTTAATAGATGGATGCTCGGGGACGGCTCATTAGCACTGACCCCTCCTGTAATTATCAGAGCCATTTGTGAAATTCATAATGGACTTGTGGCAACTGTGAACCAGGGCCTAAATAAAGGCTAGACTGCGTGGTCCAGTTCCCCACAGCAGGATTCTCCCATGGGGGCTCTCAGCAGGTTCACACAATAGCAATGTTTATGTTTATTTATTTCTTGTTGGCTATGCATGTGGGCATTTGTGTTACTATGGAGAGATGGAGGATAAAATAGTATCTATTTAAACACTGACGGATTTGGAAAGGCAGGAAGAGGTATAATGAGAAAACTAATCTGTTTATTTTCAACTCGCGCTTTAGTGTCAATGCAGACAAATTTTTATGTTTTTTCTCCTTCTCTTGACTTTGACTCTAAAGCGCATCTTGTATTACATTTATATTTAATGGAATTATATTTCCTTCACTGGCCTCCAACACCTGCCTTGCCTGTCTACTACTAAAATGGCACACGAGAATATAAAACCTCACATTTAATGACTTTTTTCTCTGTTGGTGTAAAGTCGGCCCTCTCCGTACCGGCTGCCAACTCAGACTGGGAACACACACTGAGCTTTTTAAAATGTTTTATTTTCTTACTGTCACACTCGATGAGTTTATGACATTACGTATGGAATAACAGACTACTGGATAAAAGGGCGCTTGAATTACGCATAGCACAGATTGATAGGTTGTCTAAGTGTGCTGGTTTGCCACTGTGTGGCGGTAATTACAATGGAGTTTGTAGTTTAATGCAGTGTTAAGATAGCTTGTTTTTTAATTTAATATTTCATTTTATTAGTGTAACTTAGGTAAAGTCTTTATTATGCATTAAATGACTAAACGCAGATCAAAGACTCTGTGTCTCACATGTGTAGCTGATTAACTATTTATAGAGGGAACTTGAAACGTGAACACCACATTAATAAATTACCTCAAATGACAGGATTTACCAGCCATTTACAGTCTTACTTATTCTCTTTCTTTCTTCCCTCATGCCCTCTTTCAGGCTGATCTCCTTTCAGGAGTTTGTAGCTTTCGAGTCGGTGCTGTGTGCCCCAGACTCCCTCTTCATGGTTGCCTTCCTGCTGTTTGATAAAGCTGGCAATGGAGTGACAACTTTTGGTAAGTAACTCAGCCCCTCATTTTTCGAGCTATAATGATACTGCAGTCAAGTTTGCACAGATGTATTAGCGTCTTATTAAACTGCTAGCATGTATACGAGAAGTGCTATAAAGTGCTTTACAAGAGACCCTGAATTATGTAGCGATCCTTAAGAAGTACAAACCCCAGAAACTTATGACCACTTATTTTACACACACTACTCCTTGTCTTCATTATGGATAATCAAGGAAACACAATTGCGGAGATATGCGTATTGTTAGTTTATAAAAAGGACAAAGATTGTCAAGGATGAAAAGCTCTAATGTTATTATGTAACTTGAAATAAAAGTTCAAGACTCCAGACTGCTTTTTTGGTTTTTGCATTTGACATTTAACAAAGACTTGTTCCGCCAATCTCGACAGAGAGCATGTTCTTCTTGGCACCACAGAAGTTTTCATACAAACTCTGACCTCTGCTCATTTGTTCTCTGCCATGGTAGCATCTGCAAACAAAAATACCATCCACTGCCCTGTATCTTGTCTGTAAAGAAGATAAGGTTAGGTTTGGAGGTGGAGAGGGCTGGTGACAGCTAAAGGATGTAGATGAAGATGGAGAAGGGGGGTGGGTAGCTGTGTGTGTGTGTGTGTGTGCGTGTATGTGTGTATGATTGGCACCATTACCCTGATGCCTGGAAGCTCCGAGGTGAAAAGGGAAGACATTTGTACTCGTTGCTTATTTCACATTTGCCTAATTGATTTAAACAAGTCTAATGCCAGCCTTCTGTAGGTGTGCGAGGCGTTAGCACATTAGTCTTGATTTGAAATGCAGTGCACACATCCCGCTCGCAAACAGGGAAGAGTAAGTGAATTTCATTTTAATTGTTGCTGTCGACAGGGTGCAAGATCATTGCGAGTGATTATATATGCACATATGTAAATTTTCATATTTAAAAGGATCAATTAGAGTGACGTTGTCTTGGTGGCAATTAAAAGGTCTGCTGTTTTTCTGCGTCTCCCAAAGGTTAATGAATATCCCAATGCCTGTGAGTTATGAGACTCGCACACAAGTGGAAAATTGCATGAAAAACATAACGCACATCATGCCATGCACAAACACTGACTACAGTGTCTGCCACTTGCAGCGGGCTAACGTTTCACCAAAAGCAAATAACTTGTGACTGAGATTATAGACTTGTCAAAGTCGCTTTATTGTGATCCATTACAGAATTCTCCCTTTCTCTCCCTTGCTCCCTTTTTCTTTTTGCCGTTCATTAGATTAAAGAGCCTCACCAAGGCAAAAAATAAAGAACTGCCTTCTTTATTACCTATTAAAACATTAATAGCTGCAGCTTACATTGCATTAAAGGCCCGTTTGTTTTCCCATGCAGTAAACATCTGTAGTCTTGATTTCTTTTTATTTCATTTTTCTATAAAGCCATTTTTATTTGATAATAACCTGAGTAATTTCTGTTAAGTACAGTCGGCGCAGCGCTCTGAATTCTTAGCACTTAAAAAATAAATGTGTAATTTGGTGGAATGTCGAGTTCATAAAAACAGCAATGTAACACGGCATATGAAATGCAGTTGTGCCTCAGCCAGAAAGACACAAAAAAAAGAAAAGAAAGAACTAAAGAGGACTGCGTGTTGACAGGTCTATAAAAGCTGATAATATAAACGACGGGCTCTGGAGCGGCCTTGCCTTTAAAGAGTTAAAGGCTGTATATTTATTGCCTCATTAAAGTGTAAAAAAACAATGCGCAAGCTGTCTTCCTTCAGAAGGTAAGGCTGAAGTAAATATCACCTTTCCTTCTCTCACTCTCTCTTTCCCTCCCTTGCTGTCTATAAAAAAATTGTTTCTTTCCTCCTTTTCCTTTCTCCACTCGTTCAGTGCGGCTTGTTTGGTAATAAGAAACAGGTCGCTCTATTGGTTTGTTTTTGTTTCTTTAGTAAGGCTGTAATTTAGGACTCATGTTCAGTGTCTCTCCACTCCACTGGCTGTAGAGGCTTAAAGGGTTCAGGCAGAGGAACATGAGTGAGAAGAAAAGGCTTTCCCTCTGAATGCAGAGCCTACACAGCTCAAACAAGTTCTGCCATGTGTCATTCAAGACTGATTTAGAGTCGAGGAACTTAAGTCTCAATCAGAGCCGAATTGTGTTCTGGAGATTGACGTTGACATTTTGTCACAAACAGTCTCAGTTTTTTTTTTCTCTCCTCAAAATGAAATAATTACTAATGTTAACCACAAGATAGGAAACACATGCTTGACTCACAAGACTTTGTACCAACAGATTTGTGGTCTTTATTAGAGCAAACTAAAAACTTGGGATGGAAGAAGTCTTTGATAATTGTTTGTTACCAAAACATAATGACAAAAAAGAGAATATGGAGGTTTTAACGGTGGTAACGGTCTGTACATGGTTAATGTATGCTCATTTGCCTTAACAGTGGGGTGTAATCTGTAAAACTTAAACACAACTGTTTTTCTTTAGGCTCATTTCTTACCAATTTTGGTTAAAATTGTGTATATTTTACATATGTCAACATGGGAAATCAGTGGTGGTATGTAACCAAGTACATTTACTCAAGTAAAAATGTTACTTTAGTGTAGTTTTGAGGTGCTTTACTGCTTCCATTTTGTTAATTTATACTTCTCCACTATATTTCCAGAGAAATGTAATATCCACAGCTGCTTTGCTAATTTATATTTGACATCAACTTATAAAATATGACACATTATTAGAATTTAAGCCACGCAAAACTATTATGTGGTTAATATGAATTCCAGATTGACCAGAACAAAAATACATGCAAAATGAATGATAATATAATAAAAAACAGTAACGTGGGCTGTTGCATAACAGATATTTTCATATTTGGTGCATTTAGGTTGTAATAGTCTATTTTTACATGAATTACGATTTTGAATACTCTGTTCCTGCAGCACTGTGAACATTGCTGTAACACTCCGTATTGAGTTGTTGCATCTTGTTATTAGGCTGTCAAGAGCAACTTGTCATCTTTTAGTCAGAATTAAAGCAGCTTGTCTTCTTTTTCTTTTCTTTTTTTGTTTCCTTCACCGTTGCAGAGGATGTGAAGCAGGTCTTCAGCCAGACCACCATCCACCAGCACATCCCTTTCAACTGGGACTGCGAGTTCATCCGGCTGCACTTTGGCTCACAGAGGGACAAGCAGCTCAGCTACGGAGAGTTCACCCAGTTCCTCCTGGTGGGTTTCATGCTGACCACCTGCGCTCCTCGTCTGTCGCTCTCTTTGTCTTTGTTTTTCCTCTTTGTCTTCTTCTTTAGCCCCTTTTTTTGTGTCGGGCTGTCTACCAATAAATGTTCATCAGCCCATTTCTCTGCCTGTACATGCTGCTTTAACCTCACGTAGTGTTTACAGGCTGTTCATGCAATCCTGTCATGTAACTGTGCTGTCAGATACTTATCTAAGCGCATAAAGACACATGCAGACTCTCGCCGCTCCTCTCCCTCTCAGACACAGCCCTCCATATTGACCAGATTAGTCATTAATGAAACACTGAGGTTTTATATTTGGACGTTTTTCTGCATTTGTTTTCCATTAGCTGACGTACACCTAGTATTACTCCACTCCACCTTCTCTGAAGCAGGTAGGGACGCGGTTCTACCTCCATAAATAGTAGAGCTGGAATATTCCTGGTGTATTTGTGGCGTGTGAGCCATTTTCCAATATGATGTCTAGACTTAAATCAGGCCTAAGCAGGGAGAGGTGGTGGTGGGGGTGGGAGAGAGGGCCTGTGCTGTGCCAAGTTTGCATCCACACTCACCATGTATCTGAATGAGCTTTTTATATTACACTTAACTTAGACCAGATGGCTTACACACAGTGGGCAGCAGAGCATGGATATTGGGACATTGTTATATGAGCGTGCGTCCTTGTGTGTTTCAACACACAGCGTGTTTGTCTCTACATATGTGTGGTTCTATGTGTGTGTGTGTTTATCTCACTTATCTGCTTTGCTGTATGTGTAAGCGGTGGCGTGCAAGCTTTGTGCGTCTGTGTTTATGTCTCTGTTTGTGCATTTGTGTGTTTTTACCCTTGTGTGTCAGTCTGTGTGTGTGTTTGTGTGTGTGTGTGTGAGTGTGCGTGCATGAGCGCAAGACTGTGGCGTTGTGGCCAGTGGACGCTGTACTTTTGTGCATTGACAGCGTGCCCAGTTCTCTCCCAGTCAGTCACTCAGTGGTTTCCAGCTCCTCACAGCAGCAGGCCAGCAGCCAGCCGCACTCATTGCTCAATATGAAATGCACATTTCCTGCCTATGCTCTCTGCGTTCGATCATTCCTCATAGCTTTTGATTCATGCCTTAATAAATGACAGAAGTGAGTGAATTTCACGTCATTGTAGGATGCCTCTCTGCGTAGGTAAGAGTGGGGGACATTCAACGGGGGATTTATTTAAAGTGTTGTTACTTCCATCCTGAATTTTGTCATTTATCACTTGCTTCAACTGGTCAAATTATATTTATAAAATAGAAATATCAAAAGGAATTTTAAATATAAATATATAAATGTGATTGTTCTATTGTGTCACTGTGACAGTGTACTACTTATTGCTGTTTTAGTACTCAGGGACAAGCAGAATTCATGTATTGGCAGTTCACTCTTATAGTGTATTATCAGCGGCTCCTGTGATTGATGACAGGGCAATTAGGATAAGCACAGCAACATTTCCTGAACCACAATTTAAACCTGTGCAATTACTACATACTTTGTGATTGCACTACTACTCAGTGCTGTTATGATATGTTTATTAACAGACAAAGCATTTGTAACTGTCAGCTTGAAAAAAACAAAGTACGCTCCACAGATATAAAAGTTCTCAGAGTTGTGAAAACCAACACGCACACACACACACACACACACACACACACACACACACACCATATTTAGAGTATTTTTCAGTTATTTCTATAATTCCCTACCACCCAACTTCCCCCTCCCCCCAAGAATGTTCACATCCTTTATTTCCTCCTCTTCCTGCCATACATGCATGTGTTTATTGTGTTTTTCTGCCATTGTAACCACGCCACTGCCAGATGCTCACAAGATGGGATTATCGGGGAAAACGTTTGCGCCGCATATTTCTCACAAGGGCTCTCTCTGGCCAATTACTGTCTTGATGGAAGCCAGAGATTCTCACCAATTACATGCATTTTTCCCGTCTCACGCATGGACGCCGGCCAAGGCTCGGCTCGCACTGTCAGCGTGGTGCTGTCTCTGGCAACGGCATTACCGATGTCCAGAGAAGTGGCACATAGTGGCACATGGTAGCCCATATTATGAATCCTGGCAAGTACCATGCTTGAATTACATGGAGGGGACACCACATGTCCCACTTCTTTCCTAAGCACTCAAAGAAAGTGAATTGTTGGCATTGCTCGGATTTTAAAAGTCCCAATTATATGTTTGACTCTCCCAAGAATCAGTGGGCAGCCCTTAACATCACTGTGCTGAGGGCTAGCTGGCACACATTTAAATGGGCAGTTGTACTTAAGCTTCTCCTTGTAATAGTTTTGGAACAGAGAGAGGAACAATCCTGCTCCAGTCATATTGTTTAAGTTTTGGAGGGAGGGGGTGCTCCCAGCTGTTGAAAACAAACAGAGGTGGCTTTTCATTTGTTTTCATTCTCATCCAAGGACAATTAAACTGACTGAGAATGCCTCGGCAGCCTCTTGTTGGCTGTCTTAAGCCCCTTAGCTTTATGTCTCCTGCCTCCTTCACTTCCCTCCCAAATAAAAACCATGTCTCTGCAACCCTCATACAGTTGCAGCAAGTTACAGTTTTAAGAGGCTGTGACTATAAACTGCTCCATCCCTTGGACCACAGTTGTTTTGTTGCTCGGTGTGGTTGGCGTGTGGCTTTTTAGACCTTTGACATGTCCAGAGAAACCTGAATAAATTTTTCTTTTTTTTTAACATATGGACACATACACACAGATGAATGTGTGTAACCCTTATATTTGCACATGCACACCATTAAGCACGCAGAACATTGCTTTCCTTTTTTCCTTTCACTTTAAATATTCATCTCTCCTCCCCGCCTTTCCTCTTCCCAGTTTATTTCACACCAAAGTGTTTCGACCTACTCACAACCGACCAGAGAAGTGAGTCATGACATTCGGGATGCTGACACCAAAATATCTCACCTTATTTACTTCGAGAGTGTTTACGCGTGTCAGTCTCTCCTCATTTCCTTGCCTTCCCTTCACTTGTACACTCTCTGGAGCTCCTGCTGTGCTCATAGGTGATACTGACACATGGCTGCTACATTTGCTGTTTTTGCAAATCTGGCTCTTTTGTTGCAATGTCTATTCTTACTCCCCTCCGGTCTCCACTCAGCTTTGTGTAAATGTCACTCTTCCCCAGTCGTTTCTCTTGGGCGCCGCAAAATCAGAGTTCGATCAGTTATGCTGTCACTGAAATATCACTCAAATCCAACACAACAATAAGTCATAGCCTCATAGGGTTTTGTGTTGTGGTAATACCACTTTTTTGAGTTCCATTTACAACAAAAGCATCTGAATCAATCAATTGAATAATGCCTTGCATGTTCAAGATTTAATCAGTCCCCCTTCAACACTTTTTGTCCGACGTGTGTGGCTTGAAAAAGAATGTCCATTCTTCTTGGACAAATTGATAATCCTCTGTTTTGAACTGAATAACTAACTCACTTATTGTGCTAAAACCACTAGCCAGGACTCTCTACAAGAAATGTTATTTAACAACCTTTCTCTGACATCCCTGAGTCTGTATTTGCGCTAAAATTTGCACTGAACAAAACATATTTTCATTCTCTCTACATGTTCCTATCAGATATAATTTTTGTTTGTTTTTGAATAATTTATGGGATTATGCATGTAATAAATTAGTGATTTTGTTAAAAGGCACCTTTTAAATGGAGAAATATTTCATAGTCTTGAACTACATGCATATAGGGGCTGCAGCTTTCACATTATAAATTAATGTACTGATTATTTTCTCGAGTAATCAATTAATGATTTGGCTTATAGCATAGCATATCACTAAATAATAAAATAAAATGCTAGGTATGATTTCACATCATACAACTTGAGGTAATTAAGTGTTTTGTTTTATCCAAATATCTCCAGTTTGCTATGATACCAAAGGAAAAGTGACATATCAGAAGCTGGAATCTATGAATTTTTAAACTGATTATCAAAATTGTGGTTGGTTAGTTTTCCGCTGACAAATTGTTTCAGTTCTCTGTGTGTGGGGAAAAGTGTGCAAAAGAGAATTCATAAAAGCTCTTAAAACCTCATGCATGGATGCTTCAGCTGAGCAAACTTGATGATATGTGCTTCAAAGTAAGTAAGCTTGAATTGGTCATTTAGGCTGTTTGTATCGTGTCACTGTAAGTCAGAAACCTCATGAATAAAAAAAACACATGAGCCGCCTGATTTTTTTTTTTTTTGCCTTGTGAGTCAACAGGCAAACAACTCACTGTCCTCAAGCTCGCGGCTGCATTTCGCAATGACTCTTTGTGGATTTATTATTGTTCAAATATCCCTGTCTTTTGAAGCAGCAGAGTTTCTTGTCATAAGACAGAGGAAGCATCGGTGGCAGCGGTTTGTTTACAGCCTCTCTCTGTAGACTTGTGGTTGCAGGTACCGATAATGGCTGCTAATTTCAAAGGCCTTGTGGGATCTGTCCCCACCACAGCCTGCTGTTGTCCCCGCGGACCTATTGTGTGTGCGCGCAAGAAGAGAGACAAAGTGAGCAGTTGGGTGATTAGCCGCCTTGCTTGTGTGTGCACGTCTAAGTGTGTCTGTGTGTGTGCGTGTGTTTGCTTGTTTCTCCCTCAAGTGGGTTTAATGGGGATTTGGGGAGGGTGTGAAAAGCCCAAGCGACGCCTCACAGTAGGCAAGCCGCTGTCAGGAGAGGGGACGAGAGTGAAGCCTGGCCAAACGCTGGCTCCCCCGTAACTGAGGTGGGGGTGGAGGGCTTGGGTGGGGGGGCACCACGCCAGGGGGCCCATCAAAGCAAGCGCTGTGTTTTATGCGCACGTGTTTATACGAGTGAGTTTATGCGGATTTTAATTTATGAAGGCAACTTAAAGAGGTGTATGTCCCACATATGTGCACAATAATATGAATTTACTCTGTGATCTAACACCCAAACTTCCCTCTTTCTCTCCTCTCCTCTCCCTTCCACAGGAGATGCAGCTGGAACATGCGCGGCAGGCTTTCATCCAGCGGGACCAAGCCCACAGCGGCTCCATCTCAGCCCTGGACTTCAGGGACATCATGGTCACCATCCGGCCGCACATGCTCACACCCTTCGTGGAGGAATGCCTCGTGGCGGTGGGTTTTTGTTCGGCACTGCGGTTCCCTCGTCCATTTGTTTTACTGTCATTCACAAGAGCCAAAAACCAGGCTGGTTAAAAATAGCTAGATCTGTGGCGGCTGTGCACCTTTGAGTTAAGATACTGTGCCATAATATGTTGAGAATATATACAGTACAAACTGGGTGTTTTTGATTAATTACCACCCAAATGATACATTAAGTCACTGTGAGATTGTAATAATTTGATTTCATATTTTCACCGTGATTTTTCATTGCAGTGCAGGTGAAAGTGTATCTATACAAATTCTTCAAAATTCAAATGTATGATCAATATGAAGCACACGTTTACATCAGAAACACAGTGCATCAGTTTCTATTTACACATACTTTATAAGCAATATTAGCTTCTGATGAATTTGCTAATGCCAGCTAGGAGGGCTGCCAACATGACCTTACTCTATTCTCCTTAAAAGAAGGAAAAGGAAAGCCTGTTTTTCTTCTCTTCTCACTACTTCTTTCTTGTCTTTTCTCTACCCTGCATTCATCTTTTTCTCTCACACCCCCATGACCAAACACAGTGGCTTTCTCTTTTCCTCCAGCTGTCCATCTCTCTTTTCTGTTTCTTCCTCTTTACTTTTTCTGTCACCTCTCGTCCGTCCCCTCTCTCTTCTTCCCTCCCTTTGTCTTTTTTTCATTCCCTCTCTCTCTCAGCCCCCCCTCTCTCTTTTTCCCTCCCTCCCCCGTGTCTCTGTCTCTCTCCCAACGTGTCATTAAGTCTAACCTCTCTGGCAGTGTCAAAGCCAAGCAGGCCAGCTGAATGGGAAGATAGAGACAGAGATAGATGGAGACTGGAGCTTTGCAGTCCATCATCTTAGCCCATGTGTTTGTGTGTGAGCTGCTGTGTGTGTGTACTCTATTTGTTTTGAACTCTGAGATGTTTGTCTTTTCTGTGTCTTGTCTTTTCTTTGTGTGTGTCAGTGTTTTTGTTGCGCCTGTGTGCGTCTTGTGTCTGTGTCCATGTCTTGCCCCATTTCATAAACACCTTGTAGACTCTGTCATTTTCTCCGCTGTGTTTACCTCACCGACCAGACATCTTGGTGTGCTGTTAGTAAACTCTCTCTCTCACACACACGCACACACACATGCACACACACATGCACACTCTCGTGGGCGCACACACACATATCCAAAACCCCATAAACACTGCAGACACATTAAAGGCGGTATTATGCCAGAACACAAACAGTGAAACAGCAAACCTTTAATTCACTCACCAAACATGGCAAATGATCAGCACCACACTCTTTTCACCCAAATATTGTTCTCCTCTCCCCCTCTGTGAAAGACTCTCTGTGTTGGATATGGTGGGAAGATCCATGTCTATGGGCTCATAGATATGAGCAGATACAAAAGTGTCTCTCTGTTAGGGCAGTTTCACCCAAGCCAGAGCTTCCACCCCGAGCTGCAAACACAGTGAGCTGCAGGCAGCCCAAATGTGTCTGTAAAGCAAACAGTGCCATCTAGTGAAAGGAAGCTCCAAATTTTCCTATGCCTTAGCCTTCAACACTGTTGAGAGCTGCAAAGCTTCAAGGCTCATCTGATACTGTGGCCTAAGCCACCCAAAACAGGCAACAGCGTTTATGAAAGGCGCTTGAACGCACATTACTAAACAGACAGCAGCTAGAGCTGCTCCTCTAGGAGTCTAAGAGCCTGATTTGATAAAGATGGGATGTTGCTTCACATAAAAGAGCTTGTGTGCAGCCTGGAATGTCCTCGAGATGCTATTTTTAATCTGTTACCTTTTTTTCTTTTCTTTTACCACTTCCTCCACCTCATAAAGAAGAAACTTAATTAAACTCCTTGAGAGTGTTCGTTGTGTGATGGAAAAAGTAGCTGTTTAAACAGGTTTACTTCTCCCTGTGGAGCGAGGGTAAAGAGGAACGTTGATGATTAACCACTGGTGTTTGTAAAGATTTCCTCTTGACGTGTGATGTTTACACGTAATCACCATGTCTAAATGCATCTCTCGAGCGTTTGTTCTGCTTGGAGTGTAGAGTGTGCACGTGTGCGTGTGGGGATGGATTTCGCTCCATATTAAAATGCGTGTGTCCATCCTTGCTCAGGTCGCGGGTGGCAGCACATCCCACCATGTCAGCTTCTCGTACTTCAATGGTTTCAACTCGCTTCTGAACAACATGGAGCTGATCAGGAAGATCTACAGCACGCTGGCTGGCCACCGCAAAGATGTGGAAGTCACCAAAGGTACCCAAGGAATAGAAACTGTTACTAAAAATTTATATGAACCCAGACTATATGTTTTCAGTGTATTCAGTGCAGGACACAGCATAGAAGACACACACTGGCAAGACTGATGCACAAACTGATACAGTCCAGTACCCCAGGCAGTGTTAATTGCGTCTTCCTGATAATGCATTTATGTTTGCGTATGCTGAAGGGGGGCTGGAAACTTGCTTTTGTTTGCTTTTCTTCTGTCCCGATGGCTTTTAAATGGGTATGTTGGATAGGACCCAACACACGTACTACATACCCACAATCCCTGATGGAGTCTGTCTTGTCTATTAGACATCCTGGCACTGATCTAAGGATGGAATGATTTCATAATGACGTTTTTAGTTATTCTTCTTCTTAAAAAAACGAAAAACAAAAGAAACAAAAAAGCTAGAGAAATAAGAGGAATGGCTGATTAGTTAAAATCGTGTACTTACTGGATGAGGTGTGCAGTCTCACCCTGTAGATCAAGTGCTCATTAGATAGTTAAAACCATTTTATAAGCTTATCTCCATCATGTAAATTACTATCGAGCAAAGGTGTTAAGCCATAAGGCAATGAAAATTAGGTAATTTTATCTATTGATTCAACAGCCTTTATGCTTTTCTAACATTTTTCTCCTTTTCTCTGTCTACCATGGTCAGTTTGTTCAGCCCTTATCTGTCTCGCTTGCTTGCCCCACTTGCTGTCTCTCATTCCTTTCCTCAGCATTTGGCAGCAAGCCTGGTTGGCTTTCTCTTCCTTTCTACCTTTCTCTGTCTTGTTCTTTTTCAACTCCGTCTCTCCTGCTCTGGTCGTCTTTAAGAAACCATTCCGACCTTTCTCCACATGGCCCAGGGCCACTAGCGTAGCCTTATGATGCTATCTGAAGCCTTATCAGGGGCGTGGACCATGGCCGACCTAGACCGAGAGCCCATGCGCTCCCCAGACTGTTCCCACTATGGGTACACCGAGGCTGGGCTTGGCTCGACCCGTGGTGGCCCGTAGCCAGCCAGACCTCCACAGCCACCACCCATCCACCCTCCACTCCCCGAGTCATTAAGGCCTCCTCTGGGACTGCAAGTGCTCAGCTCCATGTACCACTGGCTGGCCGACAAACACATACTGTACACACTCCCGTGTGTATCAAGTGTGTGCGTTTTGTAACACACCATTTCAAGTATTTCTCACATACACACAAGCATTCAGATGCATTAACGCAGCCAAGCATGCACACATGCGTAATAATCCTGATTGATTCCGTATGTGCAACAAGGCCACTGTTTGCCTTGGGGACACCATTACAGTGCTTAACGCCTACACAAAAGGGAGTGCTCACATGTGTGTCTGTGTGTGTATATGAGCGTTTGCGTGGAGACCTTTTACAGAATACACCTTTTTTTTAGCTTGATGAGTACATCATGACTGGACATGTCTGACTGGATTTGTGAACAGGTTAAAATCAGGTGTGTGGTGATGAAGTATATCTTTGTTAACACATAAATACATCATGTTTGTACCCAAACTGATGATTTATGTGGTTCTTCAATTCAAAGTTCATTTGCATAACCCCAGTGATTTTTCTCAAAATTAATAAACGTTATCAGGTTTTTGCCAGTCAGATTTCTTGACTGTGTCTCAGGTTGTTTTTTTGTATCATTGATTTTTTTTTTCTCATGTGTCCAGTGTGTGGGACTGAAATATCTCAGTAAATATGAACTGTGAAAATTAGTGAAACAATTGTGTTTCCCTCTGGATTAATTTATCTTTTTTTAATTTAAAGACTATTGACATTGCCATCAGCCTCAGTTGTACTTTATGTTCATTGCTAATTAGCAAATGAACATGATAAATGTTACATCTGCTAACATTAGGTTGTTAATATTGTTATAGCAAAGCATGCTGTGACTATCATTGAGCTTAATCCAGCCCTGCAGATGTGCTGTCATACCTGTAGACTCTTATTAATGGGTTTTCAGCACCTTAATGTAATAGCAGTTTGTTAGTTTTCCCTTTTAAAGTCTCTTGGTTTACTTTCTTGTCTTGCTTTATTTTTTCTTCTCTATCTCTCTTTTTTTTACTGATTTGTGGTATGCTTTTAAAATAGTTTTCAAAACAGCTGAATAATTACCAATTATTTTATTAGTATACTTTGAGCAGACGTCCATTAGGCACTCATTATCAACAGAGCACCAATTGCCTTAAATACGGATGGTAGGAAGAGTTTAATTTCATTAACTCCGTAATATCTAGCTATTTCAACACTAAAGTTGCTTAGTGTCCATCCATGAATGTCAGTCAGTATGTTTCAGTTTTTGCATCACATTTATTTCATTTGCCCGCAGTTACTTTGAAAACCTGAGACTTGAACAGAGGATATATGTTCTGCTGCACAGATTTATTTGTAGCTTACGTATATACCATCAAGAGACTGTGTGTGGAAAAGGCACTTATGTGGGACTCGTTTTAATTTATGGACTCTATGGACTAGACCACTTCACAGAGAAACGGGTAATTATAAAATGTGTATTGAGAGTCAGGTGTGTGTGTGTATGTGTGTATGTGTGCAGTGGAGACTACAGGTAGACAGGTTATCAGGATTGTGATCTGTGATCTCCCCAGACAGACCTCTGACTATGTCTGAGTGTGTGTGACTTTTTTCTTGTGCAAGTATGCTCTCTCGCATGCTTGTGAGCATTGCCTGCATGTACCCGTGTGTGTGTGTGTGTGTGTGTGTGTGTGTGTGTGTGTGTGTGTGTGTGTGTGTGTGTGTGTGTGTGTGTGT
>JBAJHX010000040.1:8314314-8325018 GCA_037176925.1 Amniataba percoides
TGTGTGTGTGTGTGTGTGTGTGTGTGTGTGTGTGTGTGTGTGTGTGTGTGTGTGTGAGAGAGAGAGAGAGAAAGAGAGCATGCCTCAGGGGTAAGCTGAGCCTCGGCGGGGTGAATGGCTCCAGTGTAGGACGACTTTGTCACAACCCCAGCCTGCTGCTCTTTGAATAAAGCAGGTCAAACAATGCTGACTCCTCCACTGTAAGCCAGCCTACAGTCAACCTGTTCTTTATTTCACCAACAATAGACTAGGTCTTAAGTTACGGCATACTGAAGTCGCCTCAGAAGAACTCTTGAAGTCCATAACTCTCAACAGCCATATTTTCTTTTCTGTTTTCTTATGATGAATTCAGTATGCCTTGACACAAGGTAAAACCAACTTACAGGAAGTAAGTGGTGTGAGTGACAGAGCTTTAGGGAGAAATCAATCACCATAAAAGAGTGTAAAATTTGGACTTGAGCACAAGGCCAGCTAATCTCATAAAATAAATTGAAAATTAAATGTTCACATTCTTTTATCTTCCCCTGCACTGACATTAGCAAAAAGAGCGTAATCAAATGCAACATTTTACTAAGAGAAGTGTTCATTATCGGATCTATTTGTATGCAGATGAAAAATGCCCTGTTGAATGCATAAACAATGTGTCTAGCTGTAGATTTTTGTGCTAATTGCACATTATAATAGAAGTAAATGTGTACACTTTATCATATTATATTGGTGCATTGAATGTAACATAATATCAATTGATGATACTGAGTGTGTGAAGCAGTATCATGAACGGTTAATAAAAGAATAAAAGAGATGTCAGTCACAGTTGTCAGTCACAGAAAACTGCTCTTGTTTGTGAGAACAGATTGTGGCTTTAGGTGATTCATTCAGCTCAGTGCTACATATTTTGACTAATTTTCACCCTGCATTGGCAGTATGTAATATATCTCGCAGTAATGAAAATATGCCACAATAAAGGGAATGTTCTCTCTGTAAATCTATATTAAAAGCAGTTTGTTTCTATTTACTCTGGGACAGATTAGCTCTTCTACTTTATGCCAAAGCCCTGACAAACCAACTAATATATGCATGGCCTGTCAAGTTCCAATGCACAAAATGAACTGAGTGTTTGGTCCTGCTCAGTTACATTGCTCTTTGCTGATGATGTAGTCCTGTCTGCGACATTGGGGCATGACCTGCATCATGTACTGGGGCAGTTTGCATCCAGCTGTGCAGCGGTTAGGATCATTGTCAGCACCTTCAAATTTTAGGACAGAAAATGGTAAACTGGCTGCTTTGAATTAAAACAGTGTTGCCTTGAGTTAAGAGGTTGGACATATAAAATTTCAAGCAAGGGTATATATATAAGCATGAGATGGATTGGTGCCCTGTCCGCAGTCTTGTGGATGTTGTGCCCTTGTACTCTCGTGGTGAAATAGGAACTGTGCCTGAGAGCAAGGTTGTTCCTGTGTCAGCACTCCCAAACATTCCAAACAAGTTCGTATTCAAGAGGAGATTTAGGATTTTTAGGTTGATCATGATGCTCCTTGTGTGCCTTGCTGTGGATGAAGAGGAAAATATCTCGACCATCAGAACATCTGCTGACCTGATAGATGGATGTTTTTTCGACTCTAGATCCACATCTTTTGTAAAAACTAATTCAAGATCTATTTCTTTTTAGAGGAATTCATTGTGGCAGCTCAGAGGTTTGGCCAGGTGACACCCATGGAGGTCGACATCCTCTTTCAACTCGCTGACCTGTTAGAGCCCCGTGGGTAAGACAGACAGACACATTCACATGCAAAAAAACAAAGGCAAAAACATTTCATAAGTCTCAATAAGAAAAGAGGGACGAACAAAATGATGTTAATTTCGGTTTAATACCTCAGATTACTGTGACACTGTTTTGGATATAACTAAGTGGTGGAGAGCAAGTGTATCCCACACTTGCCCCCCAAAGCGCACTTTTAGACGAGCACTTTCTTCCTTCTCAAACTTCTCTGCAAAGGATCAAATGAATCAGATATGACTACATCAGAGCCAGGGAATCCCTTTTCAGTCCAAGACTGATCCAAACTCCTATTTGTCTTTAAAAAGTTAGGCAGTTCCAGTCCCTATGATCTGTGGAATACAACAACTGTATGCATCTCACATTCCCCCACTTCCTTTGCGTCTGCCTCGCAGCCCGACCAGTGCGCTCATAATTTCTAACCTCGGCCTGAGACACCACCTGATTATTATTTCTGGGCAATGGGATACTTTAATAGCCCTCTCCACTCCCCTTGATTGGAGATGCGGGAGATAATAGCCCCAATATTCAGAGGAAAGGGGTGGGTGGGGGGTGTTTGGCGTTCACTGTTCCCCTGGCCTGGGAAATCTGGGACCATCATAGAGATGCAATGGAACGTCTCAGAAAGGTCTCAGTTTTACATCCAAAGTTTAAAAATCTTTTGTTATACTTGGACGAAGGATTAAAGGAGAGGGAGTTGTCAGTTCCTATAGATCAGTTGTCTCAGTCAATCATGCCAAGCGCAGGTCTGTTTTTTTTTTTAATGCCACATTATTTTCACATGGAAACGATGGCAAAGTATCAGTAAACCTTGAGTAATTTCAGACTGACAGATGGTTCTTCCAAAGGTCACAGACTTGGTGATTCACTGATTAAATATTATAATCCTCTGAGAGTTTCAACAACAGTTGAAAGTTACTTGAGACTTCTCACTCTCTCCACTCTCTCTCTCTCGCCCTCCTTTTTTCTCTTCATCAGACGTGTTGGTTTAGTGGACATTGAGCAGATCGCTCCGCTGGAGGAAGGCGCCCTGCCCTACAACTTGGCTGAGGTCCAGAGACAGGTACAGAATATGAGGACTTGTTGATGTGATTGGTTTCCTCTTCCACAACTGTCAGCTCTTTTTTCATCTCAGTACATTCTCTCGGGCTAGATGTCGCCACGCAGATCACTAAAATTTATAATTAAGGATAATGATATCTCCTGTTCACAAGTAATTAATCCCTCAAACCAAAGCATCTGTTTGATTTGTGATTGTAGCATGAATGACACAATGAAATCATTGAGACATTGTTTCAGACGAATGTGTAAGTGAAAGAGATACACGAGATACAGACACAAACAAGTTTTGACAGATATGAAGTGGAAAGCTCGCCCTCAAAATGCCAGTTGGCCAGTGCTCATCAGGCCTGCTCATTTTCAAAAGTTCATACAAAGTTTCATACTGAGCTGTGTCCAAGTAACTTCCCATCACAGACTTAAACTTAAAGAGACTTTCTCAAGAGAACGCTCCACCAGACCTCTCCCTGACATTTGGTTGATGTCTTGAAAAAACATACACACAAAACTTGCAAATCCAGGGTAATAAAGAAGAGCAGAGCTGTCCTCAAGGTCTGATGAGCCGCAAACATGCTTTAAGTTGCAAATGATACGTGTGAAGAGACTTTGCAGCAGATCGCAAGAGCAAGTTTGTCATGAAGAAGGGGAAGAAGGACGTATGGACAGCCAGACAGATGAGCAGAGGATTGTTTTCCTTCCCGGGCTGTTTGGTCAGAGTTGTGTTGCCTGGTGGGTTCCAGAGCTACAGTGAAGGCTTGGCCAGGCCATGTTGGAGCAGGCGGGGGCCAAAGGGGAGAAAGCAAAGGGGCCCAGCACTACACAGACGCCAGTCCCACCACAATGAGCCACTTTAGGCCCTTGTGGTTTGGCCTCAGGGGCTGGCCGCCAGCTAGCTGGAGCTCTTTCTCATCTTTTGCTAGTTCTCTCCATTTCCTTTTTTGATCTGCTCTGCTCTCTCCCTCTCTCTTATTTCTCTACATGTTTGTCGGTTTGCCTTTTCTCTCTTTATATCCTGTTAACTTGTTCCCTCTTTCTCCCTCAAACATCCTGGCAGTAAGTATTGCCCAGTTTCACCAGTCCTCAGGCAGACAGAGCCGAAGAGGCTGGCAGATGTGGAGAAGGTTGTGTTTGAAGGAGGGCAGGAAGAAAGCTCTGGGGATGAATTGTAAAGGGGTGATGGGAATTCACTCTTACAGGTGGACCTGTTCTAGAGACCCCCATCCCCCTCTTTCTCTCTCTCACACACACATGCACATTCATGCTCACAACACTCCACCCCCCTCTCCCCAGGGTCGAGAGGCCAGGGCTGGGCAGACCAGACAAGGCAACAGGTACCTCTGGTGGAGGGTGGCTAATGTTACTGTTTGTCCAATGCTGGCTACTAACTCTCTTCTGCTCTTTGCATAGTGTGGTGAAGATCACAAGGGTACACTAACATCACATTGATTGTAGTTTTATGTTATATTTTTACACATTTGTGTATACAAGATTATTTAGGCACACTGAGTTTTCTAAAACTAATATCAACTGAAGTGAACTATAAAAAAAATGTAATCTGTGAAAATAAAGATCATCAGTTTTGCGAACAGGTGAACCTTGCTGCCACAGGTAGAGAAGGGCAATAAATGAAAAATGTTTGAATATGAAAGAACTAATTTGAAATTACATGGAAATTGAAACCTTCCTGTACGCTGAATCTACACTTTACATTTGAAAATTGGATCACCGAAAGAATCATAATTTTTTTTTTGTGATTAAAAAACAAAGTCAAATATATATGAAAGGTAAAAATCTCAAATATTAACTTTAGGACATGTAATTTTATGCATATGTATGTATAGACAGAGCAGTTGCTGTAGGTTCACTGGGTGAAGTAAGTAAATGTTTTATGCAGCTATCACATCTTCAGTATTTATAACTCTAATTCATGATACATGACACAAATCCTGCATTAGATATATGTGTATGATAATTTACTTCTACTTTCAAAGGTTACTAACGCTGAAACGATCAGTCTGTTATCTTAACTATTCACTTGAGCAATTTGTTTATTTGTAAGAAACAGCTTGTAGCTTTTCATTATTTTTTGTGTTGTATGTTCTTTGATTTTCACATATGCTTATTCGGGCCCCTATCTAATTGATTTACTCACTCTTAAATTCAAGCTGCTTTGCTCTCTCTTTCTTATACCAATGTCCAGTGTTTAATTGAGGTTTGTTGTCAAATACTATACAGCAGGTGTGACAAATGATTGAATTAATAACCTCTAATTGAGCTTGCATTTTGATGGAATTAGACATATAGCATGGAGCATTTTATGAGAAGCCTTAGTGAAGAACCGCTGTCTGAATCAGTGGGTTGTCTAGTGTCATGTCTCTCTATACCTGTCTTAACTGTGTTAATTTCACAGTGCGCCAGTTCTGCACTCATGTCTTAATTGTCTCACTGTCTGAGCAGCAGTTGGGCAGCGACGGCTCCCGCCCAATCCTCATCCAGGTGGCAGAGTCGGCCTACAGGTTCACCCTTGGCTCAGTGGCAGGGGGTAAGAGTCACGCCCCATTGGCTTTCTGCATACCTTCACCCCACCACCCACCTACCCACCTACCTGCCTCCTTGCGTGCCTAGCTGCCCCCCCCCTCCCTGCCCTTTGCTGTCCTCATAAGAAAAGGGTGAGAGAGAGAGGACAATGGCCCCTCTATTGCCCTTCCCCTTGCTTACATGAGCAACGGTCGCTCCCCTGCTTAAAGAAAAGTGCTCTCTCTCTGTCTTGTTCTCGCTCAATCTCTCCCTCTCTCTTTGTCTTTTTCCCGCCCTTTGCTATCCCTCTGTCTCGCTCTGTCCTGTCTCTCGCCTCTCTGCGTGCCATGGGAAAACCCTCCTGTGAGGATTCTTTTGTACCTGTGTGAGTGATCAGAAGAGGGAGGATGAGGGTGGGGGTGAAGGGTGGTGCTTGGGCCTTGTGTTGGGCTTCAGACTCCCCACTGTTTTTCTCCTCCTCCTCCCCCCTTCCTTCATTCCTCCCCTCTCCTCCTTCTATCCCAAGGGAGACAGCTTAATAAGGATGTAGGGGTCTGCCATCCCTTCTTCTCTCTTGGTCTCTCTCTAATTAAGGCTGTCGCCTTGGGTCGGTGCTTTTTGTTTCTGTCCGTCTGATAGACCGAGGACACTAGGACTCAAAACACTTCGTCCCACAAACTTCCCCTTCCTACTCCGCCTTTTCCTCTTCATCCTCCTAAAACTCAGTTCTGTTAAATTACAAAGACATATTTTCTCACCTGTCTCCAGTGGTATTTAATGAAGCAAATAGTTTTAGCTGCCCTCTTCAATATAATGGAGGAGAAAAGATTTTGCAGTGCACACAGTAATGTAAAAAAGTTTCATATTCTTTGTCTAACTTCTTTCTATGAAGTTTTCTCACGCAAGATTTCCAATTCGCATCATCAGATGCTCTCAACTTGACAAACTTTGACCTAAATGTTACCAAAGAATAAAAAGACCAATTTCCCTCTTTTCCGCTTCAAAAAATTAGAAGAAATTTTGCAGCATCTGTCATCAAATTAGGAGACCCATAACAATTAAGTGACAATAATACTTCACGTTTCTTTCCACACAATAACTACCGTATTCCTTGAAAACAAACAAGGGTGGTTAAAAGAGTAAACCACGAGTGAACATATATTTTTGTATTCAAATAAAGAAGCAGCACCCTCCTAACATGTGACCAGTATCTAAATATACATTTTTATCTTTCCTTCTAGCTGTGGGTGCCACAGCAGTGTACCCTATTGATCTGGTGAAGACACGCATGCAGAACCAGAGGAGCAGTGGATCCCTGGTGGGAGAGCTCATGTACAAGAACAGCTTCGACTGCTTCAAGAAAGTGGTGCGCTACGAGGGCTTCTTTGGCCTTTATCGAGGTCAGTTACTATACATGGACGAAGACCTAATTATTGTATCCACATTATGTTCTGGTTGAAAACTGTGCTGTTGATACCATCTTTGAGGACTTGTCCTGCATTAATAGTTCAGCAGCTTAAAGTTTCTGGAATGTTCATTACACATTTATGATCATATATGACTTGAACTCAGCATGTAGAAAACACTCCAACATTAGTTTTTTGATTATCACGGTGGTTACCACAATCATGCTAACAATTAATGTACCAATGTAGATAACATACAATACATGTTATTAAGTGAGAACCTACATAGATTGGCTAGCCAAATTTGTATCTGCAGACAGCTCTCTGGAAAAACAACTTACAGGTGCTCAAATCTACAAAACAGGTTTTGAAAAAAAAAAGCTGAGATGAGAGAGAAGAAAGAAGACGTGAGGAGTAGGGACAATAAAAGGGAAGGGAAGGGAGAGGAGACAGACGAGAGGAGAAGAAAAGTGTAGGGTGGACGGAGGGCGGTGTGGGTTCACCTCTCTGTTGACCTGTTTCCTTTGAAGTGATTACCGGCTGGCTGGGGACTTTCAGAGCAGGACAATGAACGTCACACGCGAGGCCACATACCTTCAGGCCCGTGTCACGATGATGTGTAGATGTCGCATGTCTGGACTTACACACTCATACAAAACACATACGCAGACACTGAGCAGACGCACAACTATGTAGACATGCACACGCGGACATTCAGGCGATTCCTTGGGCATGCAGGTACACACATACCAGGGCACGACATCCCTAATGACTACCTGCCCTGTCTTCAGAAACTCGGGTTAGGGTGTCCGTGTCGGTATTGTCGGGGTCAGATTGAAAAAGGGTCCCCTGGATCGGTGGCGGGGCCTTTTTAAAATCCCCATGATTTTGATTGACAGCGCCGGGCTCCCGAGAGGAAACTCGAATGCTTGAATTTCTGTGGGAAGCACAAAGGCCGTCGACAGTGGAAAGGCTTCAGAGACTCAGAGACAGACAGGCCTGGCTCCAGATAGATGGCCAGACAGGTGCCCTGACAGCCAAACTGTAGTTATGTAATATAAGTGGAAAGTGCCTTCACTGAAAACCTCGGAAAAATCGTCTGGGGGAACAATGTGGCATAATTATTAGTGTAGCATGATGCTGGTGTAGAAAAAAAAAGGAGCATCTTTTTTTTTTTTTTTTTTCAGGGTGATTTTACCAAAATAAATTAGCTGTATTTTCCCATGTCCTTACGTGTGTGTATGCACATATATTCTGCAGCAAAGACAGTATGTCAGCATTTGAAAAAAAATGTTTAAAAAATTATTTGGTTTTCTTTTACAAAAGGTCTAGGCAGGTTCCTTCGCCAAGATCCAAATTGAGTATATGATTATGTGTGTGTGGCCTTGTTACACACAAACTACTGTAGCTTATTAACTGTGTTTGTAACTTTGAGGAAGTGTGTGTATGTTTGTGTCTGTGTGTGTGTGTGCACTTTCAGTCTTGGGGCTGGGTAGGGGGCCAAGTTTCATTGTGCTCTGTTGTGATTATTTTGTTTATTTTTATCCTGCTCTGGGTTGTAATTGAGGTCTGCGTAAACTTTTGGTCGGTTTGTTTTATACTCTGCCCTTTTTTCCTATTCTGGGAAGCAGTTTCTCTCCCTTCATCCTCCCTTTATTCCTCTCCCGCTCTCTCTCTCCCTCTCTCTGCCTCTCTCTGTCTCTCTCTTTGGTACTCTGATGTCCCCGCACTCCACATCAATAGATTTCATTAGTGTCTGGGGGATCTTGAAGGGTCGGACGCATGCAGCGGGAAGCCACACATCATGTGGCGTGTGTGGAAGTGGTGTATGTATATATATATGTGTGTGTGTGAGTGAGTAGGGGTACCACAGCACTCTTTTTTTTTTTTTCTAATCATCTCGTCGTCTCCTAATGATAGGTCTTGTACCACAGCTACTGGGTGTGGCGCCCGAGAAAGCCATAAAGCTCACAGTAAGTGACTGCGTTAGAAAGCGCAGAGACGTGCACGCACACTCACACACAGATGAGGTTCTTCCATGGATTTAGTCTGTATGGATGTATTTTGTATTATGTGATACTACACACATAATACTACTGAACCCAAACAGATGAGAATACTGAACAAAGCGCCTTGATGAAAAGCATTCACACAAACATTATCTTCTTTTTTCCTAGTCATGTTCTACATTTGAATCATGCATAAAACGTTGTACAATACATTGACTGTATAATGATATCATATTCCACCATGCCAGCTTTAAGAATGCTCAGCCTTTTAACTTCTGTGTTTACAGGTGAACGACTTTGTGCGAGGAAAGACCAGACAGAAAGATGGCACAGTCCCACTGGGAGCTGAGATCCTGGCCGGTGGATGTGTAAGATTCAAGTCAACTGTTACATTTCTCACATTTTGGGATGCGATTTTACCTGGTTGAACTCGAGGAGAGCTGAACAACTAAACTGACAAACAACATTTATTTGTCCATTAAGGAGTATAACCTAAAGCTTTAGAGCAGTGGTTCTCAAAGTGGGGTCCCCGGACCACCCGGGGTCTGTGATCCATAGCTTGGGGGTCTGCGAAATACGCTGAGTGGTAAAATTGTGCGGTATCATTAATAGTTCATATCCACAGATAATCAATAAAACAAACATGGTGCATACATAAACTACATATTTTTAGGGTAAAAATAAGCTGGTTTGATTGCACAAATCACAATCGACCCTTTCACTTCGTGTCAGCTGTCGTTTTACCCGGAGCTCCCGCTGCAGACACCAGCCGCAAGTTAAGGTAGCTAGCTTCCCACAGAGCGCTATGGATACGTTTTTGAACCAGTCCACGAGACCCCCTTAAACTCATTCATTTCATTTCTCACTGTTCCCTTTAGACTGGAATTTGAATAAAATGATAATCTTTCTAAGATTGATTGATTGATTCAGATTTTGAATACTTTAAATTACTACAAAACAAGTGGGGTCCATTTATTTGGAAATGTTTCACAGTTCTAATTATATTCATGAGAACACGTTGTAATAATCAGGCACAGTCAATGTTACGGTAATTAGGGGTCCTTGGAAAAATTTCTCCCCTTTTTAAGGGGTCCTTGGCCTCAGAAAGTTTGAAAACCCTTGCTTTAGAGAAGGTCTTCACACCCTTTATTGTGAGGCATGGATTTTCACCTGCTTTTGTTTTTCTCAAAAAACGAGGTAGTTCACATTAAATTAGCCATTATGATCAATTTGAGCATTAAAGCTTTACTTAAATGGACTGCATCATTGGCAGGATGATGCAGTCATGGACACATGTTTTTGAATCACTTCGTTGAAAGCATTAGGTTGCATTTATTAAAGATGGATTTTCATATTTGAAGGTAAACCATACAGATTATCTGTAGTTACAATGTCTGCTTCTATCTGATAATATCAGCTTGTCACTCTGACAACTCAAATCTCTCCATTGAGCTCTGTGAGAATGCCGTCAGTGTGAATACGGCCACAGATATTCAGCTTGTTCGAAACAGTGTGAAAGTACTCAAATATGACATATTTCACTTTCTTTTCATAAACTCTCCCAACACTCTCACTCTCTTCATCATCCTGGCTCTATAAAGTGCTATGTGCTGAGATGATGCCGTACAGTCCACTGACAGTGAATACAGTACTAAGGCAGCATACATCTCTAACTATGTTTACCTGTTTTTTGAGGGCTGCCCCTCTGACAGTTGAGTAGACAGACATGGACCTGTTCGGAGGCCAGGAGCCGCTGTTTGTCGATGGAACATGTAAAGATCACACATGAAAGGGCAAATGTGCCCACTGTACATGATGGCAGGAGTGCGTGCATATATGACAAACAGAGCAGCACGCAGGTGCACGCACACACACACACACACACACACACACACACACACACACACACACACACACACACACACACACACACACA
>JBAJHX010000040.1:8325073-8343115 GCA_037176925.1 Amniataba percoides
ACACACACACACACACACACACACACACACACACACACACACACACACACACACACACACACACACACACAGAGTGACTCCACTAAGAACGGCAGCTTCAGTCTGACCAAATGAAAGAAGGTCTTTCACTCAACTCTCTTTTGATGCCGATCACTAAAGCAAAGTATTTCAGGATACACAAGTCATTATGGGTTTAGCTCCACTCAGGCACATTCAATTGACCTTATTAGTTCTAGGAATATGTTTAAGAAATTTTTTAGCATGGCACATTTGCTGTAATTTAAATTCAGCGCTCCATTTTGTCTCACGACAGAGACCAAAATGGAGAAGTGTAGTAACTACAGCAAAGCAAATGTACTGAAGAAATGTTCCGCACTGTACTGGGTGTGAAAAGTAGTGGTTGCCTTTTTTTTTTTTTTTTTATACAACCCATATGGATTCAGAAGCAGAACCATAACAGAGGCAGAGGAGAGGATAAATGTAGAGGAGAGGAGTGTGGATGGATGGATTTTTCCTCTTTTCCTCAGTGAGCCGTCGTGACAGCTCCTTTCATCCTGGCTGAGGCCCCGGTGTTAGTGCTGGCACTGCACTCTGCCTGCCACTTTATCTTACACACACACACACTCACACTCTCTCTCTCTCTCTCTCTCTCTCTCTCTCTCTCTCTCTCTCTCTCTCTCACACTCTCTCTCACACACACACGCACACACACACACACACACGTAGAAGTCGAACCCTCCTGAACCCTTTTTTAGTGAGGCTCCAGCCACAGCACATGAAATCTGTTTATATCATTTGGTAGCTGTGAAAGTGTTGGTTTGGACCACAGTGTCAGCCTCAGGTCCGCAGTCCATAAAGCAAAAGACAGAAAGAAAGAGGACTCAGAGAACAGGGGAATAGTAATGTTTTATGTCCAACTTCTGTGTCCTAAACTCATCTCGAAGAAACGTCTTTATGTCCCCTTACGTGCTGTTTGGCGTCATCCCTTTTCTTGCTTTTCTTATCCCTCCTCCTTCCCTCTCTAAAGCCGTGGCTCAGCACCATTAAGCTCCAGTGCAGGTTGCCAGTTTCTAATGATTATTTGGTAAGAATGGCATGCTTCGTTGACTGAGCTGGCTGGATGCTTATCTGGCAGTTACTGGCCTGCGTTTTAGGACTTAAGTTACACAAAATACTTACTGGGTCACTGCTGTGAGGAGGAGCGGGGTAAGACTGGGAGTTAGAAAACAGCAATACTTTGTTCGAGTTTCACAGTTCGCATGGTTGGTTTAAGACTTTGTAAATGGGTTTCTTATTCAGGCCCAGTGCGAATTATGAAAACATTATCAGAGGAGCTAATACACTCTCAGACCCGCACATGTAGCGTTGAAGGGAGTCGAGCACAAAATGAAAGTGTGATTGTTATTTATGGATGGCGGCTAATGTTTTCAGTGGGTGCTAATCTGTTGTATCGCCATAAGTGAGTGGTTGCAGTGTGTGTGTGTGTGTGTGTGTGTGTGTGTGTGTGTGTGTGTGTGGGTGTGGGTGTGGGTGGGTGGGTGGGTGGGGGTTCCTCAAACTCTACTAAGCTCTTGCTGCAGCACACACACACACAGGGCCAGAAGCTGTGATGCGTGCATAAGGTGCTGACGTCCCAGGTTTCTAAGGATCACCTTGCCTTGTAATTACCTGGGAATCATGAGAGAGCCGCCGACGCCGTCACTCCATAATCACAACCCTCAACCTCTCTGCCTCAACCTCGACCTTCCCTCACTTCTTTTGTTTTGACTACTCCTCTCCCTCTGTTTCTGTCTCACCGTCTCTCCCTCTCTCATTAGCTCACTCTGTTTATTTGCCCGATCCCTCTCTGTCTCGGTTTGTTTCAGAGTTTTTCCAAGTTGATTTCCACAGTTGAAGCAGGAGAGCGAAAGGATGCCGAGGCTCTGCATTGTCGCTCCTTTTATCTCACGTTGTCAGATCTAATTGTCGGTTCATCCCACTAAACAATGTTGCTGTTTACTCTCCTTGAGTAAACAACAATCTCCATCTCTTCCACCTCCAGTCTCATTAGTATCCAATTGAAGCAGCCAACACTGCTTGGGGCCGGAGCCAATAGCCTCTTAATGCCCGCGCTATTAGCCAGCATGTAATCAACTAGGTTATTTCCATAAAACAAGTCATAAAGAGTTAGCTGTGAGATGTAGCAGCTTTAGAGCTGTAGCCCTCCTGCTATTCACAGGAAGGGAAGCCGTAGACCACTACACTCTGCGTTATTTAAAATGTGGCTGCACACACACACACCTTCAATGAGACTATTATGGTCTCTGTCTCTCCCCCCTCCCTCTCTTTTCTGAGGCATTACATGGCAACACTTAAAACCGAGGGACATTTGGCAAAAAATTATGGCCGTGTTGCAGATTAAAGCTTGATGCCTTCCCGTAAGGCAAGAGGCGACAAGCACAATCCATCATTCATAACGGAGCGAACGAAGGAGGGGGAGACAAGGGGAGAAACAACAACAAACAGACCAGGCCTATTTAAGACAGAAATGGCGCCATGGCAACCGATTGCTATCTAATTGCGATGTGCCGCCCTTTTTGCGTGTAGCTACAGTAACCACGGGCAACCGTAGCGAGAGCGAGACAATATTAGAGAAGATGAGAGAGATCTTTTGAGAGGAGGTCAAAGCAAGAAAAGGGAGAGAGATGAAGCTGGAAAAGAGAGTGAGAGAAACAATTAAAGGAAAATGGTGGACGCAGAAGCCCACTTTCCAAATAAAAGTCTTCAAGCGGTGTAAACATGTCTCGGTATCCAGAAGCATTCTGGAAATGCCGTCATGTTGCCTGACTAGACATAGTTAACCATTTGTCTTGCCACAGCTCCACCACAGCGGCTACCTCTCACACTTAAAAGCCCTGCCGACCTGAAAGGCACAGGAACTAGTCTGAACTCGCTGCAGCGTTGTTGCCCTCCCCTCACAAGTACAGGTTTGGGGAATAGTGCGAAGTGAGAGGTTAGAGAGAAGAAGAGGAGTCAGAGTCCCCCGCGGGGTCTGTGTGATGAAGACAAACAGCTGACAGACTCGACCGCATCAGCTGGATTTCCTGGAACTTTCCTGGACTCTCCTCCTCTATACATGTTTGTTTTGCCACTGGTTGCTGAGGCGGCACGATTGTAAAGTTGCATCACTTGCAGTTACACACAAGCAAGAGAAGTTGCATTTTATGTCTCCCTTTTTATTCAATCAGTATTTTATATTGACATGAACACTGTTTTTAATGGAACTCAGGCACTCAAATATATATAATATAAACAAATATGTATATAATCTATAATATTATATGTATATAATAATGAATATGTTTATATTTAATACATGGTATTTTTCCATGTTTAATTGGAGTATCTGTTTCTCTCTATTTGAAGTTAATGTTAAAATGTTGTATTTCATTTCTGTCTCTTCCTCCAGGCTGGTGGCTCCCAGGTGATCTTCACCAACCCTCTGGAGATAGTGAAGATCCGTCTGCAGGTGGCAGGAGAGATCACCACGGGGCCGAGGGTCAGCGCCTTGTCTGTCATCAGGGACCTGGGCTTCTTTGGACTTTACAAGGTGAAAAACATCATCAGGGGTCAAAGGTGCATGTATAGACGATTACACACAATGCAAAGGGGCTACAGAGGATCAGGCACGGCTGATGCAGTTGAGATACATTTCTGTCCACTGGCTGGCTCACCTCATGCCCGAATCACAGATTGTTCATTTTTTCACCCCATTACAGTGTTTTAACACATGTGGTCTATTTCAGTACAATCTGCATAATTTCAGATTACATCATTTTAACTTATATAATTGCAACAGTTATTGTGCAGACAATGAAGACGTACATAAAGTACATATAAGTATGTGCATGCACGCAGCTTGATTTTTGTCTGTCCCAGGTGTAATGGTGGGAGATGAACTGGTTGTAATGTTGACTCAGGTCCTAAATAAGCAGATGAAATTCAGTCCACTGCAGCATGTCAGTAAGAGGATATTGAATATTGACTATTTTGATGATAAACTCATGGAAAGTAGACACAACTACTAAATGCACAGCTGTGAAGGAAACCCAAAGCCGTATTAAATGTGATGCCGCATTCAAGTTACTTTTGTTGCCACTAGATTAATTAGCAAATAATTGCCACATGTCCAGTATCATTTCTATTGTATTTTCATCAGCCTGGCAATTTCAAAACAATTATTTCTTATTACTGTTATGACCAAATGATATGTGATTTTACTATTAATGATTGTACAACTATACATATTGCCTTACCCCACGTCGGCTATTATTTAAATCAACAGTTGCTTGTGGTCTTCTGTTCAAGAACAAGAAAAGGCACAATTTCTGCTAAAAGCTGTATTTAACCTTAATTGCCATAATTGGTATTTTTCAATGGCTCAGGGCTAAAAATGACCGTGCGCTGAACATATTAGGGTTGTATGATATTATGCACCCAACACATTGTAAAGTAAGTGCAAATTATTATAGTATCAAGAGGGGATAATACTACTACTAATAATAATATACAATATTATTGTTTGTGTGTGTGTTGTAAATAATATTTTTGTGTTTGCATAATTATAAATCTTATAAATATTGTGACTTTATTAATAGCGTGATTTCTAACATCAGTATGTTCGTATCACAGCCACACAGTGTTTTGTGGGTGCCACTGCTTCGACAAAGGAGCTGCAGCAGTGAATGAACGAGTTGCGGCCGCCGCTAACGGCAGCAGCTTAACTGGCTAGACAAGGACATTAGCCCTCAGGGTGAAACAGAGCATGTCTAATTAAATTACATAAATAAGTCCTAATGGAGCTTGGCAGGGGAGATTCTGCTTCGACTGTAAACACAATCAACTGTGAAAATGTCAATCTCATACCTGCGGTTGTATTCATTTGCAAGTAAGATGATGGCACTTGCGTTGTCAAATTCAAGTCGTAAACAGTTTTTCAGCAGAGATTAAGCCTTCCTTAGACCGAACTTAAATTTTGATAGTCTGCTGGTTATTTACTACTCGGGAACTTATCTCTGCAGGTTTTCTTCCTGTGTGCTGATATGACCACCTGTCAGCACAGACGACGTCCATGTAAACCTTTCTGCTTCTGTTAACAAGGCTGTAATAACCTGTGGAGTCTCCTCTCGTCTCCGTCTACCTGCCTACCTGTTCCTCTGTTTGTGTGGCCACGCACTCACTCCTTGTAATTTATGACTGTGTATGTGTGTGCGTGCGTCTCCACATAGCTGCCGTCTCTGTTAAACTGTTTGCGAGAATGCTCCCCATACGAGAGCGTGTAAATACGTGCGTGCTTGCGCGCATACTTCATTGTGCTCGTCTCTTGGTCCATGCATAGAGAGGAGACAAAGTGTATTGAGAAAGCAGTAGCGGTGTCGGTGGCGGTGGAGGGGAGGTGGGAAGGAGACGAGCTCCAGCCTGCAAGCCCCAGACGGGCTGGCTCCGGAGGGGCTGCACCCAGGCACAGAGCTGCCTTTGTCAGGGTAATTATCCTGACGCTCACCCTCCGCTGGTGGAACTACCGGTTGGTAGGGTGGCTAACGCACTAGCGCCACCATTCATCACTGGGGGAAAGTTGTCAGTGAAGGCGTATCGACATACACAATGTTTCATGTTTACGGAGTTACACAGTTTTTCTTATGTGCAGAGGCCTGTTGCATATCCCCACTCAGAGTTGTTTAATTGCATTTCATCTTAGGTTTTCTGCACGCACACATGCGAGCTTTCTCTCTCGGCCACTGATCTGCCAGCGCATTACCCAACACCATTACCCTGATATTAAGGCTTTCAGCCCCTGCGACGCTGCTTGTCTGTCCTGCCTTGATAGAATCTCCCAGCTTTCAGCAGCCGCTCGGGCCCCAGCCAGCCAGCAAGAGGGACAGGCAGACAAGAAGTGCCAGAGGAAAGAGAGGGAAAGAGATAGCCCAGGTATCTGCCAATCCTCCCTCTGTTTGTGTGTGTATGTGTGTGTAGGAACCAAAGGATTATCCCATAGGAGTTAAATGAAGCCTGTCCAAAACCGGGAGACCCTGCCCAGCTCTTTAAACGCCCTCTGTTGACTGTAGTCGCTGTATCAAGAAGGTGGCAGCGGGCCAGCAGGCTTGAAATACAGCAGGAAACTCAATAGTGTTGATGATATAGTGTTGTTTACGGTGGCAGACAAGGAGTCATCTTCGTCAGTTTGTCTGTCTTTTTGTCTGGCTTCTCACACTTTCTCACACTTTTTTTGTCAGCTTTGCTCTCGGAGCTTTCTCCCTCACCTGCTGATAGTTTTCATGTGGAGAGACATGATTAGTCTGACATGATGTGGTCTTTTGGAACTAGTTTCTTTGGCTGTTGATGCTCGGTTTGTGAAGAGACAGTGGATGTTACATCTTGTGAAAGTAATAAAAATAACTTTATCTTTGGAGACCGGAGTCAGGAGTCGAGGTTTGACTGTTGACTGTTGAGCCCCATCGCTGTCTTTGTTTTGTCTTTCTGAGCGTTTACCTCCTAACCCAATATTATGACCTGCAACACCTCATTTTCCCTCCTGACTGTCTTTCTCAAGGGTTCCAAGGCTTGTTTCCTGCGGGACATCCCCTTCTCGGCCATCTACTTCCCCTGCTACGCCCACACCAAGGCTTACCTCTCCGATGAGGATGGAAGGATAGGGCCGGCCAAGATGCTGTTTGCCGGAGCGCTGGCAGGTAAAATACCTCCATCCCTCCACCCTTTCTAACTCAGCAAAAAAACAGCTAGTTGGTGTATTTCGTAGCCAGTGAACACTGTTAATGTCTCAAAATAATTAATTTGCTAAGGGACTGACACTATGGACATATAAGCAGGCCTTAAACAATAAATGTATTATGTGCCGCATTAAAGGAAGAAAACAAAGACCCTCTGAAAACCTGCAAGGATTTATATTTTTTTAGCTGGTATGTAAGATCAGACTCATTTGGCAGATTTGGAGCAATATTACTTTTTTTGTAGTCATGTTTCTGAGAAATGATGCCTTTATTTAGCTCTGCGTCGGTCTGCTGTTTCTGGTGTGACAGGTTTCGTACAGTGAATTCGTAAAGTAGTGAGAGTCACACTGCACAGTGGGCAGGGAGCTGAAAACCTCGATGTCAGGAAAGGAAACAGCAGAGTGACGTTCTAATATACTTCAAGTTAGATTCACGTTCGATCAGCCATGCATAGATTATATGAAAACTAATCATAAAAATAAAAATCATAAATAACTAAACTAAGTACATATAAGCATAACAACAACTTGATATAGAGTTGCATTTCTTTTACAGATCTTTTAAAGTAGACAGCTCACAGCTCACTTTGTAATCAGGTCTGTCACAGTAAGTACCAACAAACCATTTATTATCTGCTGTTACTGTTAGTTGAATGGATCCCATGATGCCAGGTGCAATCATACGACGTGTTTCTTTGCCGTTCATATGTTTGGACTCCCACGTTGCATCATGAGAGCTTAGACGTTCACCCTTAAAAAAAAAAGTGTTTTGTCTCGTAAAATATTTGGCCATTCATAGTGAGCCAAAAAAGTCAAAGAGCCTCAGTCCCTGAGGACACACGTAGAGTGCTGTAGTTTATGAAATTAAATATTTGAGTCGGTATTGAACGAAGTGTGAGAGCAGGTCTCACTCTGCCCGCCCCTCAGACTTCCACAGGCCTGCTGTAACAGTAGCAGAGCTCTCAGAGTTTGGAAGCCAGGCAGCCTCTGACCGCAGGCTCCATGGCGGTAGCTGCTAATTAGAGCGCTGCTCGGTGATTGGGGACTGGGGTTTTGGAGCTCTGCAGCAGGGAAGCGCCTCAGATGCCTGCCAACCAGGCCGGTAGGGCACCTTTCCAATCCTAATAGATTGTACACGCACGCACACACACACACATAAAGCGCACAAACATGCCCGTGCATACTTTATGCATGTTCACCCTGCAAGAATACATACAGTCGTGTCTGTAGGTTAGTCATAACAGTGTGCAGAGAGGCCAAGACGACCAACATCCACTGATGACTTAACAACCTTATCCCCGGCATGAAAATACGATCTATCAAAGCAGAGTTTTAATATTGGATTTAACCTGAAAGAAAACACTAATAACAGACCAGCACTCGCCTGCCAAGTTAAAAGGCTTTAGAACATTTGCATAAAAGACTTAATATTTGTTTTGAATCCTCAGAGACGTGTCGGCAGCACTCTCTTTTTTTTTGACGCAGAGGCGCAGCACAACACGGAAAAATCATAAATCCTGCCTCCCTCCTCCATTTTTACTCTGGTTTCTCGCCGCAAGACTGGCAGCCACGGCCCACAGACTCCGAGCCGAAAACGAGCCACATGATTTCTTTATTTTTTTTTTGTTACTTTGATGCATTCATCATCCTTCTCTCACATGTATTTATCAGCGGTTACAGCATTCTGGCAATTAGTGTTTTACAGTCAGCACAGGAAATTGAATTACATGCTCAGTTTGCACAGCATTATTTAGCTAGGCATTACTCCGGTCTGTGAAGAACATAATGTTGGCCATCTCTTACTGGCATTAGCTCTGCATGTGAGAAAGTTATGGAGGGAATTTTTGGCCTTATTGGCTGTGGGGTGTGAGAAATATCCATGTTGTTCAAAATCTGACTGTTGGTCAATATCTCAACAACTTCTGGTTAGATCACTATAAGATATGACTTTTTCTGTGAACCTCTTAAAGTTACTTCAGAACAGCCAGCAGTCAAACATTTTTGTCCACACCAGAGTGATGTTTTCATTTTAGTTATGTTTTGTTGAAAGAATTGTGCGCATTGATTTAATGATTATTCAGTTGAATTGTCACTTTTTAAACAAAAGGGTCACATTTAGCTGGTTCCAACTTTTTACTGTGATTATTTGTTGTTTTATATCACCATTCAAAGCTACCTTTGTAGAGGTTTTGGCCACTACTCTCACAATGGAGCAGCATTTTTACAAATTGGTCCCTGTTTTGTTTGTATCGACACACGCAAGAACATGCAGATGACAAGATCTTACTACTGCTTTAAAGCTGTTTGACAGCTGGTGACAAAAGTACATCAAGAAACCCTTACCAAGAAGACTACTAGCAAACGAACATGAATGTAAACAAAACACAATTAAAGATATTTTACAGATCTGCAAAAGGAAATTCAGTCATTTTTTAGACCTGAAGGATACACACAGTGTGGTTTGGTGACACTGAACGTAAATTTTCAGCTCCACGCGGCAGCTTTGACTTAATAAAGGACACAGCAGTGGTGCCCCTTGACCTTGTCAAGTGCCGTCTGCAGGTGAGATAAATACAAGAGCATCAGCAATGGCTTTTCAGTGACTCCCAGGATTTGGACTGTTGCTTAGGAAAGGCATTTGGAAACACCTTGACCTATGAGGAAATTGCACTGGGCAATTTTCATATTTTTTGGACATTATAATAATGTCTGATCTTCCACTTGTAATTTTCTTGTTTTAATGTACACCTGGGGTCCACTGCACATCAGCCTCTTGATGAAGGGGGTTTTGAGGAGATTTTTAAAACGTGGATAGAGTTTATTATATGCTGTACAGACTGTAAAGCACTTTGATGTAAACTTGTGGTACTGGACTGTATACTGTAGATGATTTTACAATATATTTACAAAATCTGCTGATTAAGAATAAAATGAAAGAAAATAATACATGTACAGTAGCTTCAGTCCAATTCAGATAAATATTGATAAGCTTTAAGGCTCAAAATATATATTTAATATCACTAAGTATCGATGAAATGTTCTCTTGCAGGGTTAAAAAGATTAAGAGTTAGATTATATACCACCGTGTCATTATCCTGCCGTTTAAATCTGAAAAAAACTCACAGTTTCCACAGCAGTGTTACCTTAGATCCCGTGTTCCTAAACTTTCTTCAAGAACTGGTCTCCACCATCTTTCCTCGAAAAGACCCACAGGAAGCTCCCTCATATTCTTCCTCTCCTCTCCTCAGCTCAGTGCAGGTGGTCAGTCTCCACCGGGTGCCAGTCTGCTACCTAATGCTGAGTTGATTAGGCTTGCTGAATAGCTCGTTTGCCCGTTACAAAAACCAAGAAGTCAGAGTAAATCGTCAAGAGGGCAGTTGATGGTAATGACCGAGCCATCAATGATTGAGTCCATTCATGGCTGAAGTGGCTGGAGTGGGGGCTCTGCAGTCACTCCCTTCACTCAGCCAGTCACTTTTCGCCGGCACACGGGGCACAGTGTGCATTGCTCTCATTACCATCCATTGTCTGGCCCCTTTCAAACGCCTGTAAGAAAAGTGGGGGAGAGAGGAAAGGAAGAAAAAAGGTAGAGATTAAATAATGGCCTCGCTGGTGGTATGGATTGGTTGATGGTGAAGTGAGAGGAACTGGCCCCTACTTGTGTATAGTGTATGTATGCGGCAGAGCTGCAGCAAGATGGTCAAGATCCAAGATGACGTGTTTTTAAAAGAGGGAACAAAGAGCGCTAAAACCACTCAGATGCAGTTAGGATGGGATTTCATTCGATCACTGATGGCTGCTTTCTACAAATCACCTCATTTGTTAGGGGCTCATTTTAAATCTGCGCTCTATTTAGAATCAAACACGTCCGACTGTTTTTTTTTTTTTAAAAAAGGAGAAGTTGCGTAAGTAAACAGCTCTCACACGCCCCCCCCCTCCTCAGGCATGCCAGCGGCCTCTCTGGTGACCCCGGCAGACGTGATCAAGACCAGGCTACAGGTGGCGGCACGTGCCGGTCAGACCACCTACAGCGGCCTGGTGGACTGCTTCTGGAAGATTCTCAGAGAAGAGGGACCCCGGGCCTTCTGGAAAGGAGCCGGAGGTAATCAACGTCTGATGATGAAGAGAAGAACTGTACTGATCATACGCACAGACAGACACACAGACACAAACAGGTTTTCAGGTGCAGGTTGATTTTCTTACAGACGTCTCTCTGAACGATGTCCCCTCACTGTCCAACAAACAGAAATCTCCATACACAGAGACTGCCTGCCTCTTTGGAGGAGAGGAGGACTGCAGAAAGGGTTGTAAAAAGTCACCTTTTAGTGGGAAAAAAAAGATTCACTGTATATTTTTATTTCCAAGTCATATTATCCTAAAAGGTGGCCGAATTCAGTTTCAGTCAAAGATCAGGCAGCAAAGGTCTGCGCTCTGTTTTAATGTATAAAATCATCATTTATATTACCAGATATCACAAATCTGTTTACACTGAATTCTTCCTCAGTCCGGGAGAATTCATGTTATTTCAGAGTGTATATAATTACATTTGATGTTTATTTTTATTTGCTTTCTCATATGCATATCTGTAAGATTTTTTACTTTTTATAAATAGTGGCATTTGTAATGTTGACATGGCATGACAAAAGTACACAATATTTATTTATAATTTTATGTATTATTATTTATTATTTTGAGCACTACAGTTATTTTAGCTTGATGACAAATATAATAATTAGTTGATAGACTGATAAAAACATACAGATGCGGCATTAACTTCAAGAATATTTTTTGTTGAGGACCCTCTGACTTCATCATCCCTCACTTGCGAAAGCAAACCTTGTTACACTTGTGCAGATTAACATCCATGTAAGTGTTAATAAACCTTTCTTGGTGCAGCTCGTGTGTTCAGGTCCTCGCCTCAGTTTGGAGTGACCTTGGTGACCTATGAACTCCTGCAGCGCTGGTTCTACATCGACTTTGGAGGACAGTAAGTCTCTTTCTCTTTTACCGACCTTCCAGACAGGTGTCTGTCGCACTTTGTTGTTGCCGTCATAAGAAAACCCACACCCTCCCCTCCCCCGTTCGACAAGCGACACAACTTAAAACACACAGATACAGCTCTTTTTTTTTGGACGATAGAATAGTGCAGCTGCTTCATCCTGTTATCGAAGACCACCTTCCAGAAAAACAGGGTTAATTTCATCTCTTGGGGCGAGTCCTCCCTCCTCTGCCAGAGAGAAAAGAAAGGCCACAAGACCAAACATAATTTCTGTGCACATTAGCCGTCAGACTGAAGCGCCTCACTCAAAGATCTGGATGTGACAATTTTCTCAAACTCAAGAGTTTTACCTGCGCGGTGATCAGGGCAGGCAGCGCCCATTTGACTTGCACATGTACTTCCCCCACTTCTGGGATCCAAGCGAGCTCATTTTGCTCCTTGAAATAGGTCACTCTCAGGAATAATTCCCTCCTTTTTCTAAAGTTAAAAAAGGTCCAGCGGGGGAAGAGAGGTGCTGAACCTCTTCAAATGACTGAGAAAATGCTTCTTTTAATGGACAGCTGTGTTGCACATGCATGGGTTCGCTCACGTAGCTCCCAAAGACTTGCAGAGAGACAAAGTCATCTGCAGCTCTGATGAAGATTTTCTGTGGGTTTTTTTTTTTTTTTTTTTAGATCCTTCACTGTTTTGGCAGTTAACCACAAAAGCATGATGTGAAATCAGTGAGGAATTTAGTTATGTTTAGTTAGCTAGTTGTGATCTAAGGAAGAAATATTTCATTGTTCCACTTGATTTTCTATTAAGATGTTTGTCTCTGTGGTGAAGTGTTGAATAGGATAATATTCATTAAAGATAATAATAAAATCCTTAAAATAACTTCTGTTCATGTTACTTAACACTTTCCCACTCCTCACCCCATCCCCTCCCCCTCCCCCTTCCCCTTCCCTCCCCCTCTTCCTGGCTTCCTCCCCTGTCTCTCCTTCCCTCTCTCCACACCGCAGAAAGCCGGCTGGCTCGGAGCCCACCCCCAAGTCTCGGATCAGCTTGCCGGCGCCCAACCCCGACCACATCGGAGGCTTCAGGTTGGCCGTGGCCACGTTCGCTGGCATCGAGAGCAAGTTTGGACTCCATCTCCCACGCTACAAAGTGGCGGCGGCAGCAGCAGCAGAGGTGACAGCCTCCTCCAAAGCGAGCACCCCCTGATCCTCCACGGTTTGAGGGGGCAGGGGGGGGATGATTTAAAGAGGGCTTAAATGTTGTTCACAAAGTCATTTTAGGATTTAATGTTAAAGTTCTTTCTAAATTCTCCTCTTGTAATCACATATATGGTCGTCTATGTGCAACCGTATATATTAGTGAGCTGATCGGCTGGAATACTCAAAGAAAAGTCTTTGTAGGACTGCAGTATTTATTTTTCCTTTGATTGACATTGTATAGTTGTATTACATTGCGGAATATACAGTATGTGTAGCACACAGGCAGCAGGGAGGCTGGTAAAAGTTTTAACACCTTAACTGCTCGCTTTTCTTAGCATCAAAAATGACACACAGGTGCAGCTTCTTCCAGTGTCTTCCTTCTGTTGCTTTATAATCAAAAGCACATTCCTCATACGATCAGCTAGCAAATGAAAAGATTGACTGATCATGAATGTAGCACTTCTGTACATATGAGAGAACCAGAGACATATTTTCACATCTATACAGTTGTTTCAGTCTAAGTTGCTCTCTCAGGAGTGTGTTGATTTGATCAGATGCATCCACAAGAACATGATCCAAAAAGTACTTGAATGTAAAAACACAGTAACATTCAGACACAATGTTTACTGTTGTGAGATGTTTGGCTTTCAGGTCTAAATGTGTGCAGATGTGTAAATATCTGAGACAGCTGGCACCGACTGCGCTCCTGCGGCGTGTCACGACTGGCTATTTAAATTTGTACAGTACAGAGAGAGCGTAGGAGTTACATATGGTGTGTAATCGTAAATCGTGCCTTACTGTACGTACGGCAGCAACATGTGTACTTAGAGTAAAGAGAAACCTATATTAGTAAACGGGAACGTGTGTTGGAGTTTTTATTTTTTTGTGCCCTGCTAAACGCCATTAGGAAAAGCGAGACGAAAGTTCATCAGCTATGCTTTAATGGCAAACATAGCAGGTTGGACAGCAAGCACTCCGCATTACAATATACCTCTTGATAATTGTTACAGCTCATTAAAGAATGTACAGTCCATCCACTCAAAAAGAAAAAAAAAAACCACAGAAAACAAGAAACAAGAAAACAAAGTGCCAATACTGGATTCACTTTGTGACAGCCTGAAAACACTGACATAAACCAGCCACAAAGTGTGCAAACGTCACCATAATAACTCCATGTTTTATGCATCTGGAATATTTCCGGAATGTGTTGCATGCAGTAATAATACAGAGAAAAGAAGCACAACATGACGTGAATATTTTGTAAACGATACGTGACTAGCCTATGGACCCTGCTTTATTTTTTTACAGTAGTGCAAAGCGTCTTTACAGTACACATATCTTCGTAAGGCTATAAGACGGCCACTTTGTATTCACTGTAGGCTCACGGGATGCAAGCAACACGCCACCTTAAGTCATTAAACAAATAAATAAGGGTGGACAAATCTGTAGAGGCCGACAGGTTACAGTTTGCATTTACAGGTGTGTGAATGCAAAAAAAATAGTTTGGACCAAACGAGAACTGTACGTAAAAAGGTGAAGAAACAAAACTGAGTGAGAAGCACATGCTACAGTGACACCGACAAAAGCACACCGGGTGTCTGATTCCCTCCGCTTTGGTTTGGAGGCCTGGTCTATGAAGCCAGCTCCATAGGCCCCTCCTCCTCGCCGTCAGCCCGGTTAGCGCGGATCTCCATCAGGGTTCGAGCGAAGCGACCCCAGTCATCGGTGTGAGCCACAGACAGCTGCAGGGAACATTAAAGAAACAGGTACAAGGCTTTGAGTGCTGGGTGGATATTTGTATCTGGATATTTGTTGCGTCTGGTTTCTCCTACTGTCCACACATTTATTCTTACTCTCATTAGGTCATTTGGACCTAATGCCTATGCTCAGTGAAAAAACAGTGAAAATCCCAAGTGTTATTACAATTCACAACACAAGTGTGTTTCATGGCAAATTACCCTTTAGCTGTAAAGACATTTCAATCAAGAACTGTTTAAGGAAAAATCAGGGATCACTGAAATCACATTCAGGGGACTGTGAGTGTCTGTAAAAATCAGAAGAACTGCAGCAGCTCATACAGGAGGTCAGACTGAGCTCCCTTCCTCTTTAAATGTCTACCTAGAGTCGTGCACTGTGGGAGTGAGTGGGACAGAAGCTGCGGCCGCCACCCAAGCTGTCTGCAACCGCTTTGCGTGGCCAGGCTGTAATTAAACAGGAACCAGGAGGAGGGAGGCAGCCATTTTGAACCCCTCCAACCCCCCACAGAGCTGAGCTGGCCGCAGCAGGGGGACCAAAAGCTCAAGTGTCAAAGAAACACTTGGATTTCGTGTCGTCAGGGTTTTAAAAAGCAGCGGGGCCAACACACGTTCATGTCACGGAGCAGCTTTAAGCTCCTTTTCCTGATCTGCCAGAGTTTTGTCTCGTGGCGGCCATCTGAGAGACTTTTGTTTTATGATTTGGACTTTCCATGCAGAGCAACAGCAGTTGAGGACTAATCAAAACAGTCCTAATCCCTGCTGAGAAATTACCTAAAACTGATTTGTACTGAGTAAAATAATACTGAAATATAAGTATTTGGTATTTTTCTTTCCTGGAACCATCTCGAGGGTCGCTGCTGGTCTCGTGGAACTGCAGGCATCTCTTTTATTCCCAGTTTTGGCCATGTGGGGGAAGTTTGAAGTAAATACCCCCATAACCACATGCTTGCGCGCACACACACACACACACACACACACACACACACACACACACACACACACACACTCTCCCCTCTTTGGAGTCATAAAACTTTTCAGCCCTGCTCACTTTTTATTGATGACTCTTCATTACCATCGGCCCTGCGTTGGAGGCCACCAGCTCAGCCGAGCCTCTCTCCAACTTTACCGCACAGCAACAACAACAAAAAAAAAAAAAAAGCCTAAAATTAGCTGCATGGCTAGGCTAACGCGGCCTCACATGGGGATCCTAACCAGAGTCCTCCAAACATGAGAGAACATACAGGCGCAGGCAGGGTGGTTGGTTGCTTTGTGGTGACGGCAAAGTCATGTGGAGGCCATTTTACATGGACACGAAAGAGGGAGGGAAAAAAAAAAAATCAAACACATACATCCAATGCGATGCTGACAGTTGGGTAAACATACAGGACTAAGAGACCTAAAACGGTCGGCTGCGGTGCATGTGGAGGTTTTTTGCATGAAAAAAATGCACATCTTCTCTTTTAGTACACGTCTTTCACCAAATATACATGAAACACAACAGGAGTTTAGCATGTGTGTATTTGTAAAAGTATAATTCAGTTAGGATTTCATACATAATTTGACTATTTGAAGCAGTTTTTTTTTTTCACCACACAGCATTTTATTTTGGTAGAATGAAGAGAGAGGGGGGTATGACTGATGAGCTGTGGCTGTTTTATTTAGCAGTACCACTAACTCACTAAAATCTCTCAATCAAACGGTGCAATAAATTTTGGTCATTGTAGTTTGCTCATGCTTTTGGCACCTAGGGTGTAATTAAATCTTGATTGTCTGAAAACTAAACCCACAAGAACCATCAGGCGCATGCATCAGAGTGTTCAAAGTGAATCCAACAACACTGTACTCAAAGGATTTTTTTTAACCAGGGCAGGCTGCCAAAATATTAACACTATATGAGAAACACCTGAGCACAACACTATTTAATATGTCACAGTTATTATTCTGTAATTATTAAGAAATAAAAAGAGCACTTACTCTGCCCTCATTTCAAGTAATAAAAAAACGTTCATCTACTTTAAAACGATCTGTACCTCTCCAGTATCGTAGATCCATACTCGGCCCTCTGAGTCGCCCACAGCCACCTCCTTCCCTCCTGACGACCAGCGGACCCTGTTGAGGGCTGAAGCCCCCTCAATGGTCACACTGGCAGTGGGTACCTGGCGGACAAAGAATCAAACAAATAAATCATGAAAAGTATTCAGAATTAATCCAAATGTATTAGAAACATCTCAGCTTTCACAAATACACCCCCTACAAAACGTTCACAAATCAGACGTTTTCATATAAACCAGAGTGTATAATACACAACACATTGAAGATCTGGCAGAAGTCAGTGTTGGGATTTCCAGAGGACCTACAGCACATTGTGCACTGTGGAAATAAGTTAAAATGCGATGTGAGCCTCTAACGAGACACATAAACTTTTATAAAAGCCTCTAATATATCCATAAAAACAACAACACCTCCAGACTGCCGCCTGCAGGCAAGAGCTGCTAAGACTTTTTTCTTCTGTTACAGCTGTTTGAGTTTGTTTGACATTTTATAATTTCCTCGCTGATGAATGTTGCCTGCTGAGTGAGAACGAATGAGTTTGTAGGTTAGTTACAAACCAGCTCCATCTAACAAACACTTCAGCAGCTTCCAGGATATTTAATTCTTTCCATTTTTAAACAAAATACACTGAAATAAAGATTAGCATTTACACCAAGTCTCTGGAGTCCTTATTTCTTTTTATTTAATGACCCTAATTGCAGTTTAAGCTTCTTCTTAATGTTTATTGGAAAATAGGAGCATTATGCCATCATGCCTAATTTTAAAAGCACAACTTTGTCCAAATACTCTGGAGCTTAGACAAACATAGCTGTCAAATTTACAACTTCTCATTCAAATGTGGACACACACATGGCTATTTACTGTATAATAACTGCGTTGGTGTTTGCTGTTGTGGGCAAGCCGACGCTCTTTTTAGTAAACACCAGTGCTCGTGTTGCACCTTTAAAAACCTAAAACCATCTGCAGTGTTTCCATAAACTGTTCCTGACATGTGGCAGGCGAGTCTGACACATGTCACCAGTGGAGACAGAGGCCTTGGCATCATGTCGCCTCACACACCGAGCCTCTGCGTATTTAAAGCAGCACTAACCACAGACTGACTGCCATTAGCCTGCTAGCTTCCATCGCTCCGCCCGAGTGGATCTGAACTGAGCGCTTTAAATTGGCTGTATATGTGCGCGCGCACGTGTGTGTGTGTGTGTGTGTGTGTGTGTGTGTTAGCGTGCATGCGGGAAATGAAAACCAGGCGCGCCGCACTGCTCCGTTAGTGTC
>JBAJHX010000040.1:8348496-8370980 GCA_037176925.1 Amniataba percoides
GTTGAAGGCAAACCTCGGGGGGATTTTAGGTAAGCAAAGGCAGCTTGCTTAAGGTGCACGTGCACACACTCAGGTATTCTGCCTGCCCACACACAAATATGGGTTACGTGGGATAAGAGACAGACGCACATTCCTGCGGTGCCCCTCAAAGGAAAGGGAATTCCCAAATCCTGAAAAATAACACAACTCTTCTGATGAAAATTCACAGAGATGTTTTAATATGTGTCACGGGACCCTTCGCGCAGGACCTGTGGACGAACTACATGCAAACACGAGTGCTTTACTGCCCATCACAGCCAAACACGAAAACTGTAACTAGATCTTGCATAAAGCTGCAGGTATTATGCAATATGCATTATGTATTTTCCTGATTAGGTTTCTCTTTGATTTTTGGCTGTGTTTGCTGTTCGAGGCCCTGCTCGTGTTGATCCCTCTGTCCTTCGACATTAGCGTCACCTCCATATTTACCGTGAAATTTTCTTGTCTTTAAAATGCCTCCTGGCCCTTTTCCCCCCTCTTCGCGCTCTCTCCATCTGACTCTTCTGGCTCCTTTCTTTCCTTTCTCGTTGCGTGCAGCTTCTTCTGTTACATTACTTAATTTTCAACTTCCTATCTTCCATTTTCCTCTTAATTTACACAAATCTTTACTCATTTCTACTCCACTAATTTACATGAATTAGCAATGAAATATCTCCACTTATCCAGCACCTGAGTCTGACTACCACTCCACATCTCCCTCCCCTACCAAAGCGTGTCTTAAAATGTATGGGCTAACTTTTTCTTTTCTCCGACAATCACTCTGACAGAAGCGGTGACAGTTTGGTTTTTGCTGCCGCTGAAATGCTGCCAAATGGGATTCGTCACGTCGGTTTGAAAGGAAAACAAATGCCCTGAGTGGACGAGGTCACTCAAACATCAGCGAGAGGAGGAGCACCCGCCTTTAAAGAGTGTCTGAGTTGGGCCGCAGAGCACTGAATATGCTGTTTTTACCTAACAATTATTAATAACTAACTACTATTACTGAGTTTGTAGTTCAATTTTGACACTAGATGATAGACTGATTGTTTAAAGTGAAAGTCTATTTTCACCATATTTAAATTTATGGGTTAAATTGATGTTGTCACTACTTTGGTAACATTGGTTGCACATCTGTTCTGTACCAGCTATAAAACTACAGTGTGTTATTCTGATTTTTCACTGAGGGCACCGCACAGCTTGGCAGGGAAGTGGCGTGATAAGCAAAATCCAGGTCAGAATAATTAGCGTTAAAAAAGTGTTTGTGGAGCAGTAAGTGCAACCTTAATTGTGTACTTTACTGTTGAATAATGTCCCTACACACCCACACCGTATCCATACACCCATCCTTACCCAATCTATTCCCCCCAACACACGCACAGAGACACACAAGTAATAACAGAGACTGATTTTCCAAAAACTTGCTTTCCTACAAGACTCAGCCCCCCATACGAACTAGTTCATTCTCTCTCTCTCTCTAACCTCTTAGAGTCTACAATCAACCCCCCACACATCCTCGCTTTCTCTCTCCCCTCCTCTCTTGCACACACAGAAGAACACACACACACACACACACACACACACAGTACCTTGGTGCTCCAGAGTTTGACGGTCCAGTCGAAGGAGGATGTGATGAAAAGGTGGGAAAAGTCGACAGTGCCCACTGCGCTGTGGCAGCTGATGCCGGTCACTGGCCCCTGGTGGCCTTCAAACATCTCACAGATACCCGCCTTACTGAAAGGGGGGGGGCACAAATTTGACATATGTAACTACACGATTCAGCTCTCTCAAGTTTTCAATATAAAGAAATTAAGTAGCTTGCTGTGTCATTGAGGATGCTCATGTTGAAAATAAATTTAGAGCACAGTAAGGGAGCTTTGATTAAACGCGAAATGATTAACTCCTTAAATTGGGAGAAAATTAGCAATTTGATGTTTTAACGAGTCAAAAAATTTTGAACGTACCAAAAATTCAGAAAAGTACTAATAAAACATAAGTGATCCAGCAAAGACGAACCTGCCATGTCTTGATGCGGTGTACACAGTGCCTTCCTCACTCCCCACCACGTAGTTGTTAACATCCCCTGTGGGAAAGGCCATACCTGTCACCGCCACAGGTTTGGATTTGTTGTACACCAGTTCCATTGTCTCCTACATGCACACAGAGGGAAGCATTAATGTAGAGTCTACATGCATGACCAAAGCAAATCTCCATTTAAACAAAATTTTACCCTATACTGAATAATAGAATGCTCTATGAGTTGTCACCAAGTTGTGATTGTTTTGTGTACCTGCGGCTGGGAAAGCATGTCCAGGCTCCAGGAGCACATCCTGCCGTCTGTAGACACCGTGATCAGGTTGTTGGCATTCTGTGTGCCGACCACGTTCACACAGTACACCGGGTGCTGCACAAACACAGAGAAGTAAAGACACACAGGCATATACGGTAAATGGGTGTGATGGGTGGAAATTTTAACATACTTCAACTGCAATGCTTACAACAATCCCCCCTAAAATGCTTATCATTCTGCTGAATTTTGTGATCACAAAACAAATAAAAATAAATCAGACATTCAAATTCCCTGCACATTTTGGTATCTTGTATAATTTATATGTGGATGATTCTTGACCGCACTGACTGTCAGGGTCATAAAATATTTCAATAACTTGATATTTTAATGTTAATAAAATTAGATTTTTGGTCCTGAAATGATAATGCAATTTAACCCTTAAACACATAATATCATTAGATGTGGTGGGCTCACAGAGCTCACGTCAGTATGCGAGTTGTTCCTTACATTTGGGACATGCACCACTGTGCAAATCCATGGCAGTGTGTGAAAGCATTATGTCATTACTGGGCAGTAATTGATTTGTGTACTGGGCAGCACAAAGAATCCATTCAGCAATCAGTGCCATGCTCAATAGCTAGACTCACTGACTGGAGAGGACAAGAGCGACAGCCACGTTATTGGAGTTTAAACCTACAGCATGGATGATGTGTATCTGTGAGTGTGTGTGTGTGTGTGTGTGTACATGCCTTCTGTAGCTGTGATTAGAAATGGCCTTTGGTCTTAAGATATTGCTGTGTGTAATAATTGTGTGTAGTAATTTGCAGACTGACTGAGCTTTTCTTTGTGTGTGTGTGTGTGTGTGTGTGTGTGTGTGTGTGTGTGTGTGTGATTATCATGTCAAATTTAATGTTGTATTATCAAAAGCAGTAGGATATGAAATAATTTAATATATATACATCGGTATGTTAAATCTTTATTTATCAGTGTTTAATGTAACTAATCAAAGCACAACTGGGAGCTTTTTAATTTAGGTCAAGAATAATTTCACTAGGACTGCAATGAACTATATATATATATATATATATACACACACACACACACACACACACACACACACACACACACTATTAAACCCTTGATGTTTTTGATGATCAAAAAAGTGGATCATTTTCTATCACCAAATATATCATCATTTGAAAAAAGTGATCTTAAAAACTAAGAATTTTTCTTTTTTGTATCACCTAAAAATATCAGCTGTGTATTGCAACTCTACCAATGAGTGTTTGGAGTTGCAGTTGGCTGTGCAGGACTTTAACTGTGTGTCATCTTGATGACAGAGCCAGCCTTACGGTGTGTGCAGCAGCAGAGAGAGGAGTCCTCTGGACGGGAGTCCGACGGTGACTGCGGTTGTCCCACAGGACGATCTGTCCTGAGTACGTCCCCCCAACCACCAGGTTGGGATGAAACCTGGCAAAGCCCACAGATACTACAGGAGACTGAGGAAAGAGAAAGAAAGAGATGGGGAAACGATGAGATTGGGGAATCGTTGCACTTTCCTCTGGTGTGACGTCATTTTATGGGGAAAACTTTATCATGACTTGAGTGAAGGTTAAACATGGTGAGAATCAAATGGTTTGGTTGGATGAAATGTGGAGATAAAACAGCAGACAGTGAGAAAAGAGCGAAAACAAAGAACGATATGAAGCGAGAATGGTAACGCTAGACAAAGCATGAGTGAGAATGATGAGGGATCAAGGCAGCGTGATGGGTGGCAGACGCGGGGAGATAGACGGAGATGGAGATGATGAGCTCAGCTATGGTGAGGGTCTGCTGAGAAGAGGAGAGAGGGGTGACGCTGGGGCGGAGACCAGACAAAGAGGGGAATTGTAGTCCTCTTTCCCCCAGCCGTTTCACATTACAGCATCAAAACCCCAGCAGCCACTGGAGCGCTCACTGTAGCCCCCATCATGACAAGCGCACCCTTGAACTCCCTCCCTCCCCAGTGCCATGTTTATTGAGTTTTGGTTCCTCTCCAGTGCTCGTCCCATAAGGGCAGCAGGTAGCCTTCCCTGACCCAGAGCCACTGAAGCATCTGCACCGTGGAGTTATGAGAAAATGTTTCAGCATCGCAGTGCTACAGGAGAGTAAGTGGTGTTACGCATTGACAAATTCACCCCCCCCCCAAAAAATCCATCCATCTAGTAAAGCATGGTAATCAGGTTGAGAGGAACAATAATTTACAGGCAAGATGGAGCCAAGAGAGCATTAAACAAGAAGCTCACAGACACACGACCCAATTAAAAACAGTGAAACTATAAAAACTTGCTGGGTGCATTTCGCAAAAGCATTGTTGCCTAATACAGTCGTAGATTCTGCTGGAAGAACCATCGTTGACAGTTTTATTGTTACTGAAAACAGTATGTGTGACGTTTTGTTGTTGGAGCAACAGCTGGGAGACTGTGAAGCTCATCGTTAATTATCAGAATCCTCCGTAATTAATTACTGTATTAACAAGAATTGTAATATCTATGTCAATACAATGTTTGGTGGTCTGATGATACTACTACTCTGGTTAACTTGGTGGTTTAATGGACAGTAAGTTATGGAGTTAAGGACAGTTTACATGATTTTAAGAATCCAAATAAACAGAAATTCACATCTGATTAGAGAGAGCCATTGTCCAGTTTATATAGTGATTAATACTGGTAAACAATAAATATTGTCAGGATGCCACTTGTCCAACTGTTGTAAGACACAGTTCATTTTAAAAAATCTCTTTTTATAATACATACATGCTTTTGGCACAAGATACCAATGTGCCAATTTGCACTGTTGTCAAGTAGCTGTTACATAGGTAGTTTATGAAAATCACTTCAGGTTCCTAATAAGCCAAAATAGATAATGACTAAAAATAGTAACAGCTTTTCTGAACTTTTCATTTTTAAGATTACTGTTTCTCATCTCAGAGGTTAAAACATTTTGCTTTAATATTATAAAGGTCAAACTGTCTATTGGAATTTACCTTTGGGTTATATCAGGCTTCTTTCTTGTAAATCAAAAAATATTCCATGAGATATTACTAAAGCAGAACAATTATGTAAACACTACGACTGTAATAACTGTACAGATCAATTCACTGGGAACCGTCAAGTAGCATCAAACAAAGACGTTTGTTCTGGCCTACAGTAGATCAATATGAAGATCGTGCTGAACTCAGTGAACCTACAAATATTGAATAGTGTGACATTATTTTTCATTTCTCTCTCTCGCGCTCCCCCTCTCTCTCCGTCCAAGCCACCACACCATGTGCGAAGCAGCCAACTCCAAACCCCAGTTCATTTTGAAAGGAGACTGGAAAACAAACCAGAGGGAAAGAAAACACTGAACACTCTTTCTCTCTCTTTTTTGTTTCTTCTGAGGAGTCACGGCCTCCAGACGAATGGCCTGGGACTCGCTTCAGATGTCGATACTCAAAATAAACTGAACTTTGGTTGTAAAAATAAAGGCACTCTTCAGGGAAGGAGGCTCTCTATATGTAATATGTGCAGTTAAAGCACCATCAATTACATTTAGAGAAAATCTGAACCATATAAAATTGTCTACAGTATCTTTAGAAACTGGGTTAGGTCGCTGCTGACTGTGGTGTCATTTTATCGTACAGATAACATATTGGTATATATCTTATCAAACTCTTGACAAGAAAGCAACACATATACCAAAATTTCAAACTACTTCTCTAACTACTTTATTATGGTTTTTCTCCACCGTCACAAAATCATAAAACAGCAAGAAAAGTATAATATCTGATTTGAATTTTAAATAGCTTCCTTTCTATATCTGAATATATATAGTACTGTTATCTTTAAACTCACTACAGAAAAATTAATTTCTTTGATCTTTCCAGCAAAGGCCAACGTGATCCTACTTTAACTATTAATACCATCAAAAACCTAAATGAACATGCAAATCCATAAACATTTACAGACACAAATAGAAAACATTCCTCCTCTCTACCTTTTTGTAAATTCTTCCACCAGTTATCACCCTAAGTAAACATCTCAACCCCACATGAGTAATGACAAAGAGAAGGCAAATCAAATCAAGAGCCCCCTCTATTTGCTCCATATGTTAGTTTAACTCCTAAGCCCTATCAGTGTCCCCATCTTAAGAGGAAAAGTCCTGACTAAACTCTGAATCCCCTCTTTGAGAAACCACAGGTTATGCCATCATTCCCCTCATGTACTGTCAAGGCTTAGTGAAAGAGCTACTGAAAATTAGGCCAACTTTGTCCCGATAGTGCACTTTGAGGCGCCCGCCAGCAGCGACTTGGACCCGACATAAAAGGCATCCTGCCTAAATGCTTCTAATCAAATGTCACATCGGCACATATGTTTTAGAGTTATATGCCTTTTAAATACACTGTATGTCATTTGGTGCTGAAATAAGATCAATTTGTCCCGCGCTATAAGGAAGTTTATGATTTAGTTCAATGGGAATTGGTTGACACTCAAAAGCTGATTCTCAATTTGGATGTCATGTAGGAAATTAATGACTGAGTTTAGAGCTGAATTATGGGGCGCTTGGTTGTGTTTCTGTAGTCTTTCCGTCTACTTTTTATTCATTCATGAGCCTTTGCCATCAGTAACTCAGATACTCATTTTATATTTATTATACAGTGTGTAAACATGACTGTATGAAATATGTTATGTTGGAAGCCGGAGTTCTGAATAAAAGGAAAAGTTTGACATTTTGGGAAATATGCTTATTTGCTTTCTGGCTGAGAGTTAAATGAGAAGATTGACATCTCTCTCATGTCTGTTTGTTAAGTGTGAAGCAAATTTAGCTCAGTAAAAGTACTGGAAAAAGCCAGCCTGGACTATTTCTTAGCCAGGAACAGTTGCTAGGCAACCAGAGGAGACAGGAAGTTTTAAGTCCCAGCTAAGAAACAGTCCACTACATTAATCCCCCATAAAAAGTCGAACTGACATTTTTGCACCTTGGTTTTTACAGGTACAAAACAAATTAGATAAAACATGTCAATAAGTTGAGCTTTTGGAGTGTTGTTACCTTTGGATGGAGTCAGGCCTGCAGTTTTCCCTTGTTTCCAGTCTAAGCTAAGTTAGCCTGTTTCCCACTGTAGCTTCATACTTCGCATAAAGACAAAAGAATGGTATCAATCTTCTCGTCTAACTCTAGGTAAAAAGAAAATAACATTTCCACAAAAATGTCAAAGTTTTCCATTAAATCAAATGCAGCTCCGCATCTCACATTCCCCAACCGCTCCTCCTGTATTTCAGATTCATAAGTGTGGACATACCAGTCATACGAGCGCCACATCTGTAAAAATAACACCTCAACAAGTCTCGTGTCGACAACGCTCCCGCTATGATTGCATCTCCATGTCTGGGCTGACTGGATACCAAGCCTGACATTTCATTTCCAAACGCGGAGTGGCTCTGTGCATGGTTCTCATCTCACATGCGGCGCGGGTCAGACACCTGCCAAGTCATCTCCTGCCAGCCCAGACGGAGAGGATGTGGGGAGTGACAGCTCCCGGAAGGAAAAGCAGCGGAGAGAGTCACTTCGGTATATTGGGCCTGAGATAAATTGTGGAAGTTTTACAGGGAGACACTCTCGCAGTCAGAAGAGTGGGTTTCATTTCTTTCCTCAGGCCAGGTCTGTTGTGTGTTTCAGTGTGTGTGTTTGTGTGTTTGAGGGAGAAACTCACACACACACACACACACACACACACACACACACACGCACACACAGTATCATCTAGCGTATCTCACACAGGCTCACAAGGCTAAGTGCTTCTGGCAGCCCTTATTATATTAATGGGAAGTGTTCTGTAGAGGATAATACACACATGGTAGGCCACGATGAAAGATGGCACCCAGTGAGGGATTAGGGAGGTTCGAAGGAATGACAGAGAGAGAAAGAGAGCTAGAGAGAGGGGAACACTCCCTCCTTTGTTGCCTCCTCCTCTCTTTCGTTCTTTCCTCGGGCAACAAACTGTTGCTTAAGTCGGCTTGGGAAGGCAGAGATGGAGCGAGAGTGTTATGGTGAGACGAAAAGTGGAGGCGGGGGGCTGATAGGACATGCCAGACAGTATATCCTCCCAAGTAGATCCACGCTCCATCCCTCCCCCCCCCCCCCCCTCGCTCACCACACTCATCTGTTTTCCACTCTGCCTTATCAGGACCAGATGGATCTCACTGTCTTCCCTTGCATCCCTGCTTCTCAAACTCACCCCCCCCCCAACCTCTTCTCAACCACCTTTCCCCTCCCTTTCTCCCCCCGGCTTCGTTCGTTTATGACACCCCACGGATTTTGTCACTCTGTGGTTTCTGGCGAGTAGAGAGAAATACCAAGCCGAGTCTCAATTTCACCAGGCAAAGAATGAGGGTTTGACGAAGCGAAAGCATGAGGAGGAGGCTCTGGGAACACAAACAGGCCTTTCTCTGCCTCCTACAGCTCCTTTTCGCTTTATTTTCCATATCTTGTTTGTTTGCTTGGCTCATATTTTTGCCTTTGCTGGTTTGTGGCTTTAACGTTGGATTCCTGTTGTAAACATAATGCCTCTTGACTCTACTGTACTGCACTCTGTTCTATTGAAAATTAGTAGACATCCTACAGGTTTCTCCTCAGGTCTGTTTTCCATACATCACGTTTCATATTACCACTTTCACCAACTAATGTGGTGACTTCATTTTCTACACTGGTGCAAATACAATAATTATTTTTGATACACTGGTTTGGGAGAGAAATAGTTTGAGATTTTAAGGAAATATGCTTTTTTCACTTTCTTGCTACAAGCCAGCCTGGCAACCTGATGGTTGCAGAACACCTGGAAGACACAGTCCAACACATTCTGTGACAAATAAAATTACAACTTGTTGTTCTTACACTTTTTAGAAATTAAACAAGGTACAGCTGACAGATGGATTTTGACTGACTCTTTCCAGAACTCATCCTAAACTAGGCTAACCAGCTGCAGTCTAACACTTAAATGATATGAGGAGGCATCGTTCTTCACATTTAACTCTCAGCAATGTAGCAATATTAGGATATTAAAAAAAAAAAAACTTCCTGCTCCTTGCAGAAACATTATTGTTTGTATTAAAGACTATTTAAATAGAGAACAGTGCCTAAATGAAATATAACATGAAGTACAGAAAGTTCCCTGAATCTTGGACACCATTTGTTTGGTCCTTAAATAGTATTGGTTTCAGTAACAACATTCCGAAAAGTTTTTTCTCAGTTCCTCTCCCACAATAAAAAACAGTGTAATTTCTCATTATTATACAATTGAAAACAACCTCTGATCTTCATGGTCAGAACTGTATGAAATAATCTAATTTAATGCCAATTTCAACACTCTCAATTATTTTTGCCAGAAGCTACTAAATTTGTGTGTAGTCAAATGAAATACAGACACAGAGTCTTAACCCAAATGTTCAGCAAGCACACGGAGGATTTCTCTGTTAAGCTTTCTGAACACAATACAGTTTCATCTTCTGATGTAATTTCACATGTGAATAATGATGTGGCACTGTTTTCTCTTTTTAACTCTCCCAACTTTCGCCAGGCCGCCCACCCTCTTCTCTCCTTCTCTTACTCAACTCTGCCAAAGGGCCTAGCGACCGACACAAGGCAGTAAGATATTAATAAAAACATGACTGAGTCCGATGGGATATGACAGTAGCGGCGGGGGTTGTTACAGGGAGGCATGTGGTTTGGGGGGGTTCAGTAGAGGTTTTAAGTCAAACGGGCCCTTTAATGTGGTGTGACTTTGCCCACTTGAGAAGCTGGTGTGAAGTTACAAGATTGGACCCAACTGGGTTGGGGCGATGATGGGTCCAACTGCTGGGACAGCCGTGATGAGGGGAGGCACGCTCAACCGGTACCAGAATCCACAGCAGCCTTTTTCGTAAAGAACAAACACAACCCACACACACTGATAGATCACACACTTCCTCCACTATATAGCAGATCAATGACTCCTGAAGTGGTCATGAAACTGCCAGGGGTCCTTCAGGGGGTTGTAAAAGGGCCTCTAGTATACTAAGGTTCTGTTAAATTTAAGATATGGTTTAATATTTACTTTTGAGACTTAGTGAATGATATATATAATTTGTGTAGTGCAGCCCATGATAATCAAAAGACTTTTTACATAAAAATCATCACAAATAACTGAATAACAAGTGGCATAAATGAATAAATGCATAAATATATATAGAGATATAAAACTGGATCTATATATGAAAACTATATATGAAAACACTTTCAAGATTTTTCAGTATCTCCACTGATACTAAAAATCTTTTCTTACTAAAAATAAATGGTATTGGTAAATCAGTAAATAAAATAATTTATAAACTGGACTTTCAATATTTTATTTTATTAGAGGCAACTGATCAAGTGACCAATGACAACCAGCTTGAAGGCCACAGTTTTCCTATGAATGGTTATAAAGAAGAAGTGTAAGGGAAATAAACTGAACTGGAGGAAAAATACAGCAAAGTGGGACAAAGAGAGAGAGATGGAACATTGTTCAGTTTACAGACATTTGTCAAACCAGGACCTGTCTGTCTAACTATTGCATTTGAATGCAATGTTACAACACAGCTGCATATTGCCAAAAATGTTGGTGCACAATCCCCAGATTGCACTTGCCTGAAGTAAAACAAACAGACACTCCTGAAATCAATCCCAGCTTTTACCTTTTTTTTTTCCCTTTCCACTGCAACAGTGTGTCAAGAACAGGAACCCCTACAACACTCATGCAAAGTCAAAAATAACAAATTGCTCTTTAACAAATGTTTATCTAATGCCCAATGCAAATAAACTGGATCTTTAGAATAGTTGATAACCTGTATCAAAATACAGGAACCCTTGAAACAAATCAAACTGCACTGAAAGAAGTGAGATTAAGCTGACAAGAAAATGTTCCCTTGTTTAGGGCAAAAACACTTAAACCCTGAATATGGGGTTAAATGTTGTTAAAAAGGACAGATTTTGCACTGCTAAGCCCATTCACCAAACTGCACAAGGCCAGGCAAGAAATATAGAAGCCTGACCTCAACAAAACCCCATCTGAAACATGAAGCCTCCTATAAGCCATAGCCTTATACAATAAGGCCCCTGCTGAACCAGACCTCAACCACAAACCCCAACCCTCCAATACCAACCCAACACTGTCATTCTTTTGTATCCTCAACAGACACACGCTTCAGCCTTAGCACATGTGCGTAATACTTGCATCAACATGTGCATACACCCAGAAAGCATCTACCTATCCATCCGTCAGAGGAAAAACAAAGAAAACGCATGAAATGCAGGTAGACGTCTTCTGAGGAGCTGCCAACGCTACCTATGACTGCCAACCCGTATACACAGGCGTGTGCATGGCAAACAGATGTAAGGAGAAAGCATGTGCTTGCCTCTCAGTTCTTCCAGCTAAGGACGTGAGGTGGAAGGTGAAAAGAAAAGTAGGAGAAAGTAGAGACAGAAGGGAAGAGGCGCCCAGCCCTGTGGTTTTGGGGGGTTAAATGGCAGAACATGCTCGCACATTAAGAGCCATCTGATCTGCGGCTAACTAGAGGGCCGCGACTCTGTTTGCAAAAGGCCCCGCGGAAAGAAAGAGAGAAAGAAAGTGAGAAAATAAATGTCTCTCCTTCTCTCCTCTCTTCTCGTCTAACCACTCCTGTGCTGCTTTCATCTAAATCCAGCAGAGACAGGAGAAGTCATGGCTGTCTCCAAATGACCAGCCTCTTTCTTTCGCTTTCAGCTCTATTTCATTCTATCTCCACTTTATCCTCTGCTGTTTAGATCCACTTCAATCAACATACCCAACCTCTATCTTTCCTTATGTTTCTCTGCATTTCTGTCATTCACTTTTCCTTTCGCCTTTCATGAAAAGACCATGGCACAGCCCCAGGCCACACTAACTCACTGACTAAAATGGGGGGTGGGTGGAGTGGGGGGAATCGTGGAGCACTTGGGAGTTTCTGTTCTCTCTCAGTTTTTCTTCTCCATCTGATATCACTTCATTTAAAGCACATCTTTCCAATAAACACTCACTTAAAACAAATCTCTGCATGTGAATAAGTGGGTTGTATGTTTTGGGGAATAAAAAATAATGCCCGTTGTTATGTTATGGATAACCATTTCTCTGGATTTTTTTTTCCAATGCAAACAGTGCCATTGTATCCCAGTGATTGCATTCCCTCTCAAACTTGAAATGGTTCACCTCTGTTGTACACATTTGCAGCTGATTGCAACCTTTTGATAAACTGAGCGTTTTATCAGCTACTTACACAAACAAACCTACTTCCCAAATGTCTAACATTCAACACTGACAATATCAGCATACTCGCAAGCCTCATTGTTAATAAAATCAGATGTACTGTACATATTTCCTGTACACATCCTCCTCCGAGAACCACATGGAAAAATGACTGAATCTTACAGCTACAAGATGCATGGCTGTAATCTATCCGTAAGACCACATGGATTTCAGCAGCGGCATAAATTATGGTGCAGTGAAAGAAAGGAGTGCTTTAAAAATCCATTATAGAGCTGGACTTATATGGCGAGCTTCATATAGAAATATTTGCATGCAGCGTGCGGTCTGCAGGACTATGGCATTCTGTGTGCGCTCAAGAAAAAGAGAGAAAAAACTATTTCCCCTGTTTCAGAGCAGTTTGAATGTGAGATCATGTGTGTGCATTTCTAACATTATTTCTGAGCACTGAGGCCAATGCCTGTGACATTAATTCTATTACAGGTGTATTTCTATATTTCCAGTGATGTGTGGGTGGAAGACTTATTGGGAAGCACAGCACTGCCGACATTAGACACAGCATCAGTGTGGGTGGGCTAACACACATGTGGCAACGTCGGATTAGGAAGTGGTAGGCCACATCATATTACTACCAAGACGTCTCTATATGGCCTCGCCTGTCTCGGGGGAGCTGTGAAGCCCTCACACCCAATCCTTCCATCCCCTCCCTCCTTCTAGCGTTTTCTCAATGTCATTTGCTGTTAGCATCACACCCATCAATGAGTTTCTTTCCCACCAAAACTAAAGTTTCTCGCATAAAAACTGGCCTCCACTGGCAGCTTTTAGCTATAATCCAATCTCGAGGGTCAAATGAATGCAAGTGGTACTGCCTTTCATTTCCCTTTGGATCACTCTTTATTCTTTAATGCGGTCATTATAGGGAAAAAAAGAGGAACAAACTGTAGATTACTGGCTGAACATACAGCTGGGTTGCCAGATAAGGAACGACAAATAAAGACCAAGAATAATGATTTTGATTGTGAAATTCTGAAAGGCAAACACGGAGATGAGAAGAAAATGGAAGATGTGTGCAAGTTTGTTCTTGCAATTAACCACCCAAACAGAGGGGAGAGTAACAAAGAGCAAAACTAATTTTTTTCTTTAACAGCAACCTGTGATCATGACTGATGTTATTTTCTACCATTTTAGAAGTACGAGTACCTGACAGTGAAAGATGTACTCTGGCGTGCTCTTCTTAAATTTGATGTTCCATACAAGGGCAACACCATCTGGTTCATGGGGAGCATCTTCATTATTGTTATAAGAGGCAACCAGTAACTCAGGGTACTGAGAGAAAGAGAAAGAAAAAAGAGGAGGGAGGAGGAGAAAGAGGGGCAGAGGGATTTAATGCAACATTTTAAAAAGCATCTCATAATAGTGATGTCCAAATCCTTCATAATTGATGCTAAAACTCGAAATTTGGGAACGCATAGTTTTGTAAAATGGAAGACAGCCTTCCTCATGAATTGCTTTCAGGCCTCACCTGAGGAGACCAGTCCAAGCAGGTGATCACGCGGTGTTTCGACCAGTGCTCATCATAGAAGAGTCTACTGAAGGACAGGCTGGAGCCGCTACCCAAATCTCTGTAAAAACAAAAACCCCAGTAGAGATAAAGGTACAAAATGACTTGTGATCAGAACTGAATACAACAGTTTTCTTCCACTTGCACTACAGGTACGTGCCAAAGCAAATAGGTACCTGTCAAGAAAACAAAAAGCCGTCTGTCAGCAGGGGTCATGTGTGATCACTGCTAAGGTACCTTCGATCTGGATATTTGTAGTGTAGTGTAGTGTAGTGTAGTGTACTCGTGATGGGAGGGAGGAGGTGGAGAAGCTTTTAAACCTTAAAGCGTTGTGGCTTTAACAGATGAAACTAGTCACTGATTCCATGACAGAGCTGTGCTGCTTTACTGACTGCAAAAAGTGGAATTATAACATCCGATTAAGACATATATCAGAAACAGAAAGTTAAACTATAGTGAGAAGACAAAAAAGGCTATAATCTTTTAAAGAACAGGTCATGTCTTTAGTGTCTAACAAGACAAACATACACTGAAATAAAATGTCATGTCATTAAGACTCCTGACACAGTGTCGACAGTTGGCTGTCCGTGTTGCCTGAAGGTTTTGTGATGTATTGGACATACTGTTGCTGTGTCGCACAGTCGGCTCTAGTCAGCCCGTTAGATCGGCCGTCGGCTGAATCAGCACATCGAGTTGACATCAGAAGAATTCGGTGAGAGAGCTGTCTGACTGGCTGTTCACCAGAGTGAGTCAGTAATTTCAGCCAGCATGTCGCCTGTGGTCAAACAAGATCCTGTGCAGATTGTTGTGTCATTGGCCACTTTAGAAAGTTGCATCACCAAAGTTTCCAGGCATTCAGTTGCCATTCATAGCCTTCCATGTGAGTGCTAATTACAACAAATTCTGTACACTAGTACATGTGTATGATCCATTTTGTCTGAAATACTATGTGAGAATGAAGTGAGAATGATAGTAATAAAACAGGGTATGGAAATGTAGGTTATGTTGTTATAACTTCATAAATAGCATGTCAGTGGAAAAAGAAGAGGTCTGATGTTAAGCACCAGGCCATGGCCTGTTTTAGACATAATCTCTATTTGACCACAGCCTTGATGCTCCTCTGTGGCTTCAGTGGTCAAAGTCGAAGTGAGCTGGCAAAAGCAGCATTCTTCTATAATAGCAGAGCAGTACACTAAAACGGCTTTGCACTTATGACTCTTATAACTTCCAACCAACACTTTGATAACCTTCACTTGGAGGCACCCGTTCAGAGGGCAAAACGATGCTCTTTAAGATGTGATGGTTGTCAGTTCACAGGAGTTTTTAACCCCCTGAGAGTGTGACATCAGCAGGAAGACATGTATTTTGAAGAACAAAGAAGCCCTCGGGCCCCTGGAGTGACACAGTGGGCATGAGTCAGTCTTAGCACATTTCTTAGTTTGAGGCAGGCAAGTAAACATTCACATGTGCTCTCACATCCAAAAACTCTCCTCCCTCCCTCCTCCTGCTCTTTCTCGCCGCCTCCCTGCTCACCCCTCCTTGTCCTCCAGGTCCCGACCGCTGTAGTCGAAGAAGATGTCCCCGTCTTCAGCCAGAGCTCTCTCCATCACCCGGATGCTGCAGTCGAAGAAACTCTGAAACTCAGAAGAGTGCAGGATCTGCTGCCTCTCCTCCTCCGTCAGCTCCCTCAGCACCGGGAATGAGCCTGGTGGAAGAGACGTAAACATGAAGACATAAAGGCACATGAACGACTTATGTGCATACACTGTGCACTGTACTTAATTTTTTTTTTACTTCTATGATTAACTGATTTTGAAACTACTTTGGTTCTGGCGAGTATCATAATGATAATCAATTATACCACAAACAGTATTGGACATACTGTTGCTGTTTATTATAGAGAGCTTTTATCAGATAATGCATTTTATGTCTAATCTCTGAGATGTAGCCACAGATAATGCCAAACTACGTTCCCTCTAAGTTACTGTTTAAAAGCCTCAAACTGAGAAATGTCCTTTAATTCTAATGAACTGACACCGTGACATTCTGCTTTTAATTACTTACAGTAGCACACATATCTTACTGTATCATGTTATGTCTACTTCTGCAAATACTGAGTACATCATGTCATCGAACAATGTCAGATTAACATTTACTTAATCTCTATGAAAACCAGAATCCCATCCAGGACATCATAAACTACAAACAGTTCCTAATACATCTTTTCTAATAAAACCCTACAGTAAGAACTTCATAAACAAGAGAAAAACAAAGCCCTCTGAGCGACCCGCCTCCCTTTGAACGTAATGGCTGCACAGCACGGCGTCCGTTTTTTGAAGTCACTGTCCCCAAGCGCACATGCTATTTTACACACACAAGCACGCACAGACACACATGTATCGACCTTTACCCTGCCTCTTGACTTTGATCCCCTCCATCCCTTTGTATTTCTTACGAGTTGTCAGAAAAGACCCAGTGAATCGAGTGGCAGAGATCAAAGGCCAGACCTTCTAATAGGCCAGGATGGAGAGGAGACGGATGACTGTGTGTTTATGAGTGCGTGTGCACGTACATCTGCCTGTGTGTGTGTGTTTGAGTCACAGTCGGTACAGTCAGGATTGTGTATGCGTGTGCAGCTAAATATGAATATGTCTTACCATCTGTGTGTCCACGCTGTGTTGTGTTTTTACTCACTGAAGACTTTTTTACTCTATGAATCCTCCACATAGACATGCACACACACATACACGCTTCCATTCCTTTCTACTTTGAAGTATGGTGAGAAGGGGGGGGTCAAGTGACAGGTTTTTAATCAGTGCTGACCCCCACATGCCATGGAGCTGATATGCTGAACCCGCCTTAACCCCCAACATAACCTACCCCCATCCTTCCATCTGATACACCCACTGACTGGCAGAGGGTGTCGCACACAAGAGGCTGCGTTTCGTGACAGTTTGACCAACAACATGTGAGAAGAAGGCTGGAGGATAAAGAATGGGAGGTTTTGTGTTTGCAGAATAGCAGTATCTGGGGTTACAACTGCAATATGAATGAAGTTAAGTTATGCAGATTTCTTGAATAGGAGAACACTTAAAACCTGAATTAATTATGCAGTTCAGGATCACTAAAATCATAATAACAGTTGACCATTTTAAGTCTTCCCATCATCCGTCCACCCTCTGTACCTTCTTTGCTTTCCCTGTTGTCATCTTCATCCTGCTGCTCTGACTCGGGGCCCGGCTTCGCCTCCATCATCTCCTCATCTTCCTCTTCCTCCTCTACTGAGAGAGTAAAAAAAAAAAGAAAAAACGAAAGAGAGAAAGAGAGCACTCATGTTAATCAACAGCTGTTCCAATTTTCCTCGACCTCCCGCTGTGTACTGCCTTCCCCCCCTTCTTAGCAAAATAATCATTCCCAGACATGCACCGGTACACCTGACTAACTTAACATTTGGTCCAAATGGGTTTCATTTTCAAACACACGCACTTTTTTTTCTTTTTTTTCCACAAACATGTCAAGCACAAATACTGCAGAATCCAATATGTACGTTAGGAATATACTGTCGTGGGAAACGAAATATATCTGGAAGCAAGCAAGTGCCCATTTTTCGTGTTAAAGCTGTAGCGTGCTTTCACATGGGCTGCATGTGTGGACATATTGGTCACTGCAGGGAAATCACACACCACATACACACACACACAGACACACAGACAGCAGGAAATGTCAGAGTTGTGTGTGCTCTCCTCTTTTTCCCCTCACCTTTGACCCCAAGCAAAAGATCCAATGATGTGTGAGTGTGTGTGTGTGTGTGTGAAAAGGGGATTCCCTCCGCATTCCCTCCAATCAGGCTCCGCAATTACGCTTGACTCTCCAGGATTTATTGTAAGTGTGTGCAGTGTGTGTGTGTGTTTGGGAGGAGGTGGGGTTCAAGTATGAAGGGTTACTGTCAACATAGGCACCTGCTTGTCAGCTACTGCCCCCCCTCAACAAGCCCCCACACCCCTCAGGGTTTGTGTTGGTAACCCTCGTCAACCTCTCCTCCTCTATTCCGTTGCTGCCTCCCTCTGAAACAGATGCTGGGAGTCAGGGAGGGGTTAGGGCTCTGAGAAGACCTCTTAACATCCTGACACCATGACCAGACACCTGTGGTCTGACGACACACACACTACACACACACACACGCAATCTGTCTTTCTCTCCCTCCCTCTCTCAAACACACACACCCGTTGTGCCAGGGGTGGCGAGGGGTTAACTGGCGCAGGGTCAAGCTGACAACAGTCGCTCAGTCCAGTGGGAGGAAGTGACTACATCACACCCTCAGACGTGTCGTGCCTCTCTCACACACACAAAAACACACACACACACACACACACACGTGTTTAACTCAGCTGGAGTATGGCCTGGGGCACTGTTAAAACCACTTGTTCAAGCAACACTCTTGCAACGGATGAACTGTCCATTTATCACTCGGGTTGCTAAGCTTTTGATGAACTCACTGCTGCTCTTTAAAAGGTACAGATATGTTTGCCATTGGTGAAACTCTTCAGTAAGTTTATTTCTTTGATAAAAATCATTTCTGCATTTCTTATCTATTTTTTAGGCTTCATAGTGCAACTTTTTCTCACCCTGTCTGTGTGTTTTCTCTTCTTCTTGACTTCCAAGTTTAAGGTTTTGATATATGACTTTAATTTTCATACTGCGTGTATAATAAATGACTGAGCTAAATCAAACACATGGCGGCAAGGCCCAGTCCAAGTTCGTGGTTAACAGCCAGCTGTAGCGATCCAAACACCAGTGACCCACCAGTATGGAGGAGAGACCAGAGAGGACCAGACAGGCAGACTGCCAGACTAGCTCCAATGTCTGAGCTGCCAAAACAGACAAGCTGCAAACAGAAATGCACAGGATTACTATTCTTTCTGGCTCTTTTGTCCCTCTCCCGATGCTTCAGTTTGTAAAGCTTTATTTCTCTCCTCATCTATCAGTCACTCTTCCCCCTCCGCAACATGAATCTGCAAAGGTTTCAAGACTGGAAACTGGCGAAATGGGGTCCTGCTAACCAGAATTAGGGAGATACGTTACACACAACTTCTATTCTGTCCCGGTCTGTTCTCCTTTATTTTCTTGACCTTACGTGACTGGTCCGGTGGTTGGAATGTGTGGCGATGGGGGTGGGAGGAGCGTGAGTGGAGGAGAGCGACCACATTGAGGAGCGGTCAAACTGTCAACCCCCGGGACCACAGGACTCTGGAGCAAGGCAGCGGTGATTCATGGCCTATGGGTTACCTCACTGAGAGGAGACGGTCCAATTCCCGTACGAAGATACTGCTGATCCCGTTGCCAGCGGCCATGCATCAAGTTGTTCTGTCAAAGTCCTGCACCAAAAATATCCCGAATATTTCCTTTGAATGGAAATTTTTGAAGATACGCCTGTACGTGTGCCTATAGTAAAGGAAAAGCTATGCTACGGTAAACGATACTGGAAAGTAAAGAGCCGTGGTTTAGAAATGATAGTATAAAACTTCATGTAAAATGTACATAAAAACACACGCAGAGACACGGTGGGGGGCTTCTGTCGAGTTGCAAAAGAAGCAGTGAAGGGAAATCAAAAGAAACAATCTGCCACAGTTTGAGTGTGTCTGCCTGCTACTCTGTAAGTATCTGCACACTTTCTTGTCTCCACCTCATTCTAGTCACGGGATGCTTTCTCTTTCCACCTGCCGCTTAATACCGCTCCTCGCTGCAGGACAACAGGTTAACTGGTATCCTCCCCCTCGCCACAGACGGGGGTCCACCTTGATGAAACTCCGCTTGGGGGCTCCCGTTTTGGCCGGCTACACACCCGGGGTAATGATATCCTCGGTAGCCCGGGGCTGCCGCATCTGGCTGCCTCAATCTTCCTCTGGCTGCTTACTCATGCTGACCGGGCGCAGTCAATTCAGCACAGCTCAGCAGGTATGTCGACACAGAGATTCACAGTGTGGAGATATGGACACAAGTACACACGCGCACACACACAAATTTGTTAAGGTGTTGGTAAATGCATATGCGCGCACACACACACACGCACGCACACACACACACACACACACACACACACACACACACACACACACAGACAGGCATGTGCGCACAAGTCTGAATCTGTGAAATTGCTTGAAAGCACAGAAACATTACACTCTGAAAACAAGGATGGTGGTAACAACACAGCCTAACAGCCTTTCATATGCTCTGTCAGACTCTTCATAAGTATTGTGCTAGAGACTGACCACTATTGCTGTCTGTTAGGGCTGAGACAATAATTCAGTATTGTTGTATTTGGGATATATTTGCGATCGATGTCAGCATTGATACTTACTTGAATGGACATCAACCACAAAATTGTTGTTGCTGTCAAAGTGTAAAAGTGATTCTGTTAAGTTCTCCATAGCAGTGTCTACTGAGTCTAAATTTGGGAAAAGGCACCACTGGTATTATTATTAACAGGAGAGAAATTAGATTGGTTATTTTCTTGTGTATCTACATTTTTTGTTGTAATCATATAGAAATGATATGCCATGTGATGGCAATATATCATGTCTTTTTCTTGTTTAAGAATATTTTGCCATCTGAATTTAGGACCCCAAGCTAATCATAGTTAGAAACTTCCACAATGAGTAATTACTATACATACAAACAGATTTGTAAAGCTATAACAGATGATTTTCTTTTTTTAATTGATTAACCTGCCAGGTATGACTTGATTTATCATTTGGTATTTAAAGTAAAAAGAAGTGAGAAATACTATGTTGGCATTTTCTAGCTACTTGTTTTGTCCAACCAAAGGACCAACAGCAAAAATGACCTTAAAACTGGATCCAGTTAATCTTTCTCATTTTGTGTTTGACTGAATTATTAATAATAAAAACAATCTTTGATTTTCTGTTGATCATGAATTCCTGAGGAATGATTACAGTCATATAGTTTGACTTTTATGTTTTAACATTCGTCTTATGTGACATCCTAACATTAAATACAGTTAAATAAAATTCTCCTCATGCAATTCACGAGCACTTGCTTGTGCCTCCAAAGGAAAACATTAAAAAATATAAAACTAAATAATTCAACTTATACAGCCTGTGTTCATGATTTTGACAGGCCATTCTGAAATTGTACTTGTTTTTACCTTTTCCTGCACTTACATAGAGCTCCTCCAAAGATAGATCACTCTCAACCCTCTCAGACTGACTAGGACCTAACTAGCAATTACAATGCGACTAGCTTCTGTATTGAGGCCAATTAACAATTTACTATCATTTTCTTTCTTTTGTCAGCCAGAATAAGCTGAATATTATTGTTTTTATGGACTTCCAGAGGAGTGAAATAGTTCAGGTGAGAGTAATGAGCTGATCGGTTTGTGGAATAAAGAAAACATAGTCTTAATGAAGGCTGATAGACCGCTGAGAGTTTCATTAGCTTAAACATCTTGTATTATTTCACAGTAGGCAGCTACTGACGCTCGTGTGGAGAGATGAGTTCTAAGGATACTGACGGTGTGTAAAAGATGTGCACGCTGTCCTCGGCTCCCCTTCGGCTAGTACATAAAGCACAATGGCATGGTGTGTCAGGGCCGTAATGTTTTAGCATGTGTTCTGTTTGGTGAGGATCAAAGCGCGAGCTAAGCTTTTATTCTGAACCCAATCCATAGTAAGTGCTAGTGTGCTGAAATGTGTTAGCGCACGCTTGGAGCGATTGGCATAGCTATCAAAGAGCTGTGGGTGTGTGTGCGTAGAGGGGAGGATGAGACCGGGGCCCCAAGTTTGTCATCGACTACATTATGGGGGCAGAGCTGCAGGCTGATCATAGCAGCATGGAGGTGACTACTAAACTGAGTCACACACAATCAAAGATGACAGTGCTCATAATTTTTTATAGATCTCCATTGTATTAATCACAAAGAAAAGGGAGATGCTGATATGAGAGAGAAGAGGCGGCGGAAGCATGGAGAAGGACACAAAAGAGGATTTCGGGGGATCCCACGCACTGGGAATAACCCTACAACATCATATGCATATTGTATGGGCACATACGGACACACACACACACACACACACACACACAGACTTCGCAGGGGTTCTGGGAGATTGTCTGTTGAGCAGACCACAACACAAGAGCTATGCAGAGGAGTAGGAGGAGGCCGACATGACTTGAAAGGCTCCTCTAATGTGGCCCTGGCACGACACACAAGCACACACAAGCACACACACACACACACACACACACACACACACACACACACACACACACACACACACACACACACACAC
>JBAJHX010000040.1:8380571-8391999 GCA_037176925.1 Amniataba percoides
ACACACACACACACACACACACACACACACACACACAAGACCTCTAGAAAATGCTGTTGGAGGCTGAAAACAAACAAACTTAAATGTTTACCGCTACAGGCAATACCCAGTTGGACTGTGTGCATTTGTTTGTATATAAAGACAGACTACTTGACCTGTATATAGTAACTACTGCATGTTTATTTGTTTGGATGTTTAATTGTTAGTCTTTATCTCTTCACCTAATTGCCCTGCACAGTTTAGAACAGCTGTATTGTTTATGTGTGCATGTTGTTTTGGCGCTCCACATATGCACACTGACAGCAGTCCTTGTACAGATGAGCAAACTTGGCAAAAAAACTTGACTCTGATTCTGGTATCTGTATGTGTGTGTATCTGTATTTGTGTGTATCTGTATGTGTGTGTGTGTGTGTGTGTGTGTGTGTGTGTGTGTGTGTGTGTGTGTGTGTGTGTGCTTGTCTCCCAGCACACATATGTGAGTCAGTGCTTGTGCACTTGTTGAATAAATGATCTATTCCTGGGTTTGTCAAGGAAATGGGGGGGAGTTGAGGCGGGACGTTTGGATGTGGATCAGGACAGACGTGTGTGTGTGTGTGTGTGTGTGCCTGGTGGTTGGTGGTGGAGGAGGGCAGTGGAATCCACACCAGACCATCTATTATAATGACAGGAAGCAGGAAGTACAACCCCTTTCACAGTCACATGGCTGCCAGCTGTCTTGGCAACTGAAAGAGGGAAGATAGAGAAGATGATAGGGAATTCGTGTGTGTGTTTATACATTTACATGTTTGACAGTCAGTTTGGATGGAGAGGGTGTAGGTGGGGTAGTGTTGTTGCATTTATGTGAATTCCTACACGTGAGGATGTTATTTCTGAATGACATATCTCCATTTCTAGTGAGAACAAAGGCTTGAGCTCTAATTTAGTAAAACAACTACAAACGTCATCCATCAAAATCTCAGCTGTGGTTCTCCTCCGACAGAAAAACACTCAAATTAATATGCCTTGAATTTGAAAACCACAAAAATTATACTGATTCCAGTGCAAAACTAACCTCAGTTTTCACCATATGGATGCATTTAGTAACTGCAGCTCAGGGCACATGTGGATGACGATGCACACATGCACAACCTCACACTCATTCGCACACACAAAAAATGTTTCCACTTCTTCCCAGACCAAATCATGAAGGAATGAATGACAGCTAATTCTGCCGAGAAAATAACTATCCATAATCAAAACAAATGTATCCAATTAAAAGTTTAAAACATAAAGATAAAAATTATGTAATATCTTAAGTTATATCTTTGTGTGTGAATCACCACACAAACGCTGCGATACATCCATAAGGAATTGTCTTGGGGAACATTCATCTGTCAGTCTTTATATCACTCCAGGTTCAAAAACTGCGATCTGGCTGACTGAAGGAGTATCAAATTCAACCACACAACAACGACAATCATTGCAACACGAAACCCTCTGTTGCCTTCTGTGACCTTTGATGCCTTGTGGACCCTAAAAACAGCGTGAATCTTGACTACAGATGAGATGGAGGAGGCACTCATGCACGCACACACAAACACTCACCTTCAGACAGGTGGGCGTTGAGCGGTGTTTGGGTCTCTTTGCAGTAAGAGACCACCTCTTTGGGAAGGAAATCTACCTGTGTGATCTTGGAGGCCCCCAGCCTCAGCATCCTACGCCTGGGTAACAGAGACAAAATGTTCCTGTTAGAATAGTTCTATTCGTTCATTATTGAGAATAAAACCAATATGTTCTACATATGGTACATATATCATATTTCAAAGTTTAAGCAATTAATAACATGTAGAGCACTGTGAGGGCCGTGGCTCAATATTCAGAAGATTGGGCCATTGGAGTAACTGACCCTTTAAATCGACTAATAATTCAATTATTATTAAATTCAAATTATGGACATATTAAATTAGACTATTAATAACTACCATTCAGTGCCTAATTGCAGATTTTTTAAAATAATTTTTACAATCATATTTAGGCAGTGAACAAGAGGAGAGAAGGAAAATGTACCCGAGCTCAGAATCAGCCTGCAGCTGAAGCACAGAGGGGTCTGTGTCCCACTGCAGCGTCCTGATGTCACCAACAGGGGGTTGGGGGGGGCAAGGAGGGGGGCAAGAGACAACATGCATGTTTACAAACAGACACATAAAAAAACACGCTAACACTGGCCCACATGCATGTGCGCGCACACACACACTCAGACACACACACAGACCACTTATCTAGTAAATGTCTTAACACGGGAATTCCCATTGTATTTCATGCAGGCACTGTTAATGGAAAAATGTTTAGATAAGTGGATATATAGCGTGGGAGAGCTATACATCAGGGAGACATTATACTGCATTTCATTATACTTTAATGCACTCAATTTATTTAAAGATCTCTGCTCATCTTTTGTGATAGATTTCTTGGGCTTCAGCCAGGAAAAGTTGAAAATATAAATACATTTATGCACAAAAATGTTTGCATTATTTTGTGGAACATTTTGATTGTTTTCAGTGGGAAAGTAATTTGATCTGTTGACTTTTTTTATATTTAATCATCTAGTCTATGCAATTTTAGCAACACTGCATGACATCATACAAAGTATCCAGCAACATGAGCTCCACCTCACACTCACCACAGCACAACATACATCAACTACAGTTTGTACATATTCACTTCACATTTAGCACATGAATACCAAATTAAAATGCATTTATAAAGATTTAGCTTGCTTGACATACATGACAATGTACTTGTCATGCATGATCAATGAGTTAAACACATCACAAGGAAATTACTGAGCTTATTGAGTTTTTTTTCTTTTTTTTTTTTGCATGGTTCTTCAACTGCTTTCTTCATATTGGGAAGGGGACGGGGGGTATTCGCTTACAGGGAAATCGAAAAACAACTGAAACCTGGATGGTTTGGGTGGAATCTACAAGCTGTGAAAGGATAACACTTCTAGCATCACTTCACTTTTTGATGATACCTTTTAGGGCCAGTGAACACGCCCATTAGACCTTCAGCTTGTGCCACACGGCACCAGGTGAGAGTGGCGAGGCATTTCTTTAGCCTGACAGACCGGCTGTTTTACAGTAACAGCGATGACACTTTAAGCAGCAGATTGTCAACTCTGTGAAGGCTGAAATGACTTCTGTGGCTCAACTCATGCGAGCGGAAATCTTTCGAGCTGGTATTAAGGGAGACAGTGGGGCTCTGGACAGGAAGTCTCCAGAAGAGAACGCAGAGGGACGAAGGAAAGAGGGACACTGCGCTGTTCTGATCTTATAAAGCATGATGGGAACCCATTGCTAAGACCGCTGACAACGCTGTGGGTGCCTCTTTGTGTTCACATGAGGGTAAACTCAGCCAAAGAAAAGAGGAGGAGGGGGAGGAGTGGGGGCCTGGGTTTGACGTGAAAATGCTTACCTTGAGCTCTGTGCTTGGGACTTGTTTTTAGAGAAACCTGACCTAAGAAGGGACACACACATACACAGCCACAAATGGAGAAGCTCAAAATGGCATGCCATCATCCAGAGTGGATTTGGGGGGGAAAAAATCATTCCAGGCATTGCAAACTAACTCACCAATTTGTAAAATCCAATTTGTAAAAGCTAAAAGGAAACAAAAAGTCTTATAAGAGAATTGTCTTCTGCTAGGAACCTCATTGACTTTCTGCACATTCCCTCCTCCCCAATTCCACCCCTGGCCATACCAGAACAACACATCACTAATGACCCCTGAGGGCATCACTCACACATTGACCTCTTCAGTCAGCTGCCATTATAAAGCAAATGGAAAGCGCTTGATGACCACTCTTTTCTCAACTGCGGTTTCAATTCACCAGAGCAGCCACATGCAGAACTTAAAGGTAAATAGCTGCTCCATTGGTCTGGTGTGTTATGGATATAGGAATATATACATAAATGCCACAGTGGCAGGAGACTGTATGACACAGAACAAATACTACTCCCTCCAGAATAATGACAAAAGGGGGAAAGCTTATAATTTGTTCCACTTAAATCAGCTACTTGCCTTTGCTACTTACAGATGTTATGTTTTTGCCCACTGGGCCTCATATTAAAATCATTAACTGGCTCACTAAGGCTGCTTTTTTAAAGTATACCAATGTGGTGACTTTCTCGCATGGATCACGTCTGGAAATTTGCATCACTGTTTTCAAACTTTCTTTTCCGGAATGACCACCACAGCTGACACTTACCTAAAGATCAAACTGAACCTTGCAAGACTAAGCAACAAGCTATACAGTGGTCATCAAAACACCAGATGCCATGACACAGGACAGTTACCACATTCAAATCCTAACAACCTCACCACCAACAGTCATCCTTACCTAAACCTGTTGTGCCATTGGCAGGAAAAGAGACAGAATATATGTCAAAAGTGTCCAGAAATAACCACAACCTGAAGCAACTTCACATATTCATCATTTTAAGGCTATATGATTCTCTCTAGTTTGAGTCTACTCAGGACAACAGATGCGATTTATTGGTAACTTCTCACAGAGCGAGCCTGGTAAGAATGAACAAAACTTTACGATGGTATTTTCTTTGAGGTTTGGAATTTCATAAATCTTTTTTCTTTCCAAAACTAAAGTGTAAAGATCTATTTATTTTTTTTCAAAGAAAAGGGGCAAAATGGATGAATCAATAAAACATTTTTTTTTACATTGAACTTTGCTATGAAGTTTGTGATTCTGGCCTACCTGCTTGCTGCTCCTCCATCAGCAGAATCCTGGCTCCCCGTCTCGCTGGGTGTGCTCACTGATTTGGAGGGGGACACAGGGGTCGGGACTAAATAATGAAAATAACATGAGTCTAACATTAAAGGCTGCAAAGAATGGACTGCTCAAAAAAATCAGGATGAAAAGCAACAAAGTCAAATGAGTGATGGTCAAATGAAACAAATAAGTAAATGAAAGGAGAGGGAGGGCAGGGCATCAAATGCATTGTCGATTCTGTATTTGATAGTCATTTGTGCTCAGATTCATTTGAAGATGCAATATAAATAACTTGAGCTAATAAAAGGCACAGCATTGACCCAGTTTTGAAGTGATGAGGGTGCTGTTACATTTTCAGACCACTAGAGAACAGTGCATACAAAAGCTTTCTGGAAGTGAAACACTCTAGGCATTCAACTTACAGTAATCTATCAAATTTGCGCAGAGGTAAGGGCAACATGTGTTTTCAACAGCAAAGTCATGTCAGCTGGTTATTTATGAATAATTGGATTATTTCTAATCAATTAGTCTAATCCAACTTCAGAATAGAAATAACAGTATTTATGTCCAAATTCTCTATTACCAATTGTGATACACTGAAAGTACACAGTGGAACAAATAAAAATGATCAAAGGGAACCATCAATTCAAGCCACAAAAAATTTAAATATGAAGAATATTCACTTCAACCCCAATGTGCATAACAAATCATGAAATCAACTTAAACCAATCCAACTCAAAATATCAGTGTAATCTGATGAATCCTAATAAGATAGTTATCATTTTGTGATAAAAAAAGCAACTCAAAAAACATAAGAACTGTAATATGTGAAATCATGGCAACACACATAATAACTGTTATCTGATCAGTTCATTATTGCTTAGCCAGGATTGGACTGAAAATCTTCAGTAAATTACAAATATTGTACAGTGAGTGAATATTTTGAGTATAGTCTGAGGATGTCTTTAATTAATGGAGGCTTGTGTAAGTTTTACTTTAGATAGAGTAACAATTTACTAAATGGTTTGCAGCATGATCACAAGTGAACGGCAAAAGAACATCTGAAGTTTCACTTTTGGTTTAGGATGTAAGAGAATTAAGTACCGAGGGGAGGCTCCGGCGAGATGCCAATACTCTGTAGCAGGGCTTCAGTCTCCCTGCGCTTACGGTCTAAGTCTGAATCCTCTGGGGTCATCTCCCTCTTCTGCTGGCTCTCTGACTGCTCAGGATACATACAAGAAATGTCAGCTTACCCATTTTGAGTTAAAGAACATGTTCAAACATGCATGTGCATGCACATTTTGATCAAAATTTCCAACACCAACCTTCTCCACACACATAGATGTTTGAATGCACGCACGGACACACACAACCTCGGCCTTTTATGTGTCACGGCCTGACGAGAAGCAATCGAACACACAAACAATACACACCAGAGTGCAATACAGTATGAGTGCCAGTTGTGTGACTTTACTCACTTTTTTCCTTACCTCTTTCTTCTTCCTCTCCTCCTCCTTCCGCTTTTTTTCCTCCCTGATTTGGGCGAGGCGCTGCTTCTTGCGCTCCAGCTCTGCTTTTAGGTCACTTTTGTCCGACATGGCGTCCTATGGGGCTTAAAGGAAGAGGATCGAACAGGCCTGAGCTATGGGGGGTACTGTCAAAACGTGCTCTGGTTTCACTGTTACATGATACAGCACAGGAGAGCATACATTCATCCAGTGATGCTTTAGTGATGCTTCAAACCCCCCCCCACTGGGTGTGGCAACTGTGCATTCATGTACAGCAGATCTATAACCTTGCAGGCCAAGCAATGAGTGAGGACTTGATACTGGCAAAACCACTGTCAATACTAGGTCACATTTGATGCTTGTGGTGTTCCTGCAGAACTAGTCCTATGTGTGACAGCTATGTTTATGCAGCCACTTTTTCTAATCAGCTCTTTTAACGTGGTTATAAAGACAATTTCATATTACAATACTTTAATTTGATGGAAATATCATGGGAAGGGTTCGAAAGCTCAACTGTTCTATTGGTACTATTTAGGTTCAGTGAACACTAGAGCGCTAGTTTAATTTATTTTAATGAAGACGATGATAAAACCTAGGTTTTGGGGGTAGGGTAATTATGGTATTATAGTGAGGCTCACTGACAATGCACTGAGTCATTACAGAGAGGTGGGTTACTTATTTATAGCAGCCTCACAAGTGATTTCCTGGGTATGTGTCACATCGCATGAAAGGGGCAAACAGTGGGAAAACAACTGTCTTAAAACAAGATTAAAATGAACTAAAACATGCACACTAGAGCTCTGAGACAAAACACAAGTCACGCGAATAAATATGTACACAGGAATGAAAACAAACCACATACGTGTTAGCAGAGCATGCAGGTATTACAGCTAGCTAAGCTAATCACTAATTTGACAGCATTTGTACTTCACGTTACGACAACGCGTTTTAAGGCCTCGCCATAAATACTATAGTGAATATTGAACATAGCGAACACCTGACGAAAAAAACAGGGACATTTTTACCCAAAAATAACAGCATAGTGTGTTGTTATTGTGTCTCTCGTACCTTGTCCACTCGCACTGATAATGATGTGTCACCCGGCAAAGATGCTGTCTCACTGCTGCACCTCGGGAAAAAAAAAACAGACAAAAAAATCACCACATCCTCCACCTTAAAGCACACTGAGTACAGGCCTCTCGGGTTAATAGGTCGTTTGAACCTGCGCCTATTGATGGCACTGGTTAAAACGCAGCATTTCAGCGGCCGACGACCCAAATAAAGCCAGAAAACAGGTGCACGGCACGCCGATGCATCCCGAGGAGGACCACGGTGATGCTGAGGAGGAGGAGGAGGAGACAAGAGCTGTCGTCGTGTCATTGCTGTTGCAACGCCGCCATCTTGTGGCAGCTGGGACAAGTGCATCGAAGCGTACAAAAGAGGAAAATAAATAAATACTTTTCAGATGCTGGTGTACCATAATATATATAAATGTTTTAAACTACTAATTTTAACTCGTGGTTGGCCGCTAATAATAATAGTTTTCGCTATTTTCTAGCTGAAAAGTTAAGCAACAGCGAATGGAGGATGATACAACGGCTGTTTCTGATGAAAACTTAGATTTAATTACGAGTAAACAAAAATAAATTTCTTCTTGTTCACTCGTAATTAGCTGAGTTATTTAGACAAGCGTTAAAAAATGAGATAGACTGGTAAAGCCGCTGTAACTGGTGGTTGAACGCTAATAACAAAAAAAAAATGCTAATTTCAAGCTAAAAGTTTAAGCAACAGTCAACGGAGGACGGTGCAGCGGCTGCTCCAATGTCTCTACTGAAGACCCAGAATTTTTTTTTTTTTTTAAAGTGTGGAAAAAATATAGGAAAAAAAACTTATTTCGAGCACGTCGTCGGTAGGGGATGCTGTAAGAAAAGAGTCTGCTATTGGAGCCGACATTGTGTGAGGTCTCTTCCCAATGTCGAGACGAGCTTCCTCTTCTTCGTCGCCTTTAAAGGCAGCTCATACTTATTGCGTCATTACTGCCACCTCCTGATCCCAGTGCTGTTCTCTCTTCTTCCATACAATGTCATTTTTTTCTGATTTTGTTCGTTTACTTTTTAGTCTGTCTTTTTTCTTTTTTTAACAGTCTGTTTGCTTATGTTGTCTCAACCCAAATGAACGTGACTTCAGTGTGTTGTTTTGCTATCCTTCAATATACATGTATTTTCATTATTGTAAAATGCAAGTCCTGATTGTTTCTGGACAGGACAGAGAATATCTTTTGGTTTGATTTTAAACCACAGTTAAGCCATCAAACAAAAGGCAGGCATATAATTCAACAGTGCACACGCTTGTTTGCTTACATATTTAACTCTTCAGCCAGAAAATCCAACTGCATAACTTGCAATGTCTGTTATTGGATTTTTCTGTCTGTATGTTTATAGAGCATGTTGGCCTGTTTATTTTATGTTTATTTTCTTGCCTTAACTCAAAGTAATGCCAGTTTTACCACCAGAGTTTCTAGTGAACACACAGAGATTACAGACCACATCTCAACTAGACAGAACTTGTTTTTATGTACTCTTGCTACTGCCAAAATGTGATTTCGCTATTTTCCCAGCAAGTCTGTAAAACATTTTTGGAGGTGTTGGGCAATTATCTCTATCAAATGATCTGTCAAATTCATTCAGCACAGTCTCGACTTGTAGGGTGCACGTAGGCGAAGTTCTTACTGCCACTAATCTCCTTCAGTCTAATCCACTGAGAACGGTTTTTGATGTGGATCCATAAACTACACTCCCAAAATCTAACCTAGATCAAACGACAGCTGCACATGAATTTGAAGGATGAACAGTGGCTCCCAAGTCTGAACCTGCGAGGCATATGATCACATTCCTAACTTTTTTTATACCACAATGCTTGTATTTATTAGCACAGATTAATACATTAACACACCTCTCATCTTTCTAATCATCTGCCATATCACTCCTTCTGGAGTCGTCTTCCTTTTTGCCTGTCTTATTGTTATTATTATTTTCTATAGTGAAAATAGTGATGTAAGTTGATCTGATGTGTTGAAATGTCACGGTATGTCAGTCTGGTAGTAATAAAAGTGGATTTGGCCAATAGAGAAAATTTGTTGCATTTTTTTCCCATCCTTGGGAACTGGAAACAGCACAATACTTTACTGATTAAACTAACAGATAAAAATGTTTTTTTGTTAAACATGGATGGTGCACAAAGACAGAAACATTTACTTTAGTTACTTAGAGAAAGTTTGAGAGATGAGAACAAAGCTTTTTATTAGTGGAAACTATGTGGCAGTTCTTTTCAGCGCACAGGTCATTTGAACGGCATCATTTCAAGTAAGTCATTTGAAAGAAGTACTTTATAATGCATGTGTGGGTTTTTTTTAAGGCTCTTTTAGGTTTTGCATGTTTTGTTAAATAGCGATGTGGGATTTGGGGGAAAACAACCAAGAAAAAGGAAAAACTAAAGTACTAAAGTAAATTAAAACATATTTTGTCTGAACTCTTACAGATGGAAGTAAACTCTAATACTTTGTTTTATGATCAAGACTTTCTGGGGTCATATTTCCATTAATCTGATTCACATATTCATCACTCTGTTCTTCAAACTTCTCAATCCCAAACATTCATTTTCCACCCCATCATCAGACACAGATTCATGATTGTTTATTTTATATAAGACCAGATAATGGTCACTAAATACTGTCATTTCATCATACACTCTCTAGTCACATACTAACAATGGTGAAATATACCTTTATTTAAGCAATGCACTTAAGTACAATTCTGAAGCACTTGTACATAATTATTTCCTTTTTCTGTTGCTTCATACTTCTATTCAACTAATTTTCAGAGGCAAATATTGCACTTTTTACTCCACAACATTTTTTTATCAGTTTTATCAGATTATTGTTGGTAATACAAAATGTAATCAACGAATGAATTATGATGTAACATTATAGATAGCTAAAGATAAAACTTTATTGATCCCTATGGGGAATATCAGCACACTACCCAGCTGATGAAGCTGATAAAGTTAGATTAAATCTTTACTAGCAGCAACATTAAATTGTTGCACAAATTTGCACAAGAATGATTATAATTCAGTAATATGATATTTGTTATGACATAAATCATTCTGGATTATGAGTATTGTTACTTTTGTTACTTTGAGTATATTTTGGTCTTGATATTTTTGTACTTTTACTTAACTCAAATTTTGAGTGCAGAACTTTTACTATTATTATTATTTACAATTATCATTTGAGTATTTCTGCAGTGTGGTAATACTTATTTTACAAAGTAAAAAATCTGAGTACTTCTCCACCTGGTTTCCACCATCTGAAATCAATTTAAGATCAAGTACAAGATCAAGTACAGACTGTTCCTGTATAAGCATCACCACCATCGTGTGCTCACAGTAAAATCCTTAACACTGTTTTCTACTACCTGATCATCGCCATCACTTCCCCTCACACACATCGCGGTTTGACTTTGCCCTTTATTGTCTTTACTTTTGTGTCATTTTCTTATCTAATTCACAACCACTAATTGTTGCTCCTTGCTCACGATCTCGCCTCTGATTGGTCGGCCCGAACGTCAATCCCCGCTCCGCCCCGCCCAACAACACCATACGTCACTCGCTGTTGGAAGTGGCGTTTGCAGGACGCTCGGCAACTTTGCCAAGATGAGAGCGGACTGACTTCTCTGCTGAAACACAGAGGCGAAGAGCTCCCGAACAGCATCCTCAGACATGCCCGTGTAAGCTGAAGGCCTGGTCGTGCGTTGAGCCTCAGCAGGCCCCTCTGTCCGGACAGCACGCCAGCCTGGAGCGGAGGGAGAGGACAGCCTGTTCCCGGCGCGTTGTTATTGTTGGTGGGTCTGTTTGACGCGGCGGAGGAGCAAAAATGAAGTTCGCCCAGCTCTTGCTGAAAAATGGCTCCGTTGCCGGGATACCGAAACAAGTGGAGAGGTTCTCCAAGTTTTCCCCCTCTCCCCTGTCCATGAAGCAGTTCATTGACTTTGGTGAGTATCGATTTGTGTCGGACAATGCTTAGAAATTCCTTCCCCACACACACTCACATGGCTGTTGCACAACTCACGTTACTGTGTGTGTGTGTGTGTGTGTG
>JBAJHX010000040.1:8392099-8411982 GCA_037176925.1 Amniataba percoides
TGTGTGTGTGTGTGTGTGTGTGAGTGACAGCTGACTTAGCAGTAAACATGGTCACAGACAATCACTGCGGACAGATGTTAGGACAGCTTCTGATCCGTCTTGGGTCTTTAATCTTGTCCTTTGCTGTGCATGTTTTTTGAAACGACCACTGTAAACTCACAATGGATGTTAATAACAATTCTACAACCACCCAACAGAAGAAAAACAGCTGATGTGACTGATGTCATATCATACTTACTGCAACATCAGCAAAAAAAGTATGAACAAAAGCATAAAGCACAAAAAATGCAAGTTTCCATCATGGTTGAAGAATAGACCATGTCCTCCAAATTATCATGTTTAGGAAAAGTTGCTGCTTTATTTTTCGCACATACATGTTCTGACAGAATGAGGTCAAAGTTGGCTGCAAAGTGATTTTCATCCCTCATGTGACTGCAGGCTCGGCCAACGCATGTGAGAAGACCTCCTTTGTGTTCCTGCGGCAGGAGCTTCCTGTCCGACTGGCCAACATCATGAAGGAAATTGATTTCCTCCCCGACAAGCTCCTTGGCACTCCATCCCTAAAGCTCCTCACCAGCTGGTAGGATCTTGAGACTACGCTGCAAAAACTCTGGCTGTGTAATCTGCTTGCCAAAAAAACAATGTTCCCAAACTCTGGGAATGATGAGACGTCAGTTTTCCTCCCACTTTTTGCACATCTTTGCTACAGTGATGAAGCGAGAGTGAGAGTGTCCATTGTCATTCATTTTCAGGTTATGGGTTATACAAAATTGCAGTGCAGTGACTGATTCTCCTTTCAGTAGGGGATTGTTCTGAAACTGGAGTGTCTGGGTCTTTAATTATCCCTGAAACATACTTCGGGTGTTTAGCTTTAAGTATAAAATAGATTCCTCCCGGATGCAATTAGCCTCTTTTGGTTGATCCGAATAGTCACAGGCTCAAAGCTGATAACAACAATGTTGTGGATGTTGAAAGGCATTGTTACTATCTGGTCTGTATAAATATGCATCAGATCCCCTCCACCCTCACGCAGCTGTTCTCCGTGCACTGCATTGATCTGGGAGCACGCGTTATCATCTTAGTTTCAGTTAGATAGGGCACGTACCGGACAGCCCCGTTGTCATGTAGATCTGTTATTCTTATGTAACAGGCCTCAATAGTTAATGTGCATAATGCGGTTTCACGGCCACCCTCTGCCCTCACGCAGCCAGACTTGTACAGACTGGCACACGCCCATTTCAAGGTACAGTACACTGCGTACATGTTCGGATGAGCAAAAGGCTGTAAACACTGAGGGTGCACCCAAGCACAGGCATGTGTGTCCACTGCAGGGGAAGTGATCACTATGTCTGCTTTAGGTTTTCAGTGGTTAGAATAGCTGTAATCATTTTCACATGTTCTGATGAGGTACGGTCCCTGGACATTATGTGCGGTGGGGTATGTGGGTGGGGGCGGGAGTATTTTCCTTAAGATTTTGCCCTAACATGCCATGCATGTTTAGTGGACAAGTCACGCTAAGATATATTAACAACAAGGTCATTACCCCACCCCCACTTCTTTTCACAAGAGAGCCACAGGAGTATCTATATTTGGCAGCAGACCTCCTGTACTGTTGCTTTCTCTTCCCGCTACCGCAGAGCTCTTTGGATCGCTGGCAAAAGAGTTGATCTGTCACTTGTTAATGCTGCTGACAAAGGTGGTGGGGGAAACGTTTTTCATGAAGTCTGTGAAAACACGAACTGCATTACAAAAAAAAAAAAAGTCTATTTCAAGATGTACATCTGTTTGCATGACGGGACCCGATCCAAACCGTTTGGCAGCTGAAGGTCAGCTGGAGGACAAACCGAGCACGCACAAGTCGTAGCCGCGCTGCTGTTCACCTTTCACCTAGTTTGTCTACAGCGAGACGGCCCGAGAGAGTGTGACTCAGTGGGCTTGTTGCTCGAATCCATAGCATCCACTGGCCTTCAGATAACGGCTGTGATTAAAGATAAAACAAGCAGCTATTATCTGAAGCAGAGTCATGCCAATCACGTTGAAATTCTCCATGCTCAATCAAGCAACTTTGCATAAATGTTTGGATGTTTGAAAAATGTTTTTTTTTCATTATATAGGAGCCTATTTGTCATTCTATGCAGGAAACTAACTAGAATTGAGGGTGTTTCTGTCATTTGAAATTTTGTGTCCACCAGGTATTCACAGAGTTTACTGGAGCTTGTAGATTTTTTAGAAAAAGATCCAGACGACAAGGAGGTCCTGAAAAGGTATGTTATATTTCACTTTCAAGCATATATTTACTGCTCATTCGAACCTAAAGAATGTCTACATCTAGCCGTTGTTCTTTCTCCAATCCAGTAATTATATACTGACTGATGACACTTATCCAGTAATTCTGTAATTATTTGTTAACTTCTTGTTTTCATCCAAGCATTGCAAAGTGTGATCAGACTCAAGCTAGAATATTAATTTCGGTTAATACAATCTGTTAAAACCCGTTTTATTGCTTTTGAATAATAGAACTATCTGTATTGTAATTACTGCTGCTGCAGCCAGCATTAGACACTCCAGCACTGCAAACAGAAGCTTTACCTGTTTAAAGTAGTTTCAGGCTACAATAAATGTTGAATGGGAAGTGAAAGATAACACTTGTTTGAGGGCATATGCTTTGTTCATTTGGATACATTTATCAGAGGCAGAGGAATAAAGGAACACATGCATGGATTAATCAACAGCAATATGTCTTATAGCTTACACCAGAGCATCAAAATGACCTGCGATCAGTTCTGTTTTGTACACTAGATATTGGTACAAACTCAATAGGCTGTGTGTGCATGCTTTCAGTTTTTTGGGAAGTTAACGATAATTAATGCTAAAACACAAAATCCTTATTGAAAATTGTTTTAAAGTCCAAGTTTTGATTCCCATTTCAGGCACAGTAGGATAGAAGATAACTTGTCATGTGATTTTGTCATAGATCAGCATGTATCTGTGTTTGTGAGAAGACGGTTTCCTGGTCATTGTCGACAGTTGTCTCCACAAAGCTCAGTCATTATTTGAATGTGCAGCAATGCGCTATGTTTAGCAGGCATGTGCACCCAATGCCAGGCGTACCAATGTACAGTAGGTATCCCAATAGACATGGTGTGGTGTACCCTCACACGTCCATCACATCTTCGCCCCCAGCTTCACACAGACTCTGGTGAACGTCCGAAATCGGCACAACAACGTGGTGCCCACCATGGCTCAGGGGGTGGTGGAATACAAGGAGGCCTTCGGCGTGGACCCCGTCACCAACCAGAACGTCCAGTACTTCCTGGACCGCTTCTACATGAGCCGCATCTCCACACGCATGCTCATGAACCAGCACAGTCAGTATAGCACTCTGTGATTGACTGTGAGTTAATCAACGCAGTTGCTCACACTCCGAGCTCGTGTCAATAAATCAAAGCGCTGATAAGGTGTGAGAGCTGACATTTTAAAAGTGTTGAGCTGAAAAAGAGGCTCTGTCACAACACATTTTCTAACTTTTCTGATTGTGTGCCACATGCTGACCTTGATAGCTTTACAGTCATGCAGCGCCTCCAGCTCTATTGCTAAAATCTCCAACTACAAAAAAACTCACTCAGCTTGTTATACACTTTATATATATGTTTGTGTGTTTCTTGAGTCATTGACATTTGTTTCGTTGTGCCCTGTAGCGTTAATCTTCAATGGCAGCGTGAACCCAGCCCATCCCAAACACATTGGCAGCATTGACCCCAGCTGTGACGTTGTGGAGGTAGTAAAAGGTAATGAGTGATCTTCATCTCCAGTATTACTCTGTATACACACACACACACACACACACACACACACACACCCAAACACACACACACACACACACACACACTCGCTGGATGTGTTATCTGTAATTAAACCCTCTTTGTTTGTACAGATCCATGAACATTTGACCTTTTAGTATCTCATATTTTTAGTGTCAATATGCAGAGTGGGAAGTGAAAACATGTTGTCACAGTGTGCATCGCCGTAAAAGACCCACATTTGAATGTCGAAAAACATAATGTCCTTTAGTGTGCTGTGGTTCCCCATTCAGTATGAGTTGCCATTGTTTGTGGTTAGAAATTCTCATGGTGAAAAGAAAGCACAGATTTTTTGTTTTGTTTTGTTTCTCTTCATAGATGCCTACGAGACTTCAAAGATGCTGTGTGAGCAATATTACCTGACGTCTCCTGATATGGAGATCACAGAAATCAATTGTAAGTCCTCCGAAACAACCAGAATGTTTCTATTTGAGAGGGTAGTTTTATCGTTTTTCTCCTGAAATACAACTGAACCATCTTGGATTTTTCTGTGTTGGTTTAAGTGAGGCCCTTTATTTCTGTGTCCTACCAACTGGGCCTGTTAAGAGGCAGTGTTACACTCCATTTCAGCCCTATACTATCGATTATACCAACAATTTAAACAAGGAAAGGCTTTATTTCATTATGTTCATATATATTGCTCATACATCAGGTTGTGTAACAGTAAGAAGTGTGGGTAATAGGATTACACAGCATATCAAAGACTAATGGTCTGTATACATGAATAAAATATGTAATTTAGAAGTTATTGCTACAGTATGTTCCTGAATATATAAACCTAGTTGCTGTTGCAGTGTATCAGCCAGCACATATACAAGAGCTTAAAATAGGAACTGTGCATATTTGTGCAGCATGTTCTTGGCAGATAAGGTCTAGATAACATTAATCAAAATGAAAAAGTTGGTATTTCTTGTTCTTTGCTTACTTTGGCAATGGTCTTTAATCTTTTTTCAGCTGAAAAAATGTGTCCTGTCCCAGGTTAGAGTTAACATGTAGTTTTTTTAAAGCAGCAGCTGTTCTTGTCAGGTTTAGACATTTGTCACAGTACATTGCCACATTCACAAAACGTATCTCTTTTTTTTATCAACTTTTGCAGCCAAAAATCCCAAACAGCCACTCCACATCGTTTATGTGCCCTCCCATCTCTACCATATACTGTTTGAGCTTTTCAAGGTACGGTACCCAACAAACTCGAACCTGACCATTATTTGTCACCACATATTTGGCTCACACATTATGTCACCCTCTGCCAGAACGCCATGAGAGCCACAGTGGAGACCCACGAGACGAGCCCAACGTTGCCCCCGATCAAACTGCGGGTTTCCCTGGGAAGCGAGGACCTCACTATCAAGGTAGATGAGTTAAGATGGGCCAAAACTTTTGTCCTAAAGGCGATGCTGCTGGGAATCATGCAGACATCAGTGTTACGATTATTCAGATTATTATTAACAGATGTGTTGATTTGCCATGTAATGTCTCTCCTTTATCTTTCAGATGTCCGACAGAGGAGGTGGAGTCCCTCTAAGGAAGATTGAGCGTCTGTTCAGCTACATGTATTCAACGGCTCCCAGTCCAGTCCACGTAGACAACTCTCGCAATGCACCACTGGTGAGACTAACCCCACTGAACTTTATTGCTCAACTTGCTGTAATGAAGAATGTCTTATTCAGCACACAGTAAGGCTACAAGACTATAAGCTTCCATTTGCATTTTGAACATGAGATGCAGCTCAGTAAGCTATTACGTTTATTGCTTTGAACTGGGATTAAAATTAAACTAAATTGTGATGCTTCCTGTGCTAAACAGAGACTCACACAGCTGAACATGGTTGTAAATTAGCTTATTACAAAGAGGAATGCAGTCAGTTACATTCATTGGATTTAACTGTAGTCACATGAGAAACTGAAGACTTGTCTCCAGAAATACCATCTTAAAGTGTTCAGTTTATATTTTAATGTTGCAATATTGCAACATTTTATTGCAGAATTTCCAAAGTTGGCCTAGACAGGCTACTCTGTACTGACACCATAACCCTGTTGTTTTTCTCTGCCTCCTCCCCTCCTTCCCTCCATCAGGCTGGTTTTGGCTATGGCCTGCCCATCTCACGTCTGTATGCCAAGTACTTCCAAGGGGACCTGCAGCTCTACTCTATGGAGGGCTACGGCACATCAGCTGTCATATACATGAAGGTGAGAACAGCACTACCTCCACATGCTGACGGCGTCCCCTGTGTTCACATGTGCCCAACTGAGTGTTTGCAAATCTTTTCTGTCCCTGCTTAAACAGTGTACTGAGCTTTAATCAAACACAGATGGAGCTTTTGTAGGAGAGCCGAATGAGAGACAACCCTGCACTGACTAGAGACTAATAAGTTCCCTTCTGCTCTGTGTCACAGGCCTTGTCCTCAGAGTCAGTGGAGAGGCTTCCTGTTTTCAACAAGTCAGCCTTACGGCATTACCAAGCGAGCACTGAGGCCGATGACTGGTGCATGCCCAGCAAGGAACCAAAGAAACTGGGCAAGTATGAGAGAACTCGGTGATGGTGAACTCTTTAATAGTTTGAATAACAGAATTAAGAAGGAAACCGTCCATGTTGGAAGAAATTGATAAATGGATAAATGCTTTCAGCATGTTGCTGGACCTGGACTGTAATATGGATTCTTTCTCATACAAGAGAAAACTGTAGAATGGAGAAAATCGCTCTTTGTTGGTGTCAAGAAACAGATAAATGCAGCTGAACTGCCTCCAGGCAGTTTAATCCAGCAAATCTTCACCACTGTTAATTTCATTACATGACAATTAAAGGGTGCTAATTCTAATGGAGCAAGTATTAATCTCCTTTTGCCTCACTCATCACACTCACGTTTCAGTTATTCAGTCATAATGATGTTATGGTTATGTGGTTATGCTGTGAAAGCAGTGCCAGCTGTTTTTGTTTATGTCAGTTTTTTTTTTATTTCAGAATGTATCATTTCAAAATATATAAGCTGCCAAGTGCTCTTTGGGTAATTAAATAACTGGGTAAATCTGTTTTTGTGCATCAGGTTTAATGACAACCCAGCCACAGAGTGCTACAGCGGGGTCACTTAAGTTAAACAGAACTCTAGAGTCAATGTTCAATGACTGCAGCATAAACACAAAGGGAGCAAAGTCTGGTCCTCCACTTATTTTCAAGTAGGCATTACAGTGCTTTTGTAACGTGCAGCATTTCTTCATACACCCAACTTCTGCATTTCATTGCAGTTTTCACACAACTGCACCATTTCAGAGACACTACAAGAGGAATTTGCTTTGACTATGTGTGGTGTGAAATTGTTTTTGTTTTTTTTTTTGCCTTGATGACCATTTATAGACTTCTAGCCTCTCCAGTATAAAATGTAAACACAATGTGATTATTTTATTCCCCCTGCATGTTAGAAAACAACCTACCTTGTGCCTTTAACACATGCAAACTGAGATCATTTTGTATGTAAGTATGATTACTGTGACTATTGACACCGTGTAATGGCGCAAATTTAAATGTGCCTATGTGGAGAAGTGGTACTATTGCAGCATAGCTAATTAGTTGGAGGTAATATGTATGATTTGAGCTGTGAATAAGTGTATTTTAATTTGTAAAAACTGCCACGTTAACCTCGACCTTCACAATCATTTTCCTCTAAACTGCTGTGAAGTTAATCACAGTCGGAGCTAAAGTATTACACACTTTTTCCAAGAATATGTTGTGGAGAATATTGTCACCCTAAGTGTTATTGAAATAATGCATGTGTATCTTTAAGTGACTTGCTTTAGAGGTTGTGTGAGTTGTAAAATATTGCACTGCAGGAAACCATACTTCAGCTTCCTGTTACTGTATATGACATACTGAAGCCAAGGTTAGCGTCGCATACCAGCGTGATACACACATTAAGTGTTGTGTAGCAGACATATAGGCACATCACAGACATTTGCTCAGACGATGAAAGCTATATTGATCTAACAGATATTACCTTTATGTACAAATTTAACATTTCAATGTCATACTCCCTCACGCTGTTCAGCCTTTGCCAAGTTTGAAGCTTTTTGTGAAGATTTTAAAGCTCGAGAACGTGTGATGCAAATATTAACTCACACATTTTAGGTTTTTATGATTTGTGAACTGTCTCTGACATGTTCCCATTTTATACTGTACAAATGTCACTGACAAAGGCCAAGTGTTACTGTACTGAAGTCGTGGTTCTCCACTTAAAAAGACCAGTGAATGTAGAAAATAAAAATCTCATGTCACATCTCAGTGTGTCATTTCTTGTGCCTTTTTTTTCCCCTGTGAAGGTATGTTCATTAACCCACCCCGTGGTTCCGTTTGTGTTATTACAGTTACTTGTGCTTAGTGTTTTTAATTATCATTATATCACAGAAGTTAGGACCACTTATAGAAAATTGTTTCCAGTGTGTAATGTTACTAGAAGTCGCACAGCCCCCCCGCCCCCACCCTTCCCTCCTCACAGCTTGTTTTAGGAAACTTTGCTGTTTGTCTGTCACTGTTGCCGACACAGTGCAGTGGCTTTTATCGTGGCCGGCTGCCAATAGGGGTTGAGAAAAGGCCGTCCTACTCTGGTTTGCCCCTGTCATTAGTGTACCGCTCTATTCTAGTTGTTACTTTGCTCCACTCGTCTCTGCCCCTTCTGTTTTCAAGTTCAGTGAGGCATTATTGGCATTGGCATGACGGCAGAACAAGCACAGCATCATGCAAGCTCATTGTCTCAAATAGAATATGAATTTTGTTTGTCACTACCTGTAATTCTTTACCTGTCTGACTTTTACTGGATTATTTTAAGAGCTTCTGACCCTTTAGTCATCCTCACAATTCAACCCCCCCCCCCACCCCCACACACACACACACACATACCCACAGATGATGTCTGGTACCCATATAGACCAGCTGAGCTTAATTTAGATCCCTTTGCTTTGCTCAAGGCTTTCATTAAGACTGAAAAAAAGAAAAATGTCCAATTGACCTTTCTCTTAATTTAAAGTAAGAACCAATATTGAAACAGCAGCTTATTCCTGTTGCTTTGCGTTAAATAAACCCTTGCAGGGTTTTGATCTATGGGCTTGGGGGTGCAAGTCTGTAGAGAGAGTTCATTTAAGGCTGCCACCGTTGAATCTAATCATCTCTGAGCGTTTGTGCATGTGCTGAGTCACAACATAGCAAATGAATTCACGTCTGTTTGACACAATCAGTAGAGCCACACAAACACATAGAAACATCAGTGATAGGGAGAAAAGTCAAGATGACCTAAAACTGACCTGATCTGTTTACTTATTAGACAGAGGACGTTTGTTTTCCAAGTGACTGGACAGTTTCCAATCACTGTTACTGTTAATTGCTATATATGAAAAGAATGACCCTGTGTTTAGAACAGTGCAAACCTTCAGATATAACGTGACTGTTCAAGGAAAGAGGAATTATAAAGACATTTCCTCAACCATCCTTTGAAATGTGTCTTTTGTCCTAATCATACCTTCTTAGTAACACTTCTAAGTGTTTTGCTATCTGATGCTGCATGGCTGAAGATGAAGAAAGAGAGCAAAGAAGTGACCTGCATTCCCTTTCTCCCATGCCAGCTTTCATTACTGAAGCCTTAATCTTCATGTTTCCTCTGGCTGCTGGTTCATTTTCTCCTCTTTCTCCTCTTCAACAAAGAGACTAATAGCTCAGCAGCGCCTCTCTCTCGCTCCAGGCAGCAACCTCGGTCCCATGAGTGCCTCTCTATATAGTGCACTGGCATTATCTCCTCGTGTTAAATTAGACTTAACGCCTGGATAAGATAGACCGAGTCGCTCAGGCCATTACAGCATGCTTTCGTGGGCCAGGTCACGCCCAGCACAGAATTAAAAGTCTACTTGAGACTTTTCTAAGTGATCTTCCTTTAGGTGAAGATCTGTGGTGCATTTACTGCTAAAAGTCCCTCTCAAAGTAGTCAGGATGGTAAGCAGCTCAAAAATAACATTTGGTGCCGACTTAAGATGGACATCTTTATAAGCCTTGCATAACGTGACCAGGATATTCAGTCGAAATCACTGTTTTTTCACAGTAACCTCCGTTTTGAGGTAGAAAAGCTTCAAATGCTATTTGCACATCCGTCATGCTGTGTTGATTAGAATATGTTTCTGGCAAGCACAACATCAGCCCGTGCACATGGCTACATGTGGAGCCCACTGGAAAAACAAGCACTTGTTATGGAGAGCTTTGTCAAGTGTTTGTTCTGCAAATGGTGAGATTGTCAGGAGAGCATGAGCCTGAGAGTGAACATTAAGGCAGGTTGCCAGGTAGATATGGATTGTCTAAAAGAATGAGGCAGCTAAAAAAATACAAACAGTATATATTTACTTTAAAAGAGACAAATAAGGTTTAGATGGTGGAAAAAATGAATAAAACAGGCATTACAGAAGTTGCAAGGATGCGTGGTAATTATTACTATTACAATTAGTTCAGATTGTAATAGCACTATTTTCTCACCTGCTCTTTATGCATATGCATATATGTGGTTGAGCAGTCAGCTGATTCACACTTTGTAATTAGTTGGATGCAGTCCTCTGTTATGTCTAGCCTCAGAATGCCTTCATAAATTAGTTTTACAGCAATCATGTGATTATGGCTTCACTCCAGCAAAGACAGCTCACGTGTAGCTTCTGTACTTTCAAACATTGCTTATGTTCCAGTCAAAAGCCTCTGGGAATGGTACGCATGGACGAAAATATAAAAGACACTCCTGTTAGTGTCAGCTCTAGCCAGCAGCAGTTTCACTTTCTGTAGTCTGCGCACAAGTAGTGAATGTTTGTATTGAAATCACCAGATGAGTATCCCATCAGTACAGTATGCCCTCAGGTTCCAGTAATAGATATTTCTTCATGGGAGATGGCAGAGGCAGCTGTGGGACGCCTCTGTGGGCGAACCCACCCAGGCTGGCCCTGATGGCACACCTGGTCAGGTGGAGCAGGCTGCGAGGGGTGTTGGTGCAAACAGCAAACAAGGAGTCGTAGAAGTCTTTATGTCGCTGAGGAAGCAAAGAGTCAAATTCATGTTGGGGAAAATTACGTTTTTTACCATTCAGGTGACACTTTTTCTTTTCACGTAGAGTAGATCCTTTCATTACCTTGTAGCTGTCATCTGGAATGGCAGGCCTCCACTTCTTTGTGGGCTTTAGGCGTTCGTAAGAGTTGACCATGATTTCCACTGCTCTGGGGTATTCATGACATGCCTGCAGCACCTGCACAGAGCGACACACACCATGACACTACAAGGACCTTTCGTCTAATACCACAACTGTCCACGTCTCTGTACCTTATGGAACTGGGGTGGGTAGATCCGTGCTGCGTTGAAGTTGAGCATTAGCTGATAGCAGAGCTCGGGTATGGCCATAGGCCTGACATCCGTCACTTTGAGGAGATACTGGATGGGAGCACAGCCATTGATGTCCATGGCTCTTGTGTCTGCTCCGGCTTCCAGCAGCATCTGCATCAGGATGTGATCACAGTTCCAGGCTGCCTTGTGAAGAGCTGTTTTATGGTCCTCCTCCTGGAGGTTGGGATCTGGAATAGAAGAAAGCTTTTTAAAAAGAAAAACTCAAAGCCCTCATGGTGCACAACAAAGACAATAGAAGTAAAAAAAAAAGTGTGAAATGATTCTCAAAACTCACTTGCTTGGTGGTCTAGCAAGAGGCGGCAGACAATATGATGGTCTTCACTGTAGGTTTGCTCTTTAGTGTCAAATGCCCAGAAGGCTGCAGTCATCAGGGGGGTCTCTTGGAGAGAGTTGACTGCATCCACAGTTGCTCCGTGGGCCAAGTAGAGAGCCACCAGCTCCGGGACTCCAAATCTGGCTGCTGTGTGCAAAGGTGTGTCCTCCTCATTGTTGTGGCTGGGCATATTGATATCTGCACCTTCATGAGAAAAAAGCAAAAGCTATTTGTGTTCATTTAAACATTCATCTAATATATCTGTCTATCCCTGCATCCTCCTCTCCTGACCTTTGAAGATGAGCTGCCTGGCACAGTCCGCAGACTCCGTGGTGACGCAGTAGTGCAGCGGCGTGTGTCCGCTGAGAGACAGGCTGTTGACCTTCGCTTTGTGAGCCAATAGCAAGGCAACAAAGTTGCTGTTGCCGACTTTACAGGCCACATGCAGCGGAGTCTTCCCATTGGGCATTCGGTTGATGGCTGCACCTTCCTGAATGAGCACCAGCGCCGTCTCCAGAGCGTTGTACATCACACACACATGAATACCCATCGCCCAGGACATCTCCAGTTTATAACCTGGGAGCCAATAACCTGAAGCATACAAGACAACCAACACAAGAGTTGTTCAGCCTGGAGCCTAATGATTATTTCATAATACTTGAAAAAAACAAAAACAATGTCTTCAAGGGGGGAAAGATCCAAAGGGCTTATATTACTTCTGAGTCACAGTAGATTTCCATCTCATAATGGCTTGTTGCCTGTAGCCTGGCAGTATGTATTTAATTTTAACTCACCTCAGAAGAATGTTACTGTCACAACTAGCTATAGTATTCATGGGGATTTAACACCACCTAGTGGATAAACTACAGAACTAATCCTTTACCTGACATTCAGGACGTATTTACAATCAGTTCCTCTTAATGTTTTGTGGAAATATCTTACTATTTTGTTGCTTGGCTAGTTCCATTTGGAACTACATGATTATTATTCTTTTTCATCCATAAACACTTGATATAGTACATAAAACATTATGTCACCATTCATGGAGTTTCTGCAGGTGAAATGAGGATAGGTCTCGTTCTCCCCACCTTGTTTGTATGAGGCCAGTATCATGCCCGGGTCCTCCACCTCCAGCACAGTGTCAATGTCTAATTTCCCAGTGCGCAGAATTTGCAGGACCTCTTGAGCATTGTTGGCCTTCACGGCCTCCAGGAACTGTTTCTTCAGCTGTTTGACAGCCAGCTGTCTTGGGCTCAGTTCCTCCATGAACACGAAAGAGAGGCCTCGTTCCTCACGTGGCACAGCTAAACCAGACACTAATGTTCTCCACACGGCATGGAGAAGATTGAAAATGAACACACAAACGGTGATAATGAAGGTTTCAACCATACCCACAGAGAAAGGCCTTCATGAGCCCAGCCATCAGAAATGGGAGGTGCATGAGGAAGGAGGGCAGAAATGAAGTAGGAGAAGAGGGGCAACAAGTGACAGGGGGAGCAATGAGAGGGAGAAAAATAGACCTGGAGCAAAATTAGGCTGAATATAAATAGAAAGGAGAGAGGGAGGGGGTGGAGGGCTACAGCTGGCTGCAGTGACTGACTTCTGCTCGGATGTCCACTGAAAGAAGGGCATCACGTGGTGGATGGTCATAACAGGCCATGTGAACATGGCCTGGGATGGCAAAGGTTTCAGAGAGAAAGTTGCGTATTGTGTTCTATTTTAACACAACCAGCAACTGACCGAGTTCATACTATTTTGTCAACCATGAGTAACTCTAGACAGAAACTAATGAAAAAGGAACAATCATTAATGGTCATAACACTGAATTTTGCACCCTGTGTGGCTGCATGGGGCAGTTTTCTGTCTCCAGGTGACAAATGACCACAACACTATGTAGAGGAAATGAGGCAAGTGGTGACAAAAGAAGAAATGAAAACAAACCACAGACAGTGACTGCACATTTTATTTAGTGTGACAGGTAGCTGCCCTTTCAAACTTTTCAGAATGCGAAAAAAGAGAGCAACGTAATGACAAAAAAGGGTGGAAGAGGGGAAGAAGCACAGCTTTTAAAAAGAGTGAAAGCACAGCTTGCAGTTTGTGGTGATTATCTTTTGCTCTTTAAGTACACGACGAAAGACAAACCCTTCCGGGCACGACTCAAACGTTTTGTGTTCTCGCCAGCCAGGAGCACCAGGGTCTCATCCACACGTTGGTTTCATCATGCCAGGCAAGCTCAGTCAAGCACATAGAAAAGACCCGGAATCACATTTTGGCCTCAGGTCTGACCTTTTAGCCTCCTCAGCCCTCGGACAAACTGTGCACACACACTGACACAATAGAAAAACAAGGCTTCTTTAGGGTTCTTACAGCATATTGCTCTCAGTGTTTTTACTATACATACAAAAGAGTCAAAAGAGTGCAGTCGGTTGACTGACTTGAGGTGGGAAGGAGGGGAGGAGTATTCACAGAAAGGTTCAGGTGTTACAAAATATTTCATAAGAATACATCATGAGCAGTTTATTGGAGTAGCACTGGAGAAGCACTAAGGTTGTATTAGAGGAAAAACACAAGCATGATGGGAGAATATTACTTGCATTTCCAAACTTAAACTCCTTCATCTGACAACCATTTGAATCTAAAATCGCTTTTAATGACTTTTTAATTATGTTTTGGCAATACGAAATAATCATACAATTCTGGATAAATCAATATTAGGTGTTAATAATACTCTTATTTTGTATATGTTATCATAAACAGTAGTCAGTTGCTTCATTAAATACAGAAATAAATAAATAATAACATCAACAGATTAGTGATACCTGTATTACTGTGGCATTGCACGGAGGTATCTGTAACTCCTACTATTCATCTTGTTCTAAGCGTGTCAGCAGCGCACCAGGCAGGGCCCCTTTTAAGGGAATCAAAACCAAAGCTGCCTTCGTTTCTTTCACGATGACACCGGCGTCTCTATATTGAAAGTAAACCTACGGAATGATTCTTGGGAATGATAAAGAAGTAACACAGGGAACATGTCTCTCAGTGAGCGTCATAATCCTAAAACAAGAAGAACTGCATAAAATACGTGTCAAAATCATTTCAAAAGGTAGATTATTTATTACTTTTTTTTAATCTAACATGTGAATCAAAATGTTTTAAGTATTAGAACTGGTTTAAATAAGAAAATTAAAACTATATTGCATCCATCAGGTGCAATTTCCAGTGTTTACATCAGTAGTATCAAGGCAGACAGTTTCTGGAGTCACCACATCTGCCCTTGATCACAGAGAGGACCCATCTTTATGGCAGCATTCCTAAATATTATTCAGAATATTCAAAAAGTAATTCGCATGGTGAACATTGTGATTTTTATGACAGAAATAAAACAACAAAAAGTAATAGGAAATGTTTAGTCTACTGTATGTCTGTTTCGACACTCACACAGAAGCGGGCAGAGTTCAGAAAAATTCTACGACTCTAGAACTTCTAAAGGCAGCAGCGGGGTATTACTTTGTTATTCAGAGAGAATATAAAAAGAGGTTAAAAGCAGGTTACAAGCGGAGTCAAAGCAACATTATGCATATAAGCAGCAAGGTGTCATTTCGACTTTTCTTTTGTTGATTTATGTGGTTCGGGTTTGGTGAATTACAAATTTCATGAGTACATTGTACCTGAAGTCTCCGTCCAATGTGTACAGTGTGTCCTCTTTGTCATTTATACTGCGTGGACTGCTTTTGTGTGGTACATGAATACTGTTAAGGAACATTGGAGAAGCCAGAACAGAGGTTCAATTTACAGTGTTTGCACTTCCAGTCTTCCTTCAAGTACTGAGAGAGTTTGTTTCTCCCTGTGAAACTTTGTTCCCACTTCAGTTCCAGTGTTGCCTTCTTCAGTAGTGAAAGGAAGCAGCATGGGGACACCCAGTGGCGGGAGATGAATACTGCCTCACATATTCCGCCACACAGGCCTGACCTGTGTTTGCTTGGTCAACGCAATGGAGTGATTCTGCCGATCTGCGCATCTGAACAGGATATACACAAGTCTATCAAAATGGCACGTCAGACGTATCTATATCTGTATTTATCACTGTACATGTACATGTTCGTCATGTCTAAGAAGGTGCTGTGATGGGTCAGACAGACGGCGCTGAAGATGATACGGGGACGAGGGTTAGGTGCACTTCTAACAGACTTACTCTGGATATGAATAAATAAACCCAATTTACAGCAATAAACAGCAAAATAAATAGAAATTAATAAATTCTTAAATGTCTAAAAACATAGGATGGTAGGTGTAAAATGAGGCAAATCAGTGGGGCAGCATCTTATCATCCAACAGCTCATTTTGGTTTAATTTGCTTGGTGAAAAAAAATCACCCAACAATCTCCGACGGTCGGGTGTGTAGCGCCACCACTGAGAACTGACTGAGCAGGCGTCCCTCGGGGTTCGTTCGTGGGTCCTACTGACGCTCTGCTCCTCGAGATGCTACTTGGTGTGGTGCTACAGTAAAGCGGGAGGTGACCTAACAATTCGCGTCACTCTGCCGCGCTCTCTTTGCGCGCCTCTTTCTGCTGCTGCTCCAGCTCTCTCTTCCGTAGTTTCTCGCGCTGTTTCTCCACTTTCTCTCGGTTCCTCTTGGCCTTCTCCATCAGGACTTTAAGGTCTTTGATCTTTTTCTTGATCAGGGCACGTTCCTGGGAAGAAGTAACTCCGAGGGCCTGAGACAAAAATTAACGAAACTAGATTTTTGAGGCTGATACTAATATTGGAATTTTATTCAAACATTAATAACTACAACACTGTATCTGCCAATATGTGTCTCTTTTAAAAAAACAAAAAAATATTTTGATCTTTACATTTGTTTTAAGAAAAGGGACAAATATTTGGCATTGCTGTGCCGCAGTTTCTTGCACTTACTGGCCAACATATATGCCAAAAATGATATGGATTTCAGTTGATTCTTATATAGTATTTGAGCAGAATCAGTGCACAATTTATGTATGAAAAACCTGACGTTTTATCTGACCTTCAGTTCAGCGCTCTCCAGCTGTAGCAGCTGTTCTCCATCTATGTTTTGGGCAGTGAATTCTGGGATATGGTGTTCTAAGTTGAGGCCCATGAGCCAGCGGGCCACTTGCTGGGAGGTCCACTCTGTGATGCTGCGGTTCTGCCACTGATGCTGCTTTGGATACTGTCCTTCGTCAAGGATCTGACGCAACGAGACAGAGAGATTTCAAACACCAGCATACAATATTTGACCATGAACTAAAAGTGTATATTCCACAGAAAGGCGCATAGTAAGGCAGAAGAAAATGAGTTCACATGACATCAACAACAGACAATTGGACATTTCCCAGTTCTAGTCTGTGGAAACAATTCATATCATCTCTCTTCATACCACAAATTACGTTTAGGGACGAGGCACAGACAAATGGCTTCTACTCAGACAACACACAACAAAGACACACATGCATTACAACACAAGTCTCTGGAGGCTTGCAGCCTCAGTCTCACCTCGTCATCTATCATATCCAGACTCTAAATGTGGCGGCATTTAAAACAACAGAAGATGACTGGGTTGTTAATAGAGAAAAATAAACAATACAGCTTCCACTACAGCAGGTCTGACCAGCATTTGAATACATGAGCCTAAACTGGGGCATTGATTTGTAGTCTCAGTTATTTGCATTTAAATGTACACTTTAAGAAAGAAAGTGACAGACATTTTTACGAAATTGCCATCTGTTAGCTTAATGTTGTGAATTAAAAACATAGCTTTTTCTCATGCACTGAACACAAGCTTGCACAACAGTGAACTCCTATAAAATAATAAAGGTGAGTTTATACTGTACATGTACCTCGTCTGAGGAGAGCACCAGGGTGTGTGAGCGTCCTGACATCTTGGCTTCACTCAGCAACCCACTGATCTCCACTGAGCTGCTGCTGCTGGCACTCAGATCATCGTTCAAAGTTGGTCCCTGAAAAATCACCAGCACACTTCTAAGACTGGTGGTGGAAGCCAACTGGCTCTGAGGCGGAATTTAGTTGATTAGACAGAGTGCTACTCCATTAGGATTTCTTAAACACAGAGACTGGACGAGGGGCGAATGAATCAAGAAAATGGAAGACTTTTCCTCAGAGTATGTAACACAATGATCGATGTGCTTCTTCCTGATATTTGACAGTCAATAAAAAGTAGATCTGACTAACATATTTAAGCAGTTTGATAGATTGCATGAATGCAGGGCGGCACACATCCCTCATCTTTAAGATGATCCATTACGACACAAACTGTGAATTTGATTAGTGGTCAGAAATGATGTAGCTGGATGCAGTCCAACTCCAAAGATCTCTCTCTTTCTCTTTGTCCTTGTGAGTGTGCGAGTGTGCTTGGACAATTATGGAATTGCAGCATTAAGATTGAATCATCCAGAGATGAGCTGCTGCTGACTGACAATCAGGAGAAGAAAAGTGCAGCACTTGATCTGTAGGAAAACATGGCTGCAGGCCAATATCTTTTTATAGAGCAGAGTATTATACCTCCTTTTTTCCTGGAATATACTGTATTTTTACACGTCCTCCGAGGAAAGAACAGATTTACTGAGTGTCAAAGACAAAGTGTGATGATATATTCATATAAGATTTTGAGATCAAAGTGCACAGCTTGGTCTTGCACTTAGCTATATACTATAGCTTGAAGGAGTTCTTTGAATCTCAGCACTGTGTGAGGTAAAAGCGAGACTAATCTCACAAGTTCAGCTTTTCAGCCTCCTGAGCTGAATCCTCACTTAAAAGCTCCACATAACTATACATTCTGCAGTGTTTTATCCTCTGATGTGCACTCGTTTTCAGCTGAGAGCATGTCCTTGGAGAGAGAAAGTTGGATTGGTGCAGAATCAAAAATAATCTCCTGCTGAATCCCATGTTAACTACATCTGATATTAAACAGGATTACAAACAGTTTTCTTGCACATTCCTGCGCCGCAACAAATGGCCATGTTGACAGCTTCAGTCTTATTGTATCAGTACGACATTTAGCTGATTCACAGCACATGATGACACAAACTGATGTGCACATTGAGCTCATGGAAAGATTTTTTGCAGAAAAATTTGAGTAAAAACAGGCCATATGACTGCTAATATGAACATTTTTACAGTGTCACTCATGACACACTTAAGAGTACGAGACATTTAGAATCATGAAGGTCTACTCGTTGATTATGTTGCAATTAATAATACAATTACAAATTTCTATGATTGCGGTACAATTATTTCCTTTGTTAATAAACCCCATTTACCTCATTGCCATTTCAGTAGATTGAGATGTAATTGAACAAAACACAAGATAATACAATACCAAGTAATATGAATAGGAGAAGAAGTGGGGCCATGTGAGGGAGTTCTGTGCAGACAACAAAATACATCAAACAATAAGAAAAAAGTATGTAAGTATCGGTATGTGTTTGGCAAAATGCCTGACCTGACTGAACTAATAGTGACTGACTATAGAGGGCGAAGAAGCGTCCTTTAATGTTCTCGCTGTAAAGTATCTGTAAAGTGAATCACTGTTTGCTCGATGTACAGTTGCCAAACCTCGTATACCTTGGCCTTGAGTTTCTCTGGACTGTCCTCTGCTGACTGCTCTGTGGAGCTGAGAGAGAGAGAGGGAGAGAAGGAGGAATTAATTAAAGCTCACTGGTGACGATTACTGTAGTAAACCTTCATGAACAGTTTACCAGAGATGGACTCATTTAGTAAAGATACAACACCAAATAGTCTGTCTTTCTGCTGGACCATTTCCCATAATGCATCATTCACAAGTTCATGTCAGAGAACCTGCAGGAAAATATTGTTTACCTGTTTCCAGGCGAGGCTCTGGGATCTTTGTCCTGCACTTTAGTTTTCCTGAGGGAGGACCTGAATGAACAAATTGAATTGCATTTTTAGCTAGCATGTGCACAACTCAAAACAAGAATATTGCATTCCACTGGTTGTTGTCGTACCCGGGGTCCAGAGCTTGTCTGTGTCCCTCCAGACTGTGAGAAGGGCTCGACATCGCAGGAGACTGAGAACCTGTGATCACACAACACATGGAGATCTTATTCTTTCTTCAAGTGACGAGCTTACATGGTGAAAAAAGACAAATATGATGTTGAGAAAAATGTGAAAATTGGACTGTTCCTTCATTACGGGATGTGAGGGTGCAGGTTTAGATTAGATTAGATTGGATTAGATTAAACTTTATTGTCATTACACATATAAATACAGAGTAATAAAATGCAGTTTAGCACCTAATCAGAAGTGCA
>JBAJHX010000040.1:8413683-8432857 GCA_037176925.1 Amniataba percoides
ACACACACACACACACACACACACACACACACACACACACACACACACACACACACACACACACACAGACAAACAAAAGACCATAAAAACAACCATGATTTAGCCGGACAAAGTGAAAAGATGTTCTCTGTTATAGATTTGTTCATTAAAAGCATCTTTCCATGAATTAAGTGCATGTTTTCTTTTGTTCTAATCGTATTAAGAGGCACTTAAGCTGGCCTGGCTCCAGTGTTGACACCCCCATTAAATAGAACTACCAAAATAGAAGAAAAAGAAAAAAAAAACATCAACTCAGTTAAGATATCCCATCTTCCTCCCTGTTAATTAAGCAGGCACTTATTTTTCTCCTCATTCCCTGAGTGCACAAGATGTTGTCAGAGACCAAAACGGAAATAATTTAAATCAGAAAGATCATTTCAGCAGATTTTGTCTTCTCCTCCCACATGCTCTCGCTCTCTCCTTTGTATCCTGTTCCAGTCGTCTTCCTCCGCCCCCCCCTCCATCCTGTTTTAATATTGCATAATGGGCCGCATCTTTCGGATCGGAGCAGATCCAATGACTCTGTTATCCCGTTCGCACTGTTACAGTATCACTGATGGCACTTCTGCGCGCACACTGTGTTCTGACAGATGCAGTCACTGAAATAAAGCCAGCGGGGCTTAAAAAGACTCGAGGAGAACAAAGCTAGACAGATGTGCTCAAAAGGGATTACGGGTTTGTTTTTGTTTGTGGAGGTCCAAAGCGAAGCTGCAGTCAGAGGGGAAAGAGCACGTGAAGGTTAAGGCAGTGGAGGGAGGAAGACGTGCGTGTAAGAACTCCAGGCCTCGTCCCGTGTGTGTGTGTTCATTTCGCGTGTCTGTGGCTGTGTCTTTTCAATGTCCTTCACAGGTCGGCAAGAGTCAATAAAACTGCAGGGGCTAAAAAAAGGTTGCGTCAATGTTGCTGAGTTGCATCACGGGTCATTTTAAGGACAATATAAAAAGGTAAATAATATGGAAAAAGAGGAAATGCAGTAGAGAAAAGGTTTTGAATGTTTGTTTAAGACCATATATCAAATATGAATATGTGAATATTTAGATGTTTTGTTGTTTACTCTAGTATAGTATCATTAATAGTTGGACATTTTGGTAACTAAAGTTTTTAACTTTCTCGTTGAAAGTTGGATGGAAAAATTGATTCCACCCTCGTTGTCTGGTCAATAGAAAGCGAGAGTCAGGAGACTGTTAGCTTAGCACAAAGACTGGGAACGGGGGAAACAGTTAGCCTGACTAAGTCGATGTCTTAGAAAAGAAATCTGCTAACTAGCATCTCTGAAACTCATTAACTAACAACTAAACAAATATTTAGTTTGTTTAATAAAAAACAATAAGTTGTTTTTGTTACAAGTCACTACACCCGACAAAAAACAGTTTGCAAGTACCCACAACTTGGTTTTTGCTTTTTGTTTGGTTTAAAACAAATGAGATATAACAAGTTAGTAAGTGAACTTTAGAGATGCTGGAAGGTGAAATTCTCTTCGGACAGAGTCAGATTTCCTTTGGTTATTTTTTGTCATTATGCTGATCTTAATGATCTAGCTTTGAGCGTACTGGACAGATATGAGAGCCTTTTTCAGAGACATTATTTGTCATTTGTCTCGTCACAAACACACCTCTGGCTTGTGCTGCAGCCCTTTTAGGACTGCGCTGCTGAGCGCTGAGCCTCTCGGCACTGTTGCTGTTGTTGTTGTTGACCTGGATGCCATTCTGCTTCATCAGCTGCATTAGCTCGGACTCTAATGCTGCAATCTGTGGAGGGACAGGAACCGATCAATGTTAATCAGCCGTAGGCATTTACCTGTCAAAACAGCTGCTTTTAAAGCACTGAAATAAAATGACCTACGTGATGAGAAGCACATAATTCATCTTTTGATTCCATTTGGGAAATCTCTTACGGGGAGGTGGCAAAGGGCACATAAAAAGCACAAGTGAAGAATTTAAATACCCAGTACATTTTATCCAGCATGTCACTTTAGATTGAGCATGAACTCCCCGTCTTGCTGTTGGCTTAAATTCCACATTATGCTATTTTCCCACCACTTTTGCTTGTGCCACACTTCACCATTCACCGCTTACAACGCAGTGCAACGGGAGAATAAATGCTCAGTGTGCAGAATAATAGTAGGGGACAGTTGGGTTGACTGCCCATTTAACTGTGGGGCACGGCCTGAGACTTGAGCAGAAAACAACGCTAGTGTCATGTCTTAAGACTGGCAAAGCAGAAAATCAATACAGAGTTTGACAACAGAAGCGACCACAGGCCCCTGGACACCAAGTCTGCTGTCACTGTCCAAGGAGAGGAAAAGCTTCCTCTGTGCGGCTGATGTGTTGCAGATATTTCAGATTCTGTCTTGAGTGCTGTCACAAGACAAACTGATCTTTGTGGTCATGTTCATACCAGGATCTGAATTTAATTTCTCCTCCACATTTACAGGCTACGAGAGAATACAAAGTGCAAAAGCCAACGATCTTCATCATTAAGCACAACGAAGAACTGCAGCACTTGTTAGTTCATTTTCACTTCAGGGATTTCTGGTGTCTTTTGAGGCCAATATTCTGAATGTTGCAGACACAGACAGAAAAAGTAAAACACAGAGAGGTACGTAGAGAAGGATGGAGGTGAGAGATTGACGCCGTAAAAAGATCTTGTTCACCCTGACTTGCAGTCCCTGGATCTCAGCCAGGTGAGCTTTCTCAGCCTCCTCCAGCCGCCTCCTCTCCGCATCCTCTTTCTGGATAAACTCCACTTCTCTGTAGAGACAAGAGGGGAGGGGGGAAACGATCGTAACGTGCTGAGCAGGTTGTGTGTTAACACGGGAAAACTAGAAGTTGATGTGTACGCGCATGTTTTGCCACGTGAGGGTGCCTCTTGCTCCGCCGTGGCGACGAGGGAGCCGAGGTCATTTCAGGACTTTACTGTGACTCATATCACTCTAACCCTGCTGCTCACTGCGAACACACTCACACACATCTCCACCTTAAAAACACACATAAATTTACATCCATAAGAATGCTAAATTCATCCGTTTCCTCATGCCTGCTTTGCCCTTCTTGGTCTGTGAGCTCGCCGTCTCTACTCTGCAGCTCGGTCCTCTGCTTTGGATCAGCATGAAGAGTTTGTTTCATCAGTTAGCTTCCCTTTGGCCTGCAGGGCCAGAGCCAATTAGTGGCAGTCAAACTGGAGCTGAGCAGGAGAGGTTGTGATGGGACTGACCAAAGAGATCAGTGCACTGAAAAGCAGGAAGGCTGCGCTGCATTAGAATGGAAACTCAGCCCGTACTGTTCAAATGGGATGAGACTCGGGCTATAAAAAGAACTGCTCTACCTCACAGATGGAGAGGAAGTGAGGCCGGTGAAGGAATAATGAAGGAACTCACTGGACATTATTTATTAAGGCATGCATTTAATGGCAGGATTGATGCAATGATGTCACTTAAGAGATGTTTTGGATAATAATGGCGCCATAAATTATGTTTCATTTCAAGCCTGTCTCAGCACGTCAAAGATCAAGAGTTGATTAAGGAAAGGAGTTTTATGACTGCATTACACTATGACAACAGGCAGGTCTGAGCAGGAAGAGAACAAAAAAGAGACAAACTAAAGATGCATCAACCGTTTTGGGTCAAAATGACTAATTGGATCAGATGTAGAAGCTTGTGTGTGGACCTTGAGTTAAGTTCCACACCAATACACAAAGGACCTCCCAGTTCATGTCGTGTATTTGAAATTTGCAAGTTATACCTCTGTATGTGTTACAACTCTGTTACAGCTGTGTGACATGCAAATTTCCAGAAGCCGGCAATAAATAGGTTTCACGCAAAAACCTTGAGGGAACATAGGACAAATGTGTGCCTGTGAAATGAAACCAACAAATGTAATATTACAGCCATTGAAAACTGAGCTGAAATGACTAAATGATTAAGGAGTAACATTGCATCTTTAATTGTTTTATATGTACCTGCAATGAATATTAGCACTTGATTAAAATGTTTCAAGTAAATAAACATAATCCTTCTTGGTTGTTTTTTAGCCAAATCTGTGCAACTTTTTTTTTTAAGGCAAGACCAAATAGCATGACAAACGTATTAATACCCCACATTATTTTAAAACTGGTTGCAGAAAAATGAACACTAGTGGAGATATTTTTGTTTTAAGTTTAATTTTGAAAAATAAAAAGTTCCAAACTCTGAGTACGTCAGTATAAAATTACCCTTCTTTGCCTTATCCTGTGCAGTTCATAGACTAAAAGCACAATTTCTGACTGGAATGAACAAATAAATTATAATCCTAGATTAGGATGAGCTCAGGTTCACTTACTTTTGCTGGAAGTCTTTGATGAGTTTCTTGGCTTTGTTGTACTTCTTCTCTAGAGCTTGGTACTGTGCCTGGGCCTCCTTCAGGTGCTCGTTGACTGTGTGGCAGAGGGTCTGCGCTTCGATCCAGTAGCTCTCCAGCTTCAACATCCTCTCCTTGTTCTCCTCGATGCTGGCCTTCAGCTGGCTCTTCTCCTTCTCCCAGCGTTGCTTCTCCCTCTCCACCGACGCCAACTGGGAGGGGACAAAAACAGCAAAACTTAGCACATGGAAAGTTTAAACAGGACAATACTTTTTTTTGTTATGCTTATGTTATGTTATGCTTGTTATGCTTAACATCATCCCAAAAAATATTTAATTAGTTAAGACCACAGAATCAAGTTTCATTCAGAGCACGATCACTTTCTTTATAGAAGTTGATCTCTCCATACCCCTCAGAAAAGCGTTTTAGATGCCACTTCTCTAATGAATTTAATCATGTCAGCTCTCATTAATGAATTTGTAATTTAATCAAACTAGACTATTAATATTTGATAGAGCGTATAGGTTCAGATAAAAACAGACTCTAGTTAAATAGATTCTAGGAAATGGAGTAAACTTTTGAGGAAAATAACTTTTTTCAGGACATGGCTAATAAATAATAGCCATTCAATTACAGACTATTTGTATTAAGTGCAATCGTGAAAGCAACTAATGCAGTCTCTTGCATGATTGATTCTTTTGCTAGATAAATATAGATTTGTAACAGTTTTTAAGCTTTTGGAGCAGACACAGAATCTTTAATAGGCATTTCTTTAATAAAATAATCAGCTTTGTATGTTTAAATAACAAAATATATTTTTAAAGCTCTCCCACCAAACATGAACCCCTGCTTCCTCTGCTACCCTGCCACGGGTCCCACATTCATTTACGAATTGTTTGAACTCTGACAAACTTCTGCCATATCCACCCACAACCAGCCCGCGCGCTGACAGTTTTAATCTCTTACCTTGTTTTTGAGCTTCTGGATCTCGGCCTCGGTCACTGTGTGTTTGATCTGGAGCTGTTGGGAGCAGAGGCGGAGGAAAGAGAAGACAGGAGAGAAAAGGGAGGGCGGTCAGATAATCTAATGCATGGCTGCGCAGGCTCTCTCCGCTGTCGATACAGCGTGACGGACGGAGGCAGCCGACCCCGTCCTCCCCTGACAGCATCCCAGCTCCACCGCTGACACACAGTCTCAGAGGGGAGGCGAGAGATAGACAGACTGAGATAAACAGCTAGATAGTTAAAAAGTTATTTAACATCGCATTTAAAAAAAAAAAATCTGCCATTTCTTTTTCTAATGCCTTGTCTAAAACTGTTAACATCTGATCTAAACTTTAGGAAAAAAAAGAAATGTAGATTTTCTGAAGCGTGTCGTCTTCGATCGACGGAGTTGAAACTGGAGAGAGAAAAGCAAAGGAGTTACGGAAGAAGTTGAGATGAGCAGTCATTTAGAGGCAGACACAGTGAGGGAGAGAGGGATAATGACCGAGCAGACATGAAGAGAAAGAGCTGGATGCGGAACAAGAGAAGTGGAAACGGGAGCAAATGAGACCTCGAGTAAGTGAGGCAGAAAGAGAGAAAAAGGGAAATAGTAGCATCGGGCGCTGTGCGAGAGTCTGAAGTGTAAGTCTGACCATACTCAGCTTTCACCATTTGAAGCCTGATTCTCTTTCTCCTTGAAGGAAGCATTCACCATTTTTCCAACCAGTCCTCAAACGAGAGCCCATGTGTACATGACAGTTTTTGCTCGCTCTTATCGTTCTTCCTGTTCTGGAGATCCTCCTCCAACTTTGCATCCAGTGTAAGAGTTTGGGGACAAAATGCGCCATCAGTTCTCGTTCTGAGTAAAAACACACTTCAAAGCTTATCGCAAGTTATTATGAAGCTTTCCCGGTCTGAGACTAATCAAGTTGGTATCTTCTAAAGCTGCAGTCATTTTCGTATTAAATTCTCGCTTTGTGTTATTATCCCTCCTCTGCAGCTGAGCAATAAAACACTGTCTGGGGAAACAAAGAGAAGCAATCTGTCCTAAAAAGACTGTAACTTTGGAACGCTTGATTTAACTTGCTTAGCCTGCTGAAGTCTCCATCATGTTCACATAAACTTTGTTAAGTATTTCCACACAGAGCGAGTACTGTGGATTTTGTCCCTTTCTGTCTTTTATTGTCCACTATAAAGCAGAGAAGTTATGACAGTAAGCTGCCTAAATCTATGTATGAGCATGTGAGCATTGTTTTAAGACAGACTTAAAAATATGTGAACCTATCCTGTAAATTCTGCTTCAGTACATTTACAGCTAGAATATTATTTCATTGAAGCTTTATGATTCTTAAAAGTGAGTGGAAAGTTTCTTATGACTACATTATTAGATCAAATGGAAATATTCAATGTGAAGCGTGCCGGGTTCTAAGATTTAAAGACAGCATTTAATGGTGCGTGTGTGTGTGCCTAGAACAGAGTGAGTGCATCAGCCAATACTGTGTCTGTGCTGACTAAGGCATTAATAATTAGTCTTGCCTCTAAAACATAGTTCATCATCAAACAGTAAATGGACTTGAACAGCAGCCTGGTAGAGAATAATATTTTTTTACTGAGGGACATTAAGAAGATAAAAAGGTTTAAGAAAAATTAGTTTATTATCAAACTGCAAGATATTTTCACTATCACATTTTGTTCCTGTTGTTTTTAAGAAAAGCTCACTTTATTTCCCAGCCTGGCTTTTTTTTTTTTTTTTTTACATTGGAGTGTGTTTAAGGCAGAAAAGACAGACAAGGAAGAGGTGGGAAATGGAGAGCCCCTTAAACGAAAAAGGTAAAAGCTGCACTCTGGGAGAGAGAGGTCAAGATCCAGAGAAAATGAGAAAATGGGACAAATGTATACATCCTGCGAGCAGGGATTACATTATAGTTTCACTCGATATCCCCCGTGGTCTCCGCAGTGCAGCTGAAGCCATTTGTTAAATGTGTCATGCAGCTATTGTGGCACTCTACAGAAAGGCTGAAGTGTTATGGTGCCAAAAGCAGCGCCGGAGCATTCAATCAATATCAGCAGCTTCTCAGCAGCCTGAAAAGCATAAACGAGTTAACAGCCAGCGATTCATTTCCTATTTTGGAGGTTCATGTTTTTTTTTTTAGGGGAGTTCATTGTTAGTGATGGTACCAAAAGTTCAATAAAAGGAGTACTTTTTTTATTCTGGCAGGTCCAGTTGTGTGAAGAGCTGCCAAGATGAGGATATGCAAATACAGGTTTTAAAGTGTCCTCAAACAGGGGTGATTAGAGATGAAATGAGCACAGGTCTCACAACGGTTTTGTATTTGCATGTCTAATCATCCAGATTAGGAATTAGGGAGGAATTAGGTAAGAGGATCTTAGATCTTGACAAAAGAATATAACTCAGCCAAGTAAAGCAGTGGTGCTAGACTCTATTGTGTTGGTATCTTTTGTTGTTTAATTGAATTATCTTTTTTTTTCCTGTGGCTAAGTTACTTAAGTGGGTGTGTGGGTTTATTTATTCGTCTAAATTTATTCTTCAAAGCGTTGAGAGGAAACTGTGGTGGGCTCACATCGGTTGTGTAATTTTCACATTGGGATATTCAAGAGCTGGGAGAAAACAACAGATGAGAAAGTATCTGAGTTTACCTCTCTGAACTTCTGGTAGAGTTTGGTGGCATCTAACTCCGAGGGAGACAAGATGTCCTCTGTTTCTGGTAAGTCAAACACCTCGATGTTCTTCTCCTCGCCTGCCACCGCTGTCCCCGCGTCTTCCTCGTCTGTGGCGTACTCTCCTGTCTGCTGCGAGAGGAAACACAAAGTCAGGCCGCTTTCTGCATGTATGCTGCGTGCAAACGGCGCAGTGTGCAGATGTGAGAGGGATCTACGTAGATCTAGAATTTGAAGTGTGCTTCTGAGGATTCTTCTCCAGGATCTATTTTTACCTAAATGTAGTGGAAATACACGAGAGAGAAAAAAATGGTACTAGCTTCAGCCTCTGTCATTAACCACAATATGATAGAGCCATTAAGTGCATGTAAAAACGCTTTTATAAAATTCAGGTTTAAAAATGAATCCACTAAAATCATATCATCATCATCATCATCAAAAAAAACTCTTTTCACATCCACTCGTGAAAAAAATTCCTCTGTTCGGGCTGCAAGACAGCCTGAGAATAGAGGAACCAGCCAGTCAGACATCCAGCTGTCCAACTGCAGCATCAGTCTGTCTGTCCATCGCTCCTCAAAGCTGCACCAGTCAGAGCGTGTCACGTTGGTCCACCTGCTGCACATCGCGTGTTGAGCACCACCACTCCAATCCTTTTTCCTCATGCCACCCTTTTCCCCCCTACTTTATATTTTTACATAAGTAATGCTATTTTAATGCAACTGGTTATATAAGATTTAGGGTAACCCACTTAGTTGGCCAAAACTTTGTCAAAAATAAATTGCTTTGACAGCCTGGTTGGCCGTGAGTGTCATTTCTATAAAAAAAAAAAAAAAGCCAAAAGATAAGTTTTACTGGCCAAACTTAAAATGTCGCTTTCTATCAATTTTAAACATTAGTCACCATCTCGCCTCAAGTGTAATGAGGTTACAGGTCGAAATTAGTGAGGTTTGAGCCTGAAATAGTGCCTCTAATGGAACTAATGTTAGATTATGGGATGTTAGTGATCTTGGATACATAAAGAAAAAACTCTGACTAATAAAAGTCACCAGAAACAGTTTATTAATACAGCTTTAAATGTTATAACAGGTCAAAAAGACTGAACATTTTGTGGCTTGACATTACTGTGGGCCATTATGCGGCATGTTTTCTGGGCAATTTTTCTTTTTTTCTGATTCTCAAAATACTGTATAATGAATGTTGGCATAGGCCATTAGGCATCGGATCTAAATGGATCGGCTGATTCACTCTTTGGCAGATGACCAACAGAGCCGGATATTTCCAGTGGAGCTGCTCTGTGAAAACATCCCTGTCTCCCTCCTAACATCACATGACTACCCTATCTAACCCTCTCACTTCCTATCAAATATATGGAAATATATTGTTTAACAGTGAAGTGGATTGATGTATTAAATATTCATTGTTCACTTCCCATCTAGTGTCTCTCCCTCCATTTTGTCTGGTCTATTGAGAGTCTATCTTTCCATAATCACTTGTCTTCCTGTCTTGATCTGTCACACACATGTACTGCACATGCGCTCACACACCCAGTCCCATCTCCTCTCTCATCATCTTGGCCTATATTGTTTCCTCATCTCTTTCCACGCACCTCCCTCCATCTATCTCCTCCTCAGATAACAGTGCTCAGGCCTGATTTGTTTGCATGCATGGACGACGCAGAGTCCCATTTCCATAACCAGCTTGCTTGTTGCCATGGTACCAGCATCCTACATTAAGGCTCCATTTATTGAAGGTTTACTGAACACATGGGAGGGCAGTCAAACCAACCAATTTGCATTTGATATATGCGTCGCCTCCTACTTCATGCGCAAGGAATCAGGAGAGGAAGGGATGATTTGAGGAAAAATCTTCTGGTTGTTCAGAGTGTGCTCAGCGTGTGATGATCGGCATTATGAATGCCTAATGTGAGTATGATGTTGACTGTCGCTCACTAGAGGAAAGGTGATAGCTCCTTTGACAGGAGTGCATATGTGCTCAGCTTCAACTTGTGTGAGTGTGTGAGTGTGTGTGTGTGTGTGTGTGTGTGTGTGTGTGTGTGTGTGTGTGTGTGTGTGTGTTTTGCCCAAACTCTGGCTTCTGGCTTCTCAATGTGAATACTATCTGGTTTCTTTAGTCCTCTATTGCAGTAAACTGCACATCTTTGAATTGTGGACGAAACAAGACATTTGAGGACAGAATTTGGAAAACGGTGATCAGTTTATATTTACATTTTATTATTAATCTTATTCCATAATGTATTTAAGGACCTAACAGCAAATCAATTAATCAAGAAAATGCTCAACAGCTTAATCAATAATAAAAATAATTATTAGTTTTACCCTTATATCCAATATTATGTAACTGGACCTAATGTTATTGTTTTGATCACTGGACGTGATAAATGCTTTTGATTTTTAATATAAGCCAAAAACTGTTGCAGCATTAACATCATAAAAGTTACCAGAACTAGGATTAAAATTTGTTACTGTTGTTCATCTCAACACCCAAAATGTCATAACACTGGGAAACTTTTTTTTTTGAAGACCATGATGTATCTGACCAAATAATACAGAAGAGCCTGAAAACGCAAATGAAATAGGAACCTCACATCAGCCAAAATGCATAATAATCCAACATAATGCAACAATTTGTTTTATATAGGGCTTGAATATGAAAACACTATATGTTTAGTTTCACACAATCACTCTCCCATCCTGAGAAAACTGGTCAATTACAGTGCTGCTTATTTTCATAACAACAATTATCTGCAGATTTTTTTAATCTATTTGTCACGTCTTCACATGCCTTGCTTTTTTCCAGTCAACAGTTTAAAACCCATGTAATTTAATTTACACTCTAAACCTAGACCTAAATTGAGTAGTAATAAAGGTGAAGACTTGGACATTTTGTAGTGTGAGCATTTCTACATGCTTTTCCCATGTGTGTGTTCACATTTAACTGGTGACAGATGGCCGTGCATGTGTGTTTGATTACATAATCAAACACACAAATGGACCAACGTGCGTGCGTGTGTGTGTGTGCGTGCGTGTGTTTCTAACTGAAGGAGCATCCCTTCCTCTTGGGAGAGGAGCCCCAGCACCAATAAAGAGCTGTCTGTCACATCTCCACTGGCAGCACTCAGAGTGAGAAATAACCTCCCTCCACGCCCACCCGGCGAGAACTTGTTCTAATATTTATAGAGATATTAATATTTATGAGCCCTTTTATTGCCCCATAGATCTTTCTAATGGTTTTGTAACTGTTTACCCTATCGGCAGTTGCGTGGGGCGTTATTGACGGCTTGGTGGTCAACTGTGGCAGATTTCAAGTGCGTTTTTTTACAGCGCCTTGTAATGTATGTATGGATTAACAATTTGAATACAATCACCATGCTTATGTTTATGTGTCCCTCTGGTGCCAAAGGACGTTCATTCACATAAAAAAAATTGAAGTTGTTCTCTAACTTTATTTTGATCATTTCATTACGTGCACTAGACTTGAAATTGCGACAAAAGTAAACTGAAGGAGGGGGGGAAGTTTCTTGCGTGCTCAAATCAGACTCTGCAAAGTGAGGTCTTCGCTAACGGCTGAAATCGAGCCTCGACTCTTTATAAGAGCTTTAATGAGAGCTGACAGAGTTACATGCGCACGGGGGCCGTGATTATGGGAGTGCTGGGATCAGCTTCTGGGGCCTGGCGAGAAGTTTCTTATGCATGAAGGCTCTCAATCCACCATCCGCCAGGAAATGAAAGACTTCAAACAACCCTGGTGATAGATGCCTGAGTGAGTGTGTGTGTGTGTGTGGGTGGGTGTGTGTGTGCATGTGTATGGCAGCATGTAGATCCATGCATGAGTGCAGCAGTTCCTGTGTGTGTAAGTGAGTGTACACTTTGCATTGATTTACATCACTACAGTGTGTGATTTTAATGTGTAGGTACAGTGTGACAGTCTGCACGCACGTGTTTTTCCAGCGCACGCACGCGCACGCGTGCACACACACACACACACAAGTAGCATGAGTTGCAGGGCCATGAGCTCAGTGTCTGGTGGATTAAATGCGCTGTGAGTAAGCAGCAGAATCACAGGGGGAAACGCTGAGTGATGCTTTCTAGGACTGAAGCTCGCATGGCGTCCTCGTAGTGTGTGCGTGTGTGTGTCTGTGAGAGAGAGCGTTTTGTGTGGCTGCATCAAAGCTTACTGTCAGTCAGTTTTATGCAGTTAATAAGCTAAAACTGTCATAAAATGGGAGCTGATTTACATTAAGTGACAAGTCGAAGCCTCATTTCTCCAATAGCATGTCATGTATAAGAAGTATGTGTACTGTTAGCACATGAACTTCAAATAAATGCACATATAAAAAGGCTTCATTAATATTATGTTCCTCTTATTCCTGTTACCCTAATTGGAAATATTTCAATATCTCCAATCTTTTTATTTATTTTTTATTTATTTATCTATTTATGTATATGAGATCCTTTATTGCACCTCCAAGACTACAACACCCTGTCCAGTGGCCGGAGTTATGTGCAGTCATTACCTCGTCATCATCAGCGTCATAGTGGCCGTACTGCTGCTCCAGAAGCTCTCTCTGTCTCCTCTCTTGCTCCAGGGTCTGTTGGATAAGCGTGGCCACCTCACTCTGCTGTCCCGGGCGCTCTCGGCCAATCACAAACCTGAAACAACACGGCAACGCTGTTAAAGAGAGTCGCTGCGACACATGTAGAGAGTCGACCATCCTGTTTATTGGCACTATTTACATGAGCATTTTGATTTTCCAAATAAATAATCATGTTGAAAGTGCAGTAGTTAAAATCATCATTACGAGCCTGCATTTCAGACTGTGCGTCATCGGTGTGAGTTACATTTGTTTCAGAAATTTGCCTCTGAAATAAAGGTTTACAACAGAATATGAGAATGATAGTGCTTTTATAAAAAAATATCACAAAGGTTATACCATTAGTCTAATTTTAAAATGTCATAAAAAACATACACACATTTTTTCAGATTTTGAATTAAGAAATAGAGGTACTTTGCACATCATACTAGATAGTGATGTCCTTTATGAAGAATAAATAAAAAGGTTTATGTATTAAATTTTAAAAAATCATTCTGCCCCTCTCATAGTCTGTATTTATACAGAGAAATGACCAGAGCAGTGAGAGCAGCAGAGGCCCACAGCCACATAGCAATGACAACGATATCTGCTGACGTATCAGGGCAGGGCTGGGAGACGGGACACACATAATAATGTGAGAAGGCAGTCAGCTCAGCCAGGCAGCCTGTTATTAGTTGGGCATTGAACTAAATGGAGAAAGCCACAGGCTTTGCCTCCGAGCTACTGACTACTGTAGATACACATGGGACCTCATAGAGTACATATCACATTAAAATGTAGACAAGAATGAGAAAGAGTACCAAACTGAAAAAATATGCAAACATTTCTTTCCAAATATAACTTGCTTGAAAACGGTCTGACAGTGAGAGATTCAGTCATATTACAGTCAAGAGTGCATGGTTTATCTGATCATAAATCTAAAAAAAAAAAGGGAAAATGCAGAATAATCTACTCCTCCTTCTATTGTAACTTCACGGCAAATGATGGTGCTGCTTCTCAAAAGAAGATTCATAACACCAGCTCCAGTTTATTCTTCTCATAAATGACAAAACCTGCAATGGTGTATGAAAACCTCTCAGACCTATTCCAGGAAATCTCCACCTCAGCGGGGGCCCTTTAACTGTGTGTGTGAGCATGTTCCAATCTACTGTATGTGCACAAGTGGGTGTGTTAGAGTGAGACAGGGAGAAAGACAGACAGAGAGAGAGAGAGAGACAGAGAGAGGGAGTGGATTCGAGATAGGGCCTAATCAAGTGAATTCAGTTCCCGAGAGCTCTTTCATATATTTCTAAAGGCGATGTGGAAAAGGCCTTACGCTTCAGCAGAGAGGCGTATTTGATCTACATGTGAAGGAACAACTGAAGGGCATGATAGAGATAGAAAGTAAAAAAAAAGAAAAGAGGAAAGCAAGAAGGCCCAGGCTAAGCTAAGTACTGCACTGGAACAAGCCTGTGGACAGCAGGGAGGTCTGAGGAGCAGCTGACCTGGAAACAGCCACACTCCTCACGCATGGGGAGTCTGTCTTGGTTCCTCCCTGCCTCCCACTGTTCTGGGGCTGCCACACACGGCGCCATGTCAGTTCAACCACAGAAACCTCCACTTTTGATCTCATTTACTCTCATTTATAGAGACGGGGCCCTTATTAACTGCGGTGCAGGAACTTGAAGGGATGATGTTTAATTCTTAATTCTTTACTAGATGAGTGAAACAGGAAGCTAAAGTGCAGAAACTGAAAGATGGAGAAAGTGATGCTGGCAAAAGCAATTTAAGACGCGTGTCTTCTGTATTAGGTGCTGGTGGGTTGACAGTGACATTTAAGGATGCAAGCATGGGTTTATACATCTGACATATGACAGATGTGACCAGTCGACCATGGAAATTATACTTACAGTATTGTAGAGATATTTGTACATAGGTTGTGAACATTACATTCTACAAACCCACCACAAACAGAGCTTCAACTTTTAAAAGCACTATCACCAAAGTACTTTCTAAAAGACAGCAGAGCACAGGAGTTTTTCATAAATGCAACACAAAAGAGAGTAAGTAGTGCATTTGCTGGGAACTATTTTCAGCTGCGGACTAATGCACATTTGTTGCACAAATGTGTATCCACAGACTACGTACGTGTAATCGGATGACTCTAAATAAATAAATGAATAAACATCTTCATTCAGAATGGATCCATTCAGACCAACCAGAATATTGCCAACCCTTATCTTTTAAAAGCAGTAGAGATAATCAGTGGAATGAGGTGCTTATTATTTATTAGTGCCTACTTTTGATTTGAACAGCACAGGGTTAAAAGTGTATTTTGTGAAGGAAGATTGTGTCATGTTAGCTCAATCCTTTCCTGTACCTCACACAATTAGGTACCTTTATAGGCAATAAAGACGCATCAGACCATGTTGGGCTAAAATTAGATGGAAATGTTAGTCTTCCAGAAGCGAGTGAAAATCATTGTCACTGCATGTTATTAAATATATATGTGTATTTATATATGTGTATTTCTCTTGAGTGTGTTTCCCTACATATGACAGGGCCTTTAAAACACTATATTTTATACTCAGTGAACTTCTGACTAAAACCTGGATGATTTGCTGCTGGAAGTCAGGGTTAAATATAGCTAAAATGGCAAATCTAGGACAGTTGGCCATAAAACCTCTGGTGATCAGACAGGGAGAGGAAAGGATTTACTGAGGAGGAGGAGGAAGAGTGAGTGGGTGACACATGATGGAGGAGGACTGAAATAGTGAGAGAGCAGAGGCAGAGAAGAGAGAATGTATGTCTGATGACTTAACGAGTACAATCATCATCAAAATGTGTTGTATTGTCACTGTGTTGTTATTTACTGTGCCAAATTCAATTTAAGGGTAATTGTAGATCTTTCGCCACCGTTCATATTAACCTATTTTTACTTGCTAGATAGATGGGTGGGTGATAGATGGAAGCTTTTTCAAGGCTGCCTCACCTGTAGTGCCACATCCTGGTATGTGGAAAACCTCCATTGTCAATATTAGTTCAGCAAACAGCATCTGTCTAGCCAACAGTATGTTCTGATACTGTTGGACACGTCTTTGTTCAGCCACCAGCTTTTCCCCAACCACTGTACTCTCCACACACACATTTATCTTTCCACGAGCGAGGCCCACAGAAAATGGGTGGACCAGAATAGGAGAGAGGCTGAAAACCACTGAGGCTTTTGGGTTATTTAAAACCAATGTAACAGCTGTCTCACCGTGCGATGGCATGTCCATGGACGGATAGATGAATGGATCAATGAATTAAACCAAATGGAAGCATAAATATAAGCACACGAGGCTGCACATGAGGATGGAAAGAGGTGTGACAACCGCACATTAGACTGTGTGAAGAGGGGAAAAAAGTGGGATCATGAGAAGAGTAAAAAGAGTCACACAGGATGGAGAGCACAATAGCAGACGGTTGTGGTAAAACACAGTGAGAAAACACTGCAGTAAACCATACCACGAAAAGGAAAAGACAAGAACAAGAAACAACAGAAAGCTGACATGGCGGGCTCACGGCGCTGCCAAGGCTAGCATTGGCTTTCCAAATCAAAGCCTTCCCTGCCATGCTGTGTGTGTGTGTGCTGTCTGCTCCCCACTGCTCTGAGCGGACCCCTGCCAAAAACTGCTCGACTGTCAAACACACAGGACTTTTGTCACATATCGCGTTCCCACATCTTCACCAATCTCAGACGTGGTAACAAGGCCTAAAATGGCATTCCAGGGAAAATGTCACAGAGCGCGGCTGCGTAAGCGGCTGTTTTGCAGCTTTCGCACCACAACAGCAGGGCGAACGGCGTTCAGAATTATAACATGCAGCGGTAGAGGAAAGAAGAGGCTCTGTTATGCAGAATTTGAAGCACATTTTTAGAGGCTTCAGTTTGATAGTAATTATGTCGGTGGTAGTCTGGTTCTTGGGGCTGATAGCTGCTTGACACACTTTGGTTTCTGTAATCTTATGGTAATCCAAAGGTCTTCATCAGCGGCTGAAAACATTCAAATCTTATGCATTTATGCAATATAAACAACCAAATTTAATCAAGTGTGGAATCTTAATATCTTATCTCAGTTAAAGCTTCGTCTGATGGTGTAGTACCACAATTTGACTTGTGTCCACTTGTGAAATTTCACTCTTTTCTCTCACCTCAGGAGCAGAATTGTTTTGGTGGGTTGAAAAAAACTGGGATCTTAAGGCCACACACTAATGCTTTGCCATGATTAGGTTTTTTATTAAGGCTTGAGTGTTTGTGGGTCTTACCTGACCACTCCTGATGTGTTCCTGAGGACGGAGGCAGCGAAGCTCTGGGTGACGCCGACCAGACTGGTCCCATCCACCTCCACGATCTGGTCATTCACCTTGATCCTGATGCACACACAAGTAAAAGCAGCATTCAGAACTTTGCGCGAATATTATTGTCTTCAGTTTGCGAGCAATCCTGACGCGTCATTCTGTGTTTATGTGTGAGCTGAAAGCACACAATGTCCCTGCTGAAAATGACTAGTCTGCAAAAATAAAGATCAAACTTACACTGAGACTTATGCAGCAAAACTACTACAAGAGCCACACGGGACAAACACACTGGCCTATCATGCATATTCACGTTATTTTCAAAATTACCAGGCTTTCTTGCAGTCACATATTTCCACTGTGATGGCTCCAGACTATTCCCTAACCGAGAGACAGAAGAGATGAGGCTCAAAACAAACGAGGGGGGCTAACGAGGACATGGGGGCCAGCTAGCTTTTCGCCGAGAGCAACAACACAGCCGGCATTTCTGCTCCGCTCCGGACAGGAAGAAAGGTCAGCTGAGTTCTTGACCTGAAACTCCTGATGATACGCGATCCGTGACAGGGGATTTGTGATTAAATCAACAGCAAGAGACGTCCTTACAATGTCTTCAATTTAAAGCCACTTGAAAATCTGCATAAAAGCCAGACTAAGACGGAATTTGAATCTGAGTCGGCATATGAATAAAACAAAAACTCAGCTCTCATTATTTTTCAACAAAACAGCATATTGTTGTAATACTTCACTGCCTGAAGGCACAACATGTACGTCATTTTCCTCTACAAACCACTTTAGTCCAAATAATAACACGCAAGAAGCCTGCAAAAATGTCTATGAACACATGCAATTCAGTAACACTTTAATCTCGTCCAATTATCACATTCTTATGATATAAAATGTCCCAATCAAACCAGCACAACTACTCTGGAGAGTGGAGAGCAATGACACTCAGCAAAATTGAGAGGGTAATGAGATGAGAGTTTCATCCGCTTCTACAGAGATCACTTAACATGCAGCAGTGCAGCTTCCATTTATCCTGAACCTTTAGACAAACAAATTCTGCACAATTTCTAAATATACTCAATATAATGGGATACATTCAGACAAGCTGACTCAACAGTATTTGGTACAAATATTTATGAATGCTGCAATCTGAGCACCCTCTTGCTACTGACTGATGAAAGCCTCTTAACTCGATTTTTCTTGATTTGCATGATGGAACTACAGTTGAAGGGCCCAATTTGGGGGTGAAGTAATAGTAAAAAGGTAAGGATTCAATTTGAACATATTTTAGGGACATTTATGATAAAAAAAGAGTTCTCAAGTGGTTGCAAATGACACTTCTGTAGACTTTAGAGACTCGCAAGAGACAGATTAATTAAAGAATTAAAGGTCAGAATAAAGCAGAGAGGGAGAGAGATATCCAAAGACACTCAAAACTTCTGCAAATCTAAATTTAAATGTATCTTTACAAATTTCCAGCAAAGTTAAGTTAAAAACCAACTGATGTTCTCAGATGGCTGCATCCACAGCTGCAGTATCCAGTGTCCTCTCGGCTCCTCTCTCAGCCTGTCACATACATACAGCAGCTGGAGAGCAGGATTTAATACGACCGCGACACCCAGCACATCAACCACAGCCGTCATATGGATGTATAGAGAGACGCGTCAGCCTGACAGGTAGACAGAGAGCGAGCTGGTTGTCTGTCAGTCAGCAGCTCAGACGCTTGTGCGACCTTCACAGTATCTAACGTCTCAATTTGGCTTTGTGCGGCCGTGGCCGGCTGACATTCTGCTGCTGAGAAACGGCAGCACGGGGAACAAAAACAAAGAACAAAAGCAAGCTGACAGCAAAGGCAGATGACATTTTATACAAATAAACCAGAAGCACACATAATACACCTTCAACTCATAACCTCCATGTCACCCCAGTACGCACAAATAGCATCACCCGAACGGGACAATGCACTGAGCCACAGCAAACCCCATCTATCTGTCTGCCTGTGAGTGTGTGTGTGTGTGTGTGTGTGTGGGTGCATCAGACCATTAAGTCCGACTCAGCAAGAGAGAGAAAGCCCTACAGCTGGAAAAGGTAATGATGGAAGGAAATTACATTCTGTCTAGTGGCTCCTCCCCCGATTGTGTGTGTGTGTGTGTGTGTGTGTGTGTGTGTGTGTGTGTGTGTGTGTGTGTGTGTGTGTGTGTGTGTGTGTG
>JBAJHX010000040.1:8432957-8455791 GCA_037176925.1 Amniataba percoides
GATCTTGTGTGTGTGTGTGTGTGTGTGTGTGTGTGTGTGTGTGTGTGTGTGTGTGTGTGTGTGTGTGTGTGTGTGTTAGCACTTAGAGGATGAATGATTGTGCACAGGCTATTCAGTATTTATCTCAAGTCTTCAGTTAATTTCTCTAATTCTGTGATTAAGGTTTATTGTGAAATCCATCACGGGGACAAAGGCAGAGTTGCAGATACACAAAAAAAGGACTTTTCTGTTTGCAGCATAAAACAGAGGCATTAGTCGTGCAATATGATGTTGAAACACTGCATGAAAGTCTTAATAAGATGTCAAGAAGAAGTATTTGTAAGTATTTGTTCATCTCCTGCCCTGTTTGTAGAAAGCTCAGCTGTAAATGGGATCACAGTTGAAAATGACTGGATTGTAAAAGGAGCATTTTCACAGTAACTTTGACTCATGAACATCAATGAGAGCAATGTTGGGGCAACGCCACCTCTGTGTTATTGTGTGTGATCCCACTTTCATGCACTCTGGAAAAATGCTGTTTATACATCTGAGTCCACAATTGTTTCATGAGACAATTTTTTAAAGTACATTTGCAGTACTACTGGATAATTGTGTTTAAGAAAAAATAAAGAAGACGACTTTATATAGGGCCACTATGAGTTTCCCAGAGAACGTGAAATAGGTAGAAAAGAGTCCTGGCAGCTTGTGAGAAGGGCCAGTGTGCAAGAAAAAGCAGTGGTGGTACTTTGTACAACTTTGTACAAGTTTTTCCATTTCAAGCATTAAAACAGCGACAAAATATGTAATAATCACATAAAAGAAATGACTGCCTTAGCCCATAAATACAAATTTGCTCATATACAAGCCTGTATTTAAGGGACTATAATAATGCCCATTAAATTTGGTAATGCATTTACAATAAAATAAACCCTGCAGAATCTGAATACTGATTCAAAGCTCCAAAGCATTTGGGTCAGCTCCAAAGTTTTACATATTCTAACAATATGTGTATCTAACAATTGTACATATTTCAATGGTCTGTTTCTTATTTTTGCTTTTATAGGACAGCTGACAGTATAGATACAAACAGAAAATGTTACATTAAACAAAGGTATCCAGCTGAATCCAAAGCAGAGAAGTTACAACTATATTGTTTCTTCTTCATATTGAGTGTAGTTTAAATTAAAATATGCAGGCTAAACCAGGACAAGGCTACGAGTCCATGGTCTCGCTGGCAGCTTTGTATTTAGGCACAGCTGTGCTTTAAGCTAAATGTTAATGTCAGTATGCAAACGCAACATCAACACTGTGTTAGTTTAGTATGTGACATTTGCACTAAACACAAAGTAGACTTCATTCTCTGGAGACCACGACTGTGTGAAAGTTCAGAACCTTCAGGCCTTGTCTTTTGAGTCATGCATTCATTAATGATCCACACTGGACAGATTATAGAGACCAGTAATACATAAAATTTAGCTCAGCTCAATAAATGAGAAAAGAGCTAAAATGTGCTGGCTCGGAAATGAATTGAACTTGAGCTCTGGCACAGCCTTCCTCTGATCTTTTCAACTTTTCATACTTGCTTTTCCACTCGCAGCGGGAAATGAGACTTTTTGGAGTCAGTGCAACTGTCATCTTAGAACAGGATCAACTTTTTTTGTCACTTTTGAACAAGCTGTTTCTGTTCCATGCTCGCTACTCCTCTCCCCCCGTCACCTCCCGTCTCATTTTAACTAATCTCACTCTCATGTGTTCCTGAAAATACCAGCCCCGGCTGCGACATAAAAGAAAAAAAAAAATTAATCCCCGAAGGAAACACCTACTGCAAACAACCCTTGTGCACAAGGGTTCCCAGTGTGTATGTGGAGCTTACAGTACTTACTGCTCTCGCTCTGCGTGGACTGGAAGCGCCTATCGCTTTTTATAATCTGTTTACGGGGAACCTGAACACACGGATACACTAATAGGTAGAGGCTGGTGGTTGGGAGGCAGAAAACCACAACTTGCCTGCTGGGAAGCTGTCATCTCCTCCTCTACCCCTGGCTGAGTGCTTACTCTGCACTGTTCACGTTTTACAATGCACACAGACACACAACACAAACACAGTACGTCCCTCGCAACAACACACACACACACACACACACACACACAGTTCAGAGACATAGATAGAGGCACACTGAATACGGAAAGTCTCTCATTTTCTACAGACTAACGTTTCCAAACTGACACAGGATACAAGAGAGATAATACACTCTAATGCAATGTCTCTGCCACACAATACACACACAGCACACACACAATACAGTCCTGTGTGAGACTTCATGTCCCAGACTGCGCCTCTCCCAGTGGATCTAATCCGAACCCCTGCTGCTAAATCTGACAGGGACAGAGTGTGACTGTGTGTGTGTGTGTGACTCTGTGTGTGTGTGACTGTGTGTGTGTGTGTGTGTGTGTGTGTGTGTGTGTGTGTGAGGGAGAGAAGGTGGTGATGGGAAAGCAGAAACAGAACAGCTGATTAATTGCTCAGTGTATTTTTGTACATTAAGTGATAGGTGCATCGTTGGTCCTGCACACAGCTGAGCTCTCATGCGCTGACGTAGGAAAGAAAGCTCTTACCTGTCGTCCCTCTCGGCGGCTCCGCCCTCGATGACGGTCTTGACAAAGATGCCCAGTTTTTCGAGGCCTGCGTCGGCACCGACACCCATCCCGATGATACTGATCCCCAGGCCATCTTCGTCTGAAACAACGTACAGACCCCACAGTTACTGAGAAGTGTGTGTTTCTGTCTCTATGAGTGGGCACGACAAGGTTTGGGGAGCGTGACTCAAATCCAAAATGGCTCCTAGTATGTAAGGTGGACAGGGGGATACATGGAAATAATGGTGGATGAATACACTCAAACAATTTATTTATTAATGGAGAAGAAGAGGAGACGTTTACTACAGGCCCTCACATGAATAGGAAATGTGCTGGATGGGAAATTCCCTTCCAGTGTAGCATCCGTCCATACCCGTCCTCATTAATTATTCACAGGTTGCTAGGGGTTATGTAACAGGGAGTAGATGGTGAAATCCTACTATGTCAAATTCTTCTATTTTTGGTCCTTGGCAATGTCGCATTTCAACACAGGAAAGCCTCAACAGCAAGAGAGAGGCAGAAGAGGATGAAATATCACCTCTTTGTGTCTCATGCTGGGGAATTAAGAGAAACTGTGCACTCCAATGTCTTTTAATGTGATCTAAGGGGATTAGTCCTGAAATGTTGCTGCTATTTTATAGTTTAAAAGTTAATGGTTGGGCAAGAAATTGAGCATGTTAATTCACAAAAAGGAAGAAAAAAATGAGGAAATGTGGATAGAAATATAGAAAACTACAAATATTAAAACTTTAATTAGAAAAAAATCGGTGATCTGTTGGGTATAATGGTTGACTAGCAGCTAGTCCACCTCCTTGCTATGATGTTCTCAGATTTTCTTCCCTACCTTTCTCCAGCTCCACGGGGAAGAGCTCCAGTTTTTCCACCCTCTTCTCCAACTCGTACTCTGCGGAGGAGGCCACGGGATCCACCTCTTCGTTCCGTCGGTCGTAGTCTTCATTGGAGTAGGTGTTGAACACCTGGAGAGGGAACATGAGGAGTTAATGGACACCGGGTGCACAAAATCTAATTCAGTTTGTGGTTCAAAACAGCGACCAAAATGCTTCCACCACCCGAGCAGCGGTTTAAGGAGATATTGTACCTTGTGGCTAAATAAAGTTCTGGTTTAACATAATTTAGAAAGCTGCACTTATCAAAAGTTGCAAATATGACAAGACACTTGATGATGATAGTGGTTGGTCTGCAGAAGGAGTAATGCTGCTACTTCGCAAGTTTATGAATATAGATTGAAGTAAATAAGAGTTTTTTGGTGTTCCCAACTCAGGCATTATCTACACAACAAATCAACAACAAGGGCCTCATAACACAGATGAGACCACCACCACGAAATTGTCCCGTTAACAAACAGAAGCATAATGTGGTGATGTGAAATAAGGATGCTTTTCTCCTCCTCTAAGCTGCGTGGTCCTCATAGGAACCTCTCCTCCACAGCAAGAGTCAGACGTCACTTCGCATCTAATCCCGGCCGACCGCTCCCACTGCTCTCTGCACTGAGGAGCAAGGGGAGGAGGTGAGATAGCGGCACACCAGCAGACTTGACCGTGCGTGCTGCTGATCCGTCTGTAGCTCTGCAGGCGCTGAGCAAAGGGCCGTACGGGTATGCGAGATGTTCACGAGGATACGTAAATGTGCGTGCAAGCGCGTAGGCACGCTTGGGGTGACGATACATGCGTCATCCCGGCTGCCTGTGTGTCTCTCAGTCACACACACACACACACACACTGATTACAGCTGCCACCATTAATTTCTGTGAAATTTCAGGAAAAGAAATATCACACGTTTAGCTCCATGACGTCAATCATCGAAGTCATTTGCAACACTGCATGCTACTAATCGGCGATTGCACGAATCTGAACCACAGCGATGATCTCAACTATCACACTGCTGAGGATGGGAATAACTTCTCGGGGCAAGAGTTTAATAACATCCAGCCTGCTGTGGTGTCACTGCCTGTCTCAGTGCCCTGACCTCTTTAAACTGAATGAAACGGGAAACATATTTTCAGCGGAGATCAATAAGGCGTCATGTCATATCGCATATATTGATTTAAGCCTAAAGCTTGATATATGTTCGCCACTCAGCATGTATGTATTCAGAGATGGAGCGGTATCTCAGCGGCTTGAGGTCATGACAAACACAAGAAGCAATGCAACCTTCGGTCATTAATATTTTAGTATTGTTCAAACTGTGAAAGCTAATGATCATGAGGGGAAACGAGTTGAAAACATTGGAAAAAAAAAAGCATAAAAATGTCAGTTGAGATATTTGTGTCTTTGGTTACACATTGTTCACGCTGTGTAGTGCAGGTCTGACTAATATCTTACCACAGGATAAAGACGCAACAAACTACGGTAAATAAATAACTGGCTTGAGAGACACTGTGCTGCTTGTACTCTCAGCTTGGTCACATTGATGTAGCGTGATGCTGCCAGGGTCGTTTTATTCTTTCCTCCGTGTGAGCCTGCGTGAGCTCTGTCCATGACCTCCCTGTCATCAATCATTCAGTGTGATCAACAGCCCTGCATTATTAACGCATGTACACACACACACACACACACACACACACACACACACACACACACACACACACACACACACACACACACACACACGTCATCCATTCACACGCACATATACGCATGCAGGCTACATAATGTTGTGCATAGCATTAGAAAATAATAAAAGCAAACATATAGACACTCAAGCACTCAGTAATCAGTTAAAGACACACTTAAACACCCCTCCTCCTCTCCAAAAGCACACATCAAATAAATTCCAGTGCATAAACGCACACTGCTGACGAATGCTAACGCCAGCCCTCGTCCTGTCCTGAATGTCCTGGACGTGATGCTACCACTGGCAGTCAGTACACTCTCTAATGGCCTCTCTATGTCACTGTGTGCTATCTGCAGATACATTAGCATGTGGCCAGTCGGAGAGAGAGAAAGAGAGGAAGTGTGGAAGAGAGAGAGAGGTCATGAGGAGCGATGAGGACACATGAGGGTGGATCAGTAAGAGGAAGAAGAGACAGTAGAGGCGCAGCGATGGAGATAGATAAGAAAAGGCCAGGAGAGGGAATTCAAAAGAGATCTGAGAGACAGATGAAGTGAGAAGGCAAAGGATGGACAAGAGAGCAATGGTGACCGAGAGAGGGAGTGACAAGATAAATGAAAGAGCATGCACAGGGGAAATAAGAATGGGTAGGCAGAGAGAGAGGGAAAGGAAAACAGAGGCAGACTGCAACATCAAATGGACACCATTTACAAACAAAATAAACCCAGCAGTTGTCTGCATTTGAACGGAAACTACCGGTATATTTCCAGAATGTCCAAACACCACCTAGTTTCCCAATGAGGAAAGGCCATGTTTGATCAATTTGGTAAATATTAAGCCACATCTCTGTGCCACATTACCAGTTCTTAAACAGAAATAAAGAGAGGTAGTAGAGCTTGTTAAAATGCGAACGTTGACCAATGCAGCCTGATAACTTACAACTGATGTCTTTTATAGGGTTTACTTTAACGTGAGCTATACATAGAGAAGTTTTAAAATGTATACTCTAATGAACTTGTTATGCCAAAAGAAAAAACTTTTTCACGTAAAATAATTGGAGCAATAAGAGAAAAAAACAGAGAGATTGCAAGATGGCACAGTAATGTGTGCGGCTGTGTTTAACCTTGGCATTCTGGTAGGACACTGCTGCCTGCTGCTATAGGGAGCTGAAAAATGGCAGAACCAGGCCTGCAGCTGGCAACCACAAATCTGACAGCTGTGGAGGAGACAGATCGGGTTGTAGCTAACCACACATGCAATGATCAAACAGCACTATTACCTATTTATACCGTGCATATACGTTTTTCCTTTGTAGAAATTCTTCATTGATGCTGGTTGTTTGGTTCTAGGTATGGGAAGGTTGGTCCGCTGTTCACTCCAGCACTTTGGTCCAGACTGAAATATCTCTAATAGCTCTGAAATATCATATATTAGATGGATTGCCATGAAATTTGGTAGAGAAATTCGTGCTGCCCAAAGGATGACTCTGGTGCCTTTAGTGTCAGCGTGTGGGCATACATGATTCAGACTGGCTGTATGAAATGTGCCACGGATATTCAGGGTTCCTAAGAGAGGATTTCCAATGACTCTGTTGGTTTCTTTGATGCTTCGTTTATTTGACATTTTTAGTTCAGCATGAAATGTCTCAATGGCAGTGAGATTGATTGCTCTTAAATTTGGCACGAACATTCATGTTTTCCATTGGATGAATCCCACTGACTTTGATTATCCCCCGATCTTTCCTCTTGCATCAGGATTCAAAATTTCAATATAGTTTATGAACAAACATGTAGCGCTAACTAGCATGAAATCGTTCTGAAATAAGAAGATGAACGTGGTTAAACTTAACCATTTTTCAACTGCCGAATATAAACATGCTCACGTTGTCATCATGAGCATGTTAGCATGCTGAAGTGAAGCTCAGTCCCACAGAGCTTCTGGCACAGCCGCCGACACAGCCTGACATAGTCTGTATGTGGGGACAGACTCAGGAGACAAAACGGATCTTGACAGCTCTTCCACATGTAATATGACGCATATCAATATGTTGACCCACATAATCCAATCAACTGATCCCTGGAAACAGCAATGTCAGAGCGTCTCACCCTTATCTGCTTTAATATCTGTGTGAAATCTATATCCTCATCCCCACATCAAGATGACAACCGCATACACGTTTCCACTCTCAAGTTCAGTCAGCGTGTGCTGAGGCAGGTCATTCTGCTCAACTCTTAATTCCATTTTTATTGAGGAGGCAGCGCACGAGGTCAGCCGCTAAATGTGGAGTTAGACTGGAGTATAATGGGCAGCTTCCCTGAAACTGAATTGGAATAGCTTTTTGGAGGATTAAATACAACACAGAACCATTTACATGTAAATATATTCCTCTACAGTGCCTGCACTTTCTTTCAAGCTTAACGCACTACTTTGGATGAAAAAAAAAAACTTGTGCCAACTAAAAGTTAGATTTCTAAGACTGATATAAAAGTGCCTTATCATCTGATGACTTCCCACATACATTCAAAATAATACATAGGATTTTAAATAGCTTTACAAACTATTACAGACTACTAGTGGTGCATTCTTAGTACATCTAATTTTAATGCAAAAAAAAACTATTAAAACCTAATATGAAACTTTTGCATGTGGTTTACATAATGATAATACATGTCGGAGTCATAACATCTTCTTAAGATGTGAGCCAGTACATACACTCATCATTTTTCAGCGACACTTTCATTGTAACATAACTTCTGATCCATCCACACACTCGCAAGTGCACCTCTATCTCTGAGATCTAACCCTGTAAAGTCTGACAAAAATACCTCTCCCCTCTTTTGCTCCATAATTACTCGCTGTATAAACCACTATCTCCCATCTTCCTCTGCCCATACTCATCTTTCATCCATACAACTCACGGATCAATGCCCCAAACACCAAACGCACAAGCATTTCTGCGTTTTGTCAGTAATCAAACCCCTTACAGTGCAGTTACTGGCACAGACAGCAGTTCTGCTTGGGCATCCACAGATTGCTGGTCTTGTTATCTGATCTCCAGGCCCCGCAGGAGGATGGAGGCAGCCCAGTTTGACTCTTCTGAAATGCAGTCTCGCTGTCATTTGCGGATGCCGCTGCAGCTGTTGTGGCTCTGCAGATGCCCTCAGCCACTGACTTGATTAAAGCTGAGCCCTCTCACTCAGTAGAAGAACCACTCGCTCTCCCTGTATTTGTGTATGGGGCTTTGAGTATGTATGCTAAAAATGCACATGAGGTATTTGAGTGCAGACAAGTAACAGAGATAACAGATCGCAGGTGGGCATTGTGTGCATGTGCGTGCGGCTCGTTTAGGTTTCGCTGCAGGTGCATGTCTGGACAAGCATGCGTACCAGCCTGGTTAATGTCCTGGATCGAGATTCATCTCACTGCCTGCAGTATGGTGCTGGATGACAACTCATCAGCCAAATATTTTCTGTCAGTCTATCTGGATAGCTGTTGGACGAGCCTGATGACTTTTGTCTGGGACAGAGGAGTGGGAATTAACAAAGTCCAGCTAACAGGAGAGGAGAAAGGAAGAGGAAGCACCAGAATATACTGGAAAGAAAAAGGTGAAAAAGGTACAAAAAACATTTCAGTGGGATGACGGAGGAAGCATTAGTAAAATCAGAGATCAGAGACTAATGAGGGAACACAGAAGGAGATTCTGGAAGCTTTAAGATGATGAGAAAATGGGGGAGTAGTAAATGAAAAGGAAGGATCAAGTTTACAGAGGATGGGAGGCAATATACACCAAGAGACAGAAAACAGAATGACTCATATGATTCATGGGTTAGAGCAGCAGCAGACAGAGAGTCTACTGAAGAAAGAAACCAGCAATAAGAGAGAAATGAAGAAAAGAAAATGAAAAAAAAAATGAAAAGCTGAGGGACAGGCGAGGCTAGGGGTAATTTGCTCCAGGGTTGTTTGAGTCCCTGCCTAAGATGTCGCGGCATGGCGCCCATGCCCGGCCAACCGCCTCTGATGGTATTAAACTGGGCCTTCGGCGCGTTAGTGCCAGTGTCGTCGCCCGCCCTGCGCCTTCCAGACAGTGGACGCTGCCCAGGGCAATAAGAGGCTGGAAAACCCAAGAGAAATGTCCCTACTGCCGTGGCACAAGCCCAGAAAACCCTGCAGTGGATTAACTACAGCCTGGCACACGCGCGCGCACACACACACACACACACACACACAGTCTGCTCTGCTGCGACAACTCAGCACATTTGCATTCCATTACTTCTACCTGTGACCACCCACCCACTCACACAACGCTGTGCCGGTGAGAGCTGACAGGTACTGAAGAAAGTGTCTGGACGCTGAGGGGACGAGACAGTTGCTGATGATGGAAATGGATTCATGTCTTGCGAGAACAGACCGAGACTGACAGCTATAAAGACGCGGAGATGGCACGAAGGGAGGGCGAGAAAAGAGAGAAACAACAGGAACACTGAGTAATCCGTTTATATAGAGCTAAGAAAGCAAGTAGAGGGTTTTACAGTCAATTCGAGGCCAACCTAGTTATCTTGATGCACATCACCCCTCGTCTGAGGAAGTGACACCTACTTTTGACACGTCAGGGGATGCCACAAGCCTGCAAGTCAGCATTTCTTTTTTTAACTTCAGATGGAGCCTCTGCATACAGAGCGGACACACATACTGTTCTTAAAAGTAGAAGATCTTTGAGAGAAATATACAGTCACGATGTTTTCAAAATGTGATTACAATCTAATTTCTGATGTGAGTTTCTGAGTTTTTCAAGAGCAAACTCCTTTTTTTCTGCCCCTGTTTCTGAGGCCTGGTTGTTTTTTTTTATCCCCCCAAAAATACACTTCGAGGCACAATACCACTGGGTGCCATGACTCCCACCAACAAACCAAGCCACCGGCCAACTATAGGACGGGAGATATAGACAGCGAGGAAGGGTGGGAGAGAGAGGGGGGGGGAGAGAGGCCCAGCTTTAAAGAGGGCCCAGAGCGTAGTAAACAACCGTAACTGAATGGCTGCGGATAATGCCCTGCTTTATTTCATGTCTTCATCATGTACAGTGAGTGGGAGGCTGGGATCAGCAGAAACACAAAAACAACAACAACATGTTGCTTGTTACAGTAGTGATGCTTTAATGCCCACTTGCTCTGCTATGTAATTCATTATGCTGCAACAATGACTTGGCAGGGTTTTGGATCACACTCACTATTCATATTTCTACACATAATAACCACTCTGTGTAGTGTGAGAAAGTATTAGCAGTGGTTGATTATCAGACAGACATCAGTCCAAGGGTTGGTGTTGCTCAAATTCTGATCACCTTAATCGAGGTCCTGAGTCATACACAAGGACATGGTGACAGTGCAGCCTGCAGTCCGAACCTTTCTCAGCATCGGCTTAGCAAACACTGAGAACACTGTGCTGCTCTGTTCTGTGCAGCTTTTTACTGCAATAAAAAAAAAAAAAACTGGCAACACGCTGATGATATCATTAGCAGGGGACCAGATTGGGTAGGTGGGAGTTGGATGACGGCTTGTGACAAAGTCTGCTGTGTGGCGACTGACCAGCCTCAAAAACCACAGGGCACGTCTCGCCTTTCCTTGAACATTAAATATGCATCCCCCGGGGAGGATCAGGTGACACAGAAACAAGCAAACAAAAACACCGCTGCATTAATAATGGAGTGACTAAGCTACATGCACGCACCAATACGCACATACCCAACACCCAGGTTTGGGATGGTTGTAAATGTCAGAGATAAGGGAGGAAGGAGTCACAGTGATGTGCTTTTCCATTCATCGCTTGACAACGACTAAAAACCCACCATCTTATATCACAGATTGAGCTCAGTCTTAATTTATCCTAATTTATCTTAATATATTCCTAAGAATGCTGCTTGTTAGGGGGCCGTGATGGTGTCTTAAAGGCAACCTTTGCTGCACGTCAACCCCACCACCACCCGCTGTTTCCTTTCAGCCTCTTCACAGTTATTGGCCAAAAAAATGATCTTTGAAAAAACCAAATACTGCTGTACTGTGTAAACTGAAAGTTTAGCTCAAATATCAACATAACAATATATAAATCCTTCACACGTTTCTACACTACTAGCTGATTTGTAAGGAGTCTTAGTTGTTAGTCAAGATTTTAGCCCCCACAAAAGAGGCTTAAGCAAAATACCCGACTGTCGTTCTGCCTGAGTTGAGACGCTGTTTTTGCTGGTCTAACCAAAATGTCAGCTGCTGTAGCGAAGCGTTGGAACTCAGTCCCAACAAAACCATGCTCTCTTCCATTATGCCCCGCCACAGATTGCATAATTAGGAAGTTGATGGCCAGCTTCATTCAGTTCACAGAGGGAGAATACCAGAATTAAGGGCAGAAGGAGGATAAATTGGGGGCTGAGGAATGTAGTAATCATTAGAGATATGAAGATACAGAGAGTTCTGTAAAGCAAATAATATGGTAAAACATCAATTGGAGGCTTTTATTTTCATGCCAAGAGTTGTAGACTCAATCAGTGAGAATGATCGGAGCAGAGAGGACACATATGTTTGCAAAATGGATTTTTAAAAGGCATCCACTGCAAATCTAGTCTATAATGAAAGAGGCTAAGCTGTAGTAACGCTGTGCAGACCTAAATACTATTTAAAAATGACATTGCCAAAATCCATGTCAGCGGTGCTTCCAAAATTCGAGCAATGCTGTTACTCATACATGATCAGCCAGAAAGACAGACTGCCCTAAGTAGAGCAATCCTTTCCATCAGAAAACACGGTCAGAGAGCAAAGTTCCTGGCTGGGGGCCATCTCATTTGAGCTTGTGAAGCACAAGACAGTATTAGGTGATGCTCCAGATAAAGATGATGTCCCAGTCACAGTGATGTTTAGTGTTGATGCATGTATATAACACAACACTGAATTTAAAACAGTCATATACAGCAGCCTGAAAATTACATCCTCAAAGTTTTTTGTGGTCCTGTACTGCATTAAGGGCAGTTAAATGAGCTCCCAAATGCTCAAAAGAAATAACCGTGTCTTGGTTAGTCTGTGGAACGGCACTGGGAGGGTGCTAGCTGGCATTTTCTCTGTTTTTAAGCATCAGCGACTTTGTCTTTATGTTCTTTCATGCTCCAGTAAAGTACAAGATGAGTCTCCGAATTGGTTTGATGTACTGCGGCCAGAGATGCAAACCTGCACACGACAAAACTACAAAAGAAAATGGGTTGTCTTTGCACCCAGTTGTTTGCACTGAAGTGGGATCTAATCTGCAAGCCTGAGGATATGAATCTGAAGCAGGGGCATGTTTAGAAACCTGAACTTTAATATACAGATTCAATTTATTAGACCAGGACGCAAACATGTAAAATGTCCCCCACTCCTTCTATGTAGTTGCAAGACACCAAGACTGAAATACTTTTACCAGACTTTGTGGCAAATTTGGCATTTCTGTGGGCTACTTTTGTGTCCACCCCTGGACACAGCTATGGCCCCACCTCTGGTCTGAGGTAAATGAGTCATGTAAGTAACCTCATATTCCCCTGTGTCGGCCTCATATCCTTTCAAATACAGGAGCATAAACATACAAAAACAAAATTACTCTTTTATGACTTTTATACACCAGAGAAGAAGAACCAACCATCCCTTTTAAGTTGCAGAACAACACGCCAGTCAAACCATCTTGTAAGAGACATTCGGGAAAATGTACAAATCTTGCAGCTACAAAATCACTGCCACAGAGAAGAAGAGCAACACACATCTATCATATTGATTATGGCTCTAAGCTCAGGTCTGCTCTACTCAGCATTCCACTGACGGCGCAGTAGCAGAATCTAATGGACGAAACACCAGTCTCTTTGATCCAGTAACAGACATCACGCAGAGTGCAGGGGCTGATTACACAGCCACTTCACTGGCCATTTAACCGGTGCTCCACTCATCACATCTGCTTAATTCCATTATGATATCACAGCGTCTGGACTGATGAAAATGCAGTAGCTCTACGGGCACAAAAAGTATCATTAAAAAGACGATATAAATGCCATTCACGTAGAGAGGGAGAGAGACAAACAAGAGGAGACTGACACAGCAGACTGCGTGCAGAGGGAGAAGACTTCTTCTGTCAAACTCCCGGGGCGCGGTTCAACAAAGAGAGAGAGAAAACACAGTGCATGGAAGAGATCTGCAACAAGTGTGAGATGCCTAAAAGCTTTTGAGATTTGTTTGCCATCAAGGCTGGAATTTCTTACAATCCTGCAAGCATGGGAACAAGGCACCGGCTGAGATGTGTGTGATACACTGAGATCCAACATCGTACTCTCAATGTCATATCAACTGCACAGAACACGCTTTGACGGCAGGACATCCAAAGTCATTAGAAGACTGGCTGTACTTCAGTGTTACTACACCGCTATAAGCGCCTCAGAGTGAACGACCACATTTGAGGTACTAATGTCAAGAATAAAACCAGCACATGAGATCTGAAGCTCCTCTGTAGGTCACTGCCTTCGGGAGAGTAGGCTGTCTTCGCCTCAGGAAGCTCAATGCAGTCACTTCTCACTGGGTCAGTCTGGATGTTACAGCTGAGTGAAAGGATGTGGAAGTAATCATTAATGAAAAAAAAAAAAAAAAACTTAAAAAAAAATTAAAAAACTTGTAGCCTATGTGTATTACCACACGCTTAGAATTTACAGCCACCAGAGGTAAAATCTCTGTGTGCCTGTAGGCTCAGCTGTGTTTGAGCTAAGTGCTGTCACGCTGACCATCATAATAACAACTATGTGATGTTTAGTACGTATGTTTATGACCTTCACTATCTTAGTTTAGCATGCTAACATTTGCTAATTATCAATAAGGCTAATGAGCATTAACATCTAAACCGAATTTAATGGCAATCTATGCTATGCTATGCTATCTATGAGCCTCATGATTTTTGGTGGTGCTAGAAGACAGTCAAGCAATTACCAAAGTCATTATAGAACGAGTCATCTGAGAATCATGAATGTCTTTGCAAAATCTTGTGCCAATCCATCTTTTAAAGATGAGATATTTCACAGGAAAAGTAAAATATTTTACCTCCTGCTGGCACTAAGGAAAAAATTAAAGAATCACCAAAGAAATTAGGATTCATGCCCCAGGAGCCACAAATGTGGTTTAATGGTAATCCGTCAAATAGTTGAGATGTTTTATATGTAAGCCGGTCTGGTGGTCCATCAGACTGACAGATGTTGCCATTGGAAGACTTGTTTCTCTGAAACAGCTAAAAACTACATTTATAAGTTAAACACTAATGAAGTCAATAATAGGCTTTTAGCATCTGGGTCTGTTATTCATCTTCTCAAACAGAAGTCAGTGAGCATGTTTACAAAATGTTGCCAAAAGCTGGTTGTCTGTCATCTTCTCCCTCTGGCTGCCATGATGATTTCTAAATTAATTAAGCTTTCCGAGTGAGGATGTTGAAATTATTTATCCGCTTTACAAGGCAGGACTAAGAAATATTACACGTGGGGGAGGGAACGTTAAGTATTAGATTATAAAATGGAAAGTTGTTTTTTTTTTTTCATGGTCTTCTTCTCTGTAGTCTCCTCCCACAGGGGTCAAGCTGGACTCGTGCAGGGCGGAGGGCTGAGAAAATAGCTTTGTCTGTGTCACTATATAGACGAACAAAAGACAGAACCCTGTTTGTTCCTCGTGTGCTGAGAGGAGGGGCGCGTATGATGGAGAAGTGGGAGGGGTGCATGTCTAATTGTGCTTGTGCATCTGTGTGAAGGAGGGGGCAGTGCCTCTGCTGAATATTCTATATGATGAACGAGCGTCGGCCCTTTTCATAGAAAACAGAAGCCTCAGAAAGACAGCCAACAACGGAGGAGCATATTCTCCGCCTGTTTGACCTCAATGGGCCAACAGGCTTTTTAGTGCTCACTTTCACTGTGTAATGACAATCAAATTTGTTAAAGTGACTGAAAAATAAACAAAAACAGGTTTTGTAGTTCTCTTCACGGTCATAAAAATGGTACCTTTTACGTATATTATCAAAGTGATTTAAAATATTTGATGCTGCATTTAAACCAGATAATCTATAATAATCTATCGTGCACGTGTGGTGAGAAAGAAGCTAAAAGACACACACTGCAGGGACAGCGCGTGGTAATTAATGAGCCGACATCACGTTTTCAGAATAACTGGGCTAATTGTTCTGGTTCGTTACAGCACGTTAATAGGATTGATCCTCAACCTGTGGAATGTTTGTGTTAGCTCCAAATCTTTTATACATAAACCTCGCTCTCTCAATCACCACTGCACGGCCCTCACACGTTATAAGACTTGTAGACGCCACGCTGGTGTGTCAACAGGCCGAAAATCGCAACAACTAAAATAGATTTCACTGACAAATTAAGTAAAAAGGAGAAAAAGGTAAAGAGCAACCTGAAGTATGTTGTTTACTACTACAGATCTTAAGCTTACTGATTCTAAATGCAAGGGGATAAAGACTGCAAATATTTCCCATAATCCTCCAAATCCATCTTCCCGATCCACAAACAACACAGGCTGCATTGTTTCCAACTCAGCTCTGAAAACAGTATCGAAATACTTCAAAGCAGATGATGCAACAAATACTATGGTATAGCTATTCCTATTGAGAAATGGCTTGTTACCAGGGACATGAAACTTTGTGGGCAGTATGGCTGCATTTTCACCAGAAACAATTACCTTTTTTCAGAAGTGGTGTAATTACCACTGTCAAATCTTTGTGAGGTGGAGGGTAAAAATGCATGTAATCTCTAGTCATAAGGCCGCTGATATCACCAGGACACAGCAAGGTTACAGTATGTACTAGGCACACAATAGGTGCACTATACTAACTATGCTATATTTGATGGACTCATGTGGACTATAAATGAGCAAAATATCAAATAGTTCAGTAAATGGCTTCCTCATTTATAAGACAGAGATGAGTCTGCTTGAGAAAAACAAACATAGTATCTTGTGTAAAAACTGTGTGGGTGCAGACCCAGCATGACTAACACGTGCACAGATGTTCTGCTCATGAACACGTCAATTTCCCAGAGGGCGACGCTTTGACCCTCAAGCCCCGCATCACAAAATAGCTACAGCCCCTCCCATCAGAGGCAACAGCTTTAATAGATAATCATTTTCTATTTTATCTGCCATATAACAGACCACATGAAATTAAAGCCACGCTATAAAATTCTGATGAGATTACTGAAATCACATCGCTGTATCATGATAATGTGACCTCATAGACATGCATGTGAAAACAACAAAGCTAACCACAAGAAGTACTTAAACAGTTACTATAAATACAAGCCCATAAAAAGGAAACTCTGAATGCAATATTAGCTCTCTGATGTTTTAACCTACTTTTGATGAGAGCCGCACAAGGGCTTTTATGTTGGGTTGTGTTCAGTGTGTTTACACAATTAAGGCTCATGAAACAGTTCTGCTCAGCACCAAACTTACTGTGATGGGAGAAGTGCTGAAGCGGATCTTCCTCTTAGGAGGGATGTCGTCTTTGTTTTCTGGTGGCAGACCAGGAATCTCCGTCAGGTCAGAGCCCGGGTCGTAGACAATATCCTCATCGTCTCCGTAGAGGTCGTCCTCAGGATCCGTGCAGCTTTCACCCCAGCCTTGGTAACAGGCGTCCCCGTCTGCATTAAAAATCACCCGCTCATTCCCAGTGTATTCCTCATCAGGCTCCTCCAGCTGGTCCTTGGGAGATTCAGAGGACTTGTCTTCTCTTGGACCATCCACATCATCTTGGCTTCCCACAGCTGGTGTAGTTGGTGTCGGCAACGGCTCTGGGGTTGCATCGTCATTTGTAGGTTTTGAACACTGGGACATTTCATTTTGTTTTCTTGCTTCTGAAGGTTTCTCCTCTTCTTCACAAGAACCATTGACCTGGCTTCCATTGGTGGTGGCCCCAGAGAGTCGCTGTCTATCTCTGCTCACCACCTTCTGTGCTTTGTCTTGGGCTTCTTCTTGTTGTTGTGCTGTTTTCAGCTCTGAAGTCTCTGTCCCAGGACTGGGGCTCAGGAGGTCATCAGAAGACGAGTATGCGGGAAACTTCCCCCCAATCTTGCTCCGGTAGTTTCCTCGAACTGGAGATTGCCGTGAGTCATCCTCACTGAGATCACCTCCATGGCGTTGGAATCCGTCTGGTGAGTAGAGCACCCGCCTGCTGACTCCTCTGTAGGGCAAACCTTGGTTATGGTGGTCAGCATTTTCAAAAACAGCACTGAGTTGGCTAACAGTTGGCGAGGACGCCTCTGTTCTGGAGCAAAGTGAGTCCAAGGAGTCTGTGCTGCCTCGATTAGACCTTGCGCCTCGCCAGTCATCGAGGTGCTCATGGGAGCCTCTTTTATCACGTCCATATGGAAAGACTGGTGATTGGGATTGGTCACGTGACTGCTGCTCAAACAGCTTCCTTGTTTCAGAGAACTTTGCTCCAGCACCTCCAACCCTGTCGGCCGAGGAGGAATGCTGGAGTTTTATCACTGATCCGTCGGCCTTGTTGATGAAGTTGGTGGGCTTAACCAGCTTTTGCGGCGAGGAATCGTCACATCCCTTGGCCTTAGCTTGGGTATTTTCTGAGCCCATCTGCATGAACATGTCCTTAATGCGACTGACATGGCTGCCATACTGGCGGCCCCTCGGTTGTTTCACCCGTTCGAGGTCTTTGGGCTTGGAGTCTCCATCGACACGAGGTTGGTCAAAGGCCTTCTTGAGCGCCTGAAACTCAGCCCGGTAGGCGTTGCGGTGGGGGGAGGCACTCCGGAGGCAGGTCCTCTCCCCCGAGGCCTCCGTCTTCAGCATGATGATGTCTTTGGATTCAGAGGGGACGTCAGCATCGCCGTGGCCCCATTAGAATATGGGAGTTAGTAGTGTAGTACAACCTACTGCAGCGCTGCCTAATCTGATCCAGCTGATGTTATAGCTCCTGTAGGTCCATTCACACCTGCAGAGACCAAAAAGAGACATTATAAAAATGGAAAAACGATTATATAAGTTCAAGAGTAATAAATATATAAACATGAACACAATAATGTGACATGATCTGAAAGTGGCACTTTTCTCATCAAATTGATGATTACAAAAGCCTCTCATCTTTCTTCAATAACAACATTCAGAAACATGGCATCCGCATGAATGACAAATTGTGATGTATAACATAAAAGCTCTTAGTGCCAGAGAAACACTCCTGAAAGACGACACAGATAAAAAGCACCCGGGTGATGTTTTCTTTTCAGAATTGCTGCACTGTTTACCTTCTCGAATCAATACTTACTATAGACATCAGTTTAAGGCTTTTGAACTGGTGCTATGCTGCAGGAAATGTTGTTGTTTTCTCCTCATTTTTAGTGCCCTCTTCCCTCTCTCCCACTCCCTATGCTTTCTATAGTGAGCTGCGACCCAAAGCCCACAGCTCTCTAAACCATCACTGACATTATGGTGCTTCCTGCTAAATGTCAGCCCTCAAACAAAGCAGTGCATGGTAGTTGCAACCTTTTACATGCAGAAAAAAAATGCTGTTGAATGCACTGCAAATGTGTAGATACCATCCCTGGGATGAAAACAGCAAACACTTAGTGTTTACATTAACTGAAAGACTAGCAGTTTTAAAATGCTGAGATTATGCCACAAATGCAACATTACTGGGTTAGAGCAGGGTTGAAAGCTAATATAGTTAAATATTCCACACTTACAGCCATGAATGTTTTATCCTGTTTGGAAATGCTTTCCACAAACAGGGAGATGATACATGACACAATAAAGCTGAGATATGAAAAAAAAACAAAAAAAAAACACAGAGATCGGGACAGAGAGAATCCATTAATCTAAGTTGCTGGGATGGTATGGATGCATCAGCAGGCTGAAACCTAAATGCCCTGCTTCAGTATTCATTATTCACCATGCTGGACTCTTGCTGGTCCATCACAACACCAAGGCTGTGCGCAAAAAAGAAGAGAAATCAACCAATCTGAACTTGAGGGAACATCCTGTGTGATGATGTTGCACGGAGGAAAAAAAAAGAAAAATAAAGTTAGAGGTGAAAGATGAGAGATGAAATGGGGGCTTTAGCGTGGTGTCAGCGGGATCAGATCAAACTGCCGCACATCAGCCACGCCGCACACAACATGACAGCTCAGCCCCCCCCCTCCTCTTCTCCTCTTTCTGATACAGTTAAACATTTATTCATTCGCATCTTATCCCCCCTCTTTTACAACAGCTCTCCCTGTGCAGATGCACGCAGGTAATGAAAAAAAACACACACACACAATAAGGACTCGCCTGCAAGTTCAGCCGCGATGCTGCTCCGATGTGAGAAAAACAAAAGAGTCGGACTTACATTCATGGCTCCGGCTCCGTCTGACGCGTGATGTGAATAAACTGCAATCCAGAGGGTGAACTCGTGAAGGGGGGGGTGGTGGTGGTGGTGGGGGGGTTGTGGGTGGGAGGAGGGGAAGGGGAGCGTGGTGCCGTGGTGGAGGTAGGAAATGAGGATGCTCTCGTCGCAGAAGCTGAAAAAAAGACAAAAAACATGTCCATCCCACGCTGGTAACAAAGTCAATAAATTGATAATAATACTCAAAAAAAAGAAAAAAAAAGATCCGGCACTGGAAACACAACAGGACGCGTTAAAGCGGCTCCAGCGCCATTACAGGCGGTGGGGGAGATGCTGCCTGCCTCTCTCTCTCTCTCTCTCTCTCTCTCTCCCTCTGTGTTTCTGTGTGGATGGATGGTGGATGAGGAAGGGGGGGGCCTCCGGTCAGCACCGTTTGCGGGACGGCGCGGCGCCGCAGCGTGTCCGCAAACGTGAAAGCCTCATGTGACAGGTGCTGCAAGCTCAACTGCGCCAAAGGTTTAATCTGCCGAGCGGAGGAGGAGGAGGGCCGCTGGAGTTTTTTTTTGTTTGTTTGTTTTTTTTTGTCGGCGAGCTGCAGACTGGCACAAATACCGACACACAGTTAGTGTGATAGTGCTGCTCGGTTGTGTGTGTGTGTGTGGTTTGGGGTGGGGTAGGCTGGGTCAAGGACCGTCCTCTGGATCTGTGTGTGTGGTGATGTTTGGGGGGGTGGGGGGGTCAAATCAGGGGTTCTCAAAATGTGGCGTGAGGACCAGCAGGGGGCCTCGAGGTGTTTACAGGAAGTGCAAAAATATTATGTTGAATTTGATCTCACTCACTGAAAGTCTGCTCAGTCTATATACAGGTGAGTTAATGGTCATTAATTCTGTGAGAAATGTTTAAAGGTGATTTAATGATTTTATAATTAATGAAAACCCTTGAAGATCAAAGTCAACACACTGTCTGACAGACTCAGCGTGGTTAAATACATGAAAAAAATGTCATGGTTTAAAAGTTTGGGATCTATTTCCAAAATGAAATATGATTTAAGAGCCTCTGATGAAACTGTGTGAAGATTTTAGCTGGCTGGGTCACACAGGAGTCAGAACAGAAACTGGCTGAAGCACGAGACTGAATTCATGTGATGAAGCACTAAAAAGGAAGCTTTGTCAACATCCAAATGTGTGATTATTTCAACAAACAGCACAGAGTTATATAATTCATTTCAGTGTGTTGTGGCATTGTTGCTTAGGTACCTGTTCTGTAAGCACAAACGTTAAAATATAAATGACATTTCAAGTTGAATCATAATGAATAAAAAATGGGGTTAAAGCATGTATATATGCTCTGTATATTTCAATGACTTGATTTTATTTGTCACCTTCTCAGATCCTATAATGTGAAACTCATTAACAAATGTGTGCAGCCATGTGATATGTTGATTCTAATGTAAATATGCAATTTACACCATTATGCAACCATTTCAGTCCATACTAAACTCACTTAAAACAGTGGCTGCTTGCATAATGATTCTTCTTTTGTACGGTAGCTCTGCTGTGGTTCCAGTTGAACTCAAAACCCTTCAAAAATGCATCTTGATTTCAGAGAATAAACTCTTATGAAAGCACATCTTCGCCTGAGGGTCTGTTGGTGTCTGCTGTACTACAGGAAACAGACCTGCAGGAGCTACAGTTTGTTCCTTAAATACATTTAGGAGAGGGGGGAGGGGTGGTTGCATCTGGCCTTGCTGCTCAAAACAGGCAAATTCAGTGCAATTAGTATAAATTGAAACTTAGTGCACACCGTGCGGAAACAGAAGTGGGCTGACATCAATCCAAATAAACACACATTAGCCACATCAGACATTAAACACATCTTGGCATTATCTTAGCCTCTTGCAGAGCCGTGTTTTTCTGGTCCACATTACCCTGCATCTTAACGCACACATTGACCTACAGTGATTGTTGTGATGCATTCATACCAAACACAAACACTGCCTATGTGAAGTGGTTGCTAGGCAACCTAAAAATAATCTTAAGGGGATAAAAAGGGAGGGTGAGAAAAGAGAACCGCCTCACACTGCAGAGCACGGAGGATGGATGGCATCGTGTCGATCACCTATGGAGGAGAAGCTGTGAATCGGGTTTCAAATATATCAAACAAGATCCGTGCCGTCAGCGCGTTAGCCAGAATTAGGATCCTCTTCTGCAGGATCAAAGTGTCCTCTTAGCAGCGCCTGACATCAAGGGAGCACGAGGGGTGAAGCAAGGGTCCCTGCAGCGCTGTGGCAGGCCTGACTTGGAGCCGAGGGGGCCAAAACATGACCATCTGTCTGCTAGCACCGTGTCTGCAGGGGGTCTGGTCTGGATTGGAGCAGACTCCTCAGACTGTGCCCTCTCACAGCTGGGCCCTGGAGGTCGAGCCCTGCACTGTGTGTTTGTGCATGCGAGTGAGAGGGTGTGTCCGTCCGCACAAAGCCCCCATTTCAAATATCTGGACGTTTTAAAAAGCAAAACACATGATCCATTAAGAAGCAGAGAAGATCTAGCCAAAAAGAAGTGAAAAGATGCTTTGGGTGCACAGTGACAGTGTCATGGCAGCCGAGAGGAGCCACTCCTTGTTTTTGATGTGCAACATTAAAACCATTTCACTCAACATCCCACAGAAACATGGGATGAAGGCGTGGTGCTCCACTTCTGATTCACATCGTGTTTTTGCACTCTCCTTTTTTTTCCCTTTTACGAGACAACCATCTTTTTCCATCCAGATGTTCAGCCAATGAGAAGTCGTGCTGTCTCCAGTGAAGGAGGAGGAGGAAGGAATGTGCAGCAGGATGCTCATTATTATGGCTGTCAGACCCTCTGGCGATTAGATTTTTAAAATATACATACAAAAAATAAAAACACCCTCTTTTTCATGTGAGATTTACGAGGATGGCTGGCTGCGTGTCCGTCGCGGTGTGGCTCGCTGTGGGTACGTATCGACTAAAGTCTGATATAACGGGGAGCTTTCTCCATCTTTGAAGCGGGGTCCATGCTAGTTAGCATGCTAGTTAGCTTGCTAGTTAGCCGCGTTGCTAATGTTTTTTTCCAAGAGGAGGGGACGTGGAAAAAAGGGCTAACAAGAGAAAACTACACCGCTACACGGGTGGAAAAAAAGACTCAGCTTATGAATTGTTTTATGAATTTTATGAATTTTTTACCTTACCTTACGGTGAATATAACAAAGTTATTGCTAGCTGTTTTGCACAGTTTTGTCCCTTTTATCCAGC
>JBAJHX010000040.1:8455891-8473239 GCA_037176925.1 Amniataba percoides
CGTGGAAAAAAGGGCTAACAAGAGAAAACTACACCGCTACACGGGTGGAAAAAAAGACTCAGCTTATGAATTGTTTTTTTTACCTTACCTTACGGTGAATATAACAAAGTTATTGCTAGCTGTTTTGCACAGTTTTGTCCCTTTTATCCAGCTTGTGCTTCCTTTCTTAAGGGGAGCAGCCTTCATCCTCTGTGTTTATATGTCAAGCAGGTGTGCTGTGAATGCCTAATTAAGTCTCGGTAATTACATAGATGGGATTATATTAATGCACTGCTTCATTATGTGAGGAATGCGAAGTGACAGCATCCTGTTTTTTTCCAGATGCTCATCATTAGGACACTGTTAGGAGAGCAAAATACACAGGCTACTCTCAAGTCATTAATATTACTGTAAATGCACATGCAGTCCAAGGCAACAACGTAAACATCCACCCTGCCCTCATCAAGGTGGTGATGCTCAGATTTTGTTCAGACAGTGAATTCATCATGCTGCAAGCTGCATGCTTAGGTTAACCTGAGCTAGAAATGATGTGTTCATAACTAGATTGTATAATATGTTATGATTTCATAATATAATATTATGAATATAATTACAAAATTAGCTGACAGTTAAAAAAATATGGCAGGGCTAACTATCAGTAATGTTCATTATCGGTCAATCTGTCTTTTGTTTGATGAATTGAAAAATCTCAAATTTGGGCCCTTAAAAGGTAAATATTTTCTGGTTGTTTTAGTCCTCTGTGGGAGAAAACCTGATATCTTTGGGTTGTTGGACAAAAGGCATATGAGGATGACACCTTTGGGAGACAGTAATCAACATTTTTCACCATTTCCTGACATTTTATGGAGCAAACAACTAATTCATTAATCAAGAAAATTATAGACAGATTAAGGAAAATAATCATCAGCTTCACCCGGAGATTGTTGTATAAGACTGCATTAGTTTGAACCAGGTGTTCCCCATAAACTGATTAAAAAACAATGTGTAACCCTTGATGCGCTTGTTCCATTCATGCTTTCATTCATTGATCCAGTAGTTTACATTGTGCATGCCTGTGAGGCCAAAGACAGCGCTTTACATGAGAGAAATGTCCACATGGGGCGATCCACGGGCTTGAAGCTGCAAACAGCCCTGAACAGAGACGGTGAGTGGGTGTGTGCACTTCATGTGTTGACCCGCTGTCCCCTCCCCCATGTCATAACACAGTGACACGCTCAACTGGTTCCCCATTAATGATGGCAATATTGTTTTCAGTTGTCTGCTGTCCCACAGACTTGGCCCACTTACTTTAGCTGTAACAGCAGTTCACTGAATTTAAATGTTGTCTAAACCTCGTCCCTGCTAGAAGTAGAATTGATCCTAAATCATTAACTACAAAACAAAGGTCTGTTTCTTCTGTTCAACACAACACCGCTTCTTTACAGCACCGATTCAACACTGTGGATGAGGCAGGACTTCTCAATCAGCCTTTCGGACACGTCAGTGACTCGCTTACCTTCACAGAGAGCTAGGAGATTGAACTGGCTGTTTCCTCGTCCTTAGTCATCGCCTTCTGCTGGTTGTGACACCAGCTACTTTCACTTCCAGGTCTGCTGTGTTCAGAGCAGCGAGACTGAAGCGCATCACAGGCAGAATACCAAACAGTAGCGACCCTTGTAGTCTTCGCTTTGCCTCGAACACCAAAAAAGCACATGCGTTCCTCCTGACCCGCACCTACGAAGCTGATTCAGCAGAACTCGAATACACCCCCCCCCCACCATCCCCACCCCCCCTCGGCCAGCTAGAGGCTTCGCTCAGCTGCAGCCATTAGAGACACAAGTGTGCTTTAACTAAGGCATCACTCCTGAGACTTCAGCCAGTCCAAGGTCAGCCCCAGGGAAGCATAAAATCTGGTTAGCCATTTCTACTACCCCCAGCGCCTGTTAGTGAGCTCTATTGTGGCATTTATGGGCATGTGAGTCAGTTTATTATGCTTATGTGATTTTTAGAGAATACATAGTGTGTGTGTGAGCACACAAACCAGGAAAGTTAAGCGTCTTCTGTGAATTAAGGCACATTTCAGCCTGTCTCTGCATTTGTCCTGTAGCAGGGGCCGACAAGTTAGTCTTCAGCAGACAGTTTAGTATTAACCTGTAATTGGTGATGTATTATGTACAGTTGAAGCGCTTGCAGTCCATCATCTCGAGACAGCCTGGCAGAAAGTCAGCCCATCACAAATAAGCAGATCTGATGCTATTAGCAGAGCCTCAGTGCAGCTTAGTAGGTGATCTTTAATTACACTGGCTGCCATGGAAGAGACTGCAGTCAAAGATGGCGGTGAAACACAGTCCAGTAGGACCCTAGGACCCTGCAAGCTAGAACAGCTAACAGAAGACTGCCAGGGGACTGTGTTAGGCCTGAATGCTTGTTATTAAATCAGAGCTTTAATGTTGATTGTCCAAAGCACATTTCAAATCCCACAGGTCATTCCCTATTCCTCAGACCATTAGGTGGAGATCCAGGCCATCTGGGCTCGGCCTTCGTGCCCTGCGTGCCTCATCTGTGGACGTGTCAGAAATGTTTACACCGCATCCAGTCGGGCTCTCTGAGCAGAACAGAATAGCCAGTGCTTGACCTTGACCGCAAGTGTGTGACCGCGGCCCTTTTGTGCGGCGAAGAATTGATGAGGCCCAACGGGGTCGGCCAATAGAACCTGAGCATTCAGAGTGGGATTTGCGGACGGACCAGAGTCCTCAGAGAGGGGGCGCCGCCGCTGTGCTCAGACTGAATAAGGTTTTATCCCTGGTCTCCGGAGAACCTAGATCCTAATGTCACGGGTGCAATAATGGCAGCAAAAAGAGCCACCGCGTGGATTAGTCACGCCCAGGTGATTCCCGTCAATCTGTCCTTGGAAAGAGATGTGTTGCATATAACCTCAGGGTTTCTTTAAGTAACACCACATTTAGTGGCCGCTAACTGCTATTGATTATATCTCGCTTTGACAGGGCCCTCGGGGACATCTGACATATGGCCGCTTCACCATCTCCGTTTGTGGCCACAGATGTAGCTCAGTTTAACACACATATGGGACCACTATATAACTTCAGACTCGCAGCAGCTCACCAGTGTGCTTAGATTGCAGTTAGGCAATTTGGACCTTGTAGATGTGGACGTCCTTAATAATCTGTGGCTTACTGTGTCACCTAATCTTCTATAACCCCTTTGTGAGCCCTGGTAATAGATAACGTTTAACCAGCAAAGATCACATACTGACTTCCTTTTTTCATGGACTCAGATTAAAATGTAAATCCTGCTGTATTACTCCCCTCGCCGGAGACTGTCTTTAGAAGGAGAGGAGTTACAGTGCGGTAGTAGAGATCCACTTTGCGTTACAGTACTCATGATAGTAATACAGAATATGTGTCAGTGGTCAGTGGTGAAATTTATGAACACAGCTTTCCAGTGCCTTACTGTTGCTGTTTACTGTGTCTAAACAGTTCAAGCTATCTTTCTCTTCCTCTTGCAGTTCACATATCTTCAGTTTTCCCCCTCCTTCCGCTTTCCCCTCCTCCTTCTCTTGTTCCTTGTACACTCAGTCTCCCATGGCGATTAAAAATTGAGTGCCCACCCACTGAGGGAGAGAGAAGGGGATGGGGGAAAAAAAAAAGAAGTGAGAAGAGAAAACCACTGTGCAAAATGTAGAGCGGTTGAAAGAAAACAAGCGAGCAAAGAGGAAATGGTGAAAGAGAAAGATGCAAAGTGAGGGAGAGACCCGGGAAAATCACCTCCAGTCTTGCATTGTGTGTACTGTTGTTAAGAGGCTGCCATTTTCCCAGCGATGCCCTTCGCAAATAAAGGCTAAATGTTTGTCTTTGAGATGGAGTGGGGCTAAACGGAGAAGCATAATGGAGACAAAGTGGGAGGAGGGCCTAAAAACTGCTCATTACTGCCCCTTTCACTCACTGTACCAAAGCTCCTCTGCCCTGAAAAATGCATTGCTGTGGTTCAGTAACACGTTCTTCTTTTAAAGAAATTCATAGTCTTACTGGAGGTTAATGATTTGAATCTTCACCTTCACGCTTTGCAGTTTCTGTTCCACATTCGCAAGGATGCAGAAGCCAGACTAGAAATGTGGATGCATCTATCATCGCGAGTAGTATCGATCCTCAAAGTGTGCAGTAGATTAGCAGTTACGCAAACATTTGCTTCATTTCTTTTCACCTCTATTAACGCCTTTTCTTCTTTTCTAATTAGTTCTGCTGGCAGGTTATTAGTGCTGAATAAAACGCAGAGGAGAAAAGATAATGTTCTGTTATTAGGAGCTCATTTCCTTTGTGTTTTGAAATTTGCGTTTCAGTGGTCACCATCCTGTCGAGATCACACGCAGACCGTAATGTCTACCCATCTGCAGGAGTGCTGTTCGTCCACGTGCTGGAGAGAGAGTACTTCAAAGGAGAGTTTCCTCCCTACCCAAAATCAGGTACAGCACCATCCCGTTCCTGTTTTAATGCAGTCTATCGTAGTGATTGATAGTGTTGAAATATTTGATTATCTAAATCACTAAAACATTTATGCTTGTAAATATTGGCGCGGTCATCGTATGAATGCAGCAGAGCATCGTCCGTTCATCATATTTCATTTGTAGAAAATGCTTAGCCCCTGTTGGCAACATGCTCCACAGTTCAGCTAATGGGTCTAAACGCACATTACTGAATTGGTCCCGACTCCTACCAGATCACTGGGTGACCCCCCTCCCCCCCTCATTAAACAGCTCTATCTACAGGTGATGCCAGCAATGACCCGATCACTTTCAATACCAACCTGATGGGCTACCCGGACAGGCCGGGCTGGCTGCGTTATATCCAGAGGACTCCACATAGCGACGGCGTGCTCTACGGCTCCCCGACTGCAGAGCACGTCGGCAAACCCAACGTCATAGAGGTGGGTGGTTGGACCGTGTTCAAAGTGAGGAGAGGGAAGATGAAAGCGTTTGCGTCTCCGTTGAGCATGTCGAGGAAAGAGAATGAATTCTGCTTTTGTGCTAAAAGACAAAATTAAAAGAATCAGCCCTTTGTCAGTCATTTTCATGGCAGACAGCATCACATACTTTGTAGTCTTTGTCAAAGCACACATAGAAGTAATGGAGCAGTAACACATTTGAATCGATTTAGCTGAGCACAGCTGATTTATGTGCATTTAGTTGTAACATAATGCAGCATTACGCTCTGAGTGTTCGTACTTAAATTCCATTATGTTTTTTTTATGCTTTCTTTGTTCCCCATAAGCTACTGTAGAAATTCTTTTCCCCAAAAGGCTTAACGTTCTCAGTGGCGCACATGTGCCTCTATATGGTGCCTCAGTTGGGTACAGAGCTAGTGTATCTAACGCGGCCTTGTCCAGAGGGCTGCTGCCATATAAGCTGCACTGATCTGGGCTTAAACTTTCACCCCTGTGTGTTGCAGATTACTGCCTATAACAGACGCACTTTCGAGACAGCACGGCACAACTTGGTCATAAACATCATGGCCACAGAAGGTAAGAGGTGCCAATGTGAGAGCTTAGAGCGGACAGAGATCTGCAACTTCCCTGATTAAATCTCGGGAGCACATTCAGTACTCGGAGAGAAAATGTTGCCTTTGATTGCTTTCAACAAGAACTAATCAATCTTTTCTAAGGGTAAACTACATGTTATAGTGATCTAACCTTGTGTTCATTTATATACATTTATAGACAATCATCAAGTATCACATGATCATAAGTCAGTATAACATTTTTGGTTTCTACAGACATGCAGCCCACAGTGTTTAACGGTTATACTAATTACGGCAGGTCTACAGGAAGCAGGCGTTCATCTCTATGTCTGCACCTCACATCTGTGCATCTGTGTGTTTGCGCTGTGGCTTGTTGACCAGTCACAGAAACATGCAGCACAACAAGAACTGAGTCGGTTGAACGCTCAGCAGCTGTTTGGGGCGCTAACATGACATCACTCTCCCTATGTTCTGATGTCATCTGCCAGCTGGCCCCAGAAAGGAGGCCAAATCGTAACAAGAGCGGCGCAGACACACAAGCGTCTGCTGGACTGGTAGAATCAGTGTCAGCTATGCAGCAGTAATAAACTATTAATGATCTCTTAGTCAGCAGAACACCACTGTAGCTGCCTTTCTTCTCCATCATCTTACTGCCATTCATCTTTTTCCCACTTTCCTCTAACTCTCTCATCTTCATCCCCGTACACAGAGTTCCCGCTGCCCTACCAGGCTGAGTTTTACATCAAAAACATGAATGTGGAGGAGATGCTGGCCAGCGAGGTGCTGGGGGACTTTCTTGGAGCGGTGAAGAACGTGTGGCAGCCTGAGCGCCTCAATGCCATCAACATCACCTCAGCACTGGACCGTGGCGGCCGTGTGCCGCTACCTATCAACAACCTCAAGGAAGGGTGAGGGTTTTCAGGGTTTGGCCAGACTTTCATAACAGCAGCCTGGAGTTACATATTAGGAGTGCTTTTTATACTAAAGGAAAGATGATCTAGTATGATCTAGTAATGATCAGCAAAATAATTTTTCCCCATTCATTTGAAAGCACTTTGCATTGATTTTAGTCTTACGATTTATGTATAATTCCTCTGGATGGCTCATGCACAATACGCACAAGTTTTAACAGTATTAAAGACACGAGTGACCTCTTCATCTCTCCCAATCAAACAGATTACTTATACTTTCAGCCTACTCACATCATGCTGACGTTTTAGTTAATTGGGCCCTTGGGGATTCACAGCTCGCGGTGAATTCGATGAGCACACTTGGCCGTCAGCGCTGACAGACACTGTCAGTTGGTCTAGTTCAGAGGGGAATAGCCCACATGAAGTGCCATAAGTTATGCATCAAAGATTCACGCTGAGTTTTTTTGAAAGATGAAAGCGTCTCGGAGAACACTCAGTGGAGGAGAAATACTTCTACTATAACAGGCCTCAGCATAAACATGTGAAACAAGGCTCCACCCTCTACTGTCTTGTCTTCTTTTCTGTTTTCTTCTTGTCTCTTGTCTTCTCTTCTCTCTTATGCTTTGCATTTCACTGTCTTGCCCTCCCTCCAGAGTGTATGTGATGGTTGGCGCTGATGTTCCCTTCTCATCGTGCCTCCGGGAGGTGGAAAGCCCACATAACCAGCTGCGCTGCAGTCAGGAGATGGAGCCTGTCATCAGCTGTGACAAGAAGTTCAGAGCTCAGTTTCACATTGACTGGTGTAAGATTTCTCTGGTGAGGATCTTCTTCTACAGATTTAATGTAAATGCTGAGGCAAGAGGGGAATACGTACTCTACTCTTAGTTGTGCAACATAAGCAGTGTTTTTGGCAAATAATATCAAACTGAAATAATTAACACTTTACTTACAGTCATATCTCTGACACACTTTTTTTTAGCTTACGCAACCAGCCTAATCAAGTCCTACTTATTTCTTTAGGTTGACATCAACAAAGTGGTCCCTGTGTACATTACCCGTCCTGACCCAGGCACTGGGATCCTGCCTGAATTTGGGGATTACAGCCCCCCGTCTGAGTCCCTGAAGAGCCGGGATTACTTTTCAGACTTCCTTATCACACTGGCTGTTCCCTCCGCTGTGGCACTAGTCCTCCTCTTCATCCTCGGCTACACTATGTGCTGCAGACGGGAAGGGGTGTAAGTGTGCTTGGTCTTATATTTTATGCAAATATCGCACCAAACACCCCAACAAACATGTGAGGAAAGTGAAGAAACTGTTAGTACGTGGGAATCAAATGGGAGACAGAGCAGAATTATTAGATGAGAGCAATAATCTGGACTGAATTTGCAGCTTGTCATCACCATCCAGTTCTACGGCCCATTTATGTTAAGTTTCCCATGAATACCTGTCACAGCTTCCTGTTCATTTCGTCATGTGCATCCTCATGTTTGGACAAACATAGCCCATGACATCGATAGAGATTCATCCACGATAAATCCCAATAAATCATCATTCTTCATCGTTTACAGGCTGGGAGAGACGTGCCCCCTCGTTCACTCAGTGATCCATGTCCCGTCGCCATTTCCACCCCGTCTTTACCCAACAATCCTTCCACTTGTGTTTAGATGTCTGTTAACTATTAATATTAGTATTTAATTCATCCATTTTGTTTTGTTTCTAGGGAAAAAAGAAACATGCAAACACCAGAGTAAGTGTTTTACCTCTCCTGTGTTTTCCTTTTATTTTGGGTCTGTTTCTGTCCCCTCCCCCCTCTCTATCTCTCTCTTTGGTTTGCAGTTTTGTCATCTATGTTGTCATTGACGGCTTCCTCATAACCACTCATACGCTCATCTGTGTGTTGACCATTCATCCAATGGGCTGCTCAAAAATTCAGACATAGGTTATTAATGCTTTAGCAGTAACCAAAGCTTAAAACATACATAAATCTTGAAGACTAAGAACGTATCTCGCACCATAAGTCAGACCAAGTAAAGATGTTGCAGCAGTAGGTAAGGGTGGATGTTACTTTTCTGTTTGTGCATGCATGATTTGGGTGCAGAGCGCACCCTAGCAGATATTTTAAATGTGCGTCAGCAAATAAAGCATTGCACACGGGTTGAGATGAGTTAACTCTGCCGGCCGTGACGACGATGCATGTTCACTCGACTGCCTCTCCCCTCTCCAGCATCCAGCTGGTGCACCACAGCTCCATCCAGAAGTCCAGCAAGGAGCTGCGCAGCATGTCTAAGAACCGGGAAATCTCCTGGCCCCTCTCCACCCTGCCCGTCTTCAACCCAGTCAGCGGTGAGGTGGTGCCGCCCATCCACCCTGACAACTACGAGACCACCAGCATGCCCCTCATGCAGACACAGACGTGAGTTGAAGGATTATTTGGTTTGGGCGGAGAGGGATACACGTGAATGAAAAAAAAAAACAGCCGTTCACATGCTTGTTTGCGTGCACATGTGCCCGTGCTCATTAGCAGAGATGCAGATGTATGGCTCACAGGCGCCATAATGGAGAAACGTCAGTCGAAACAATAGCATTATTGTTCAGTCTTGTTTTCAGCACATTAACCATTTTACAGCTTAACCTGCAGCAAGCAAGTCAGGCTTTTGGAAAATACAACTACAGCTTAAGAGGGTTCAAGCTGTCCCATGATTTGTCCTAATGGGGATCAAAAATGCTAATATAAGTACAGCATGCTTTCACATGATACTAAAGGCTCTTGTAATGTAAGTGAATGTATGGTTATGATTTCAGGAATCTGCAAAACCAGATTACGATACCACAGCAGCGACCATCAGGTTAGTATTACCTTCATCCTCCATAGCTGTCCTGGAGTCTGCCTTAATCCATCTGCATGTGTGATATGTGGTGTGCCTGTTTGGTTTAATAAATAACTAACTTGCTCGCACAGGCTTCCTTTCAAACTAGTTACTGTGTACTGACATCTTTCTACACTGAATAAACAGAAAGAATAATGGATAAAGTGGTAGACATTTTGCTAAGCCTGTGCTGAGATTTTCTCTCTCCCTCCTGCATTGCTGTAAATATAAAAGCATCGAGGCCTTATTCAATTGGACACAGATTGTTGAGAACAAATCACTTTGCTATGGCTCTGCTAGAAATCAAGCATGGGAGCCCGACTTCCTGTCTAGTGGCGTCTAAGCCCCTGCAGTTCTGGCGTTGGTGTGCGTGCTCCCTCCTGTGTGCATGGTGTTCAGCTGCATGGCCGCACTAACCTGCCGCACTCTCTCTCTTCACTGCTAACGAAGGAGATAATTATGTCATGTCGACGTTTCGAAGGCTGGAGGTAGGTGCTGCAGTCCGTTTACGTGGTCAGCGTAGAGATGATTCACATTTTCTCTTTCTGAAGTTACTGCAGCTCATCTCTTCTGCTAAAAAGCATATCAAAAGAACACTGTGAGTACAATAAACGAATGAATAAATATTTCCTTTGCTGCGTTTATTCCAGGTAAATGGTATTCCTGAGGAGAGAAAGGTGGCCGAAGCACTGAATTTGTGACCAGAGACATCAGCGTTGGAGCTGACTTTGATTCCATATCTTATCTTTTTCCAACATTCGTGCCAATCTGCATGCCTCAGAAGTGTCTTTATAAAGATTTATCGTCCATATGCACTTACACTTTGAAGTGAGTGTGACAGAGAACAAAAGAGCTTAGCTGGTTATAAAAATACATTAGAATATTTTGAAATGTCTGTGTGAAGGTTATAATTATGATATTTGTATTTCTACTTGCTTTGCACAATGGACCTCTTTGAGGAAAAGGGAGTATTACAAGGAAATGCTTTAGTTGTCATGTGTTATTAATTATTATGTGCCACATGATAATAAATTCTTTCAAAATAACATGTACTGCAATGATGAACCCTTTGACAATTAATGCTTGAATGATGTAAGCAGGTATGTTTTTGTCTTAAAAAAAAAAAAAAAAGACCAGCACATTTTATGAAGGTATTATTAACAATATACAACAGAATAAAGGCATTTATAAATAATATGGATACATTTCACATTTTTAAGACATCACAAAAAATGTACATGTAATACATTTCAAAGAGGCCCTGCATCGGAGTATAAATAGTTGTTGCTTTTATGCGACCAAAAAGATCTATTAAGGCCCAAAACTATTACCAAATTCATAGCTGTTACTCAGCAACTGACAAGAGAACGGATCCGTAAACTTCACACATCAATGGAAATGCAGTTCTTGTCTATACAATGAGGTGACAACTGGTTATAGAAATTACAAATCATCTTGGCTCTTATTGAGTTTGATAGCACAATGCGAACTGCACATCATCAAATAACTGACATGGAGAGGCCTCCAAAGCTGTCGACAAATTGTTCCATTCTGAAGAACACGTTTATTCTTCGTGGACCCGTTTTTCTTTGAAAAGACAAGCTACGTGTAGAAAATGATTGGCGCCGCAATCTTTTGCTACCCCAGTGGTAGATGAATTGTGCAACTCAAAATTTATATGCAGTACAGCTTGGACCTTACAACATTAGACTTTCATTTCTGTATCTCCTAAATGACCTTGACAAAACATTTGATTTACCCTATAAAGATGTGCTGAAGTACAGGAACTCTGCACTGGTGCTGCGTTAAACGCATGTTTAACACTGTAACTCGCCGCAAAGGTGAAAACAAATGCAGGTCTTAAAATCAAAGTGCCAATTTCTCTTAAATGTCTGAGGGGTTATATTGACAGAGACACACTGCCCCTTTGTCAACTGACATAATTTACAGTATTTTCTCTTTAAGCAACTGTTATGTGTCTTCTCAGCTCAGTCAGTGCATTACCTTGTAGTTGTTTGTAAATGTTGATGTGTCAAAGTGCCAAAGAGACGGAAGATAGTGAACACAGGTTACATCCCAGATGGAGATGTTCTGTGTGTATAAGCCACTGAGAAAAGCCATGTTCAAAGGCATTGGGTCAAAGAAATCACGTACTCTCCCGCTCGCTCAATGACCGAAATGTTCACTGTCTGGGGCGAGCACAGAGATGATGTATATTTTGCTGTTAGTACTACTGTACAATAATACGTAATATGTGCAAGCCAGTGCATCTTCCATAAGAGTAATGAGGCATGTTTTAAACAGCAACGAAAGGATAAAAAAACAATTGCTAAAAACACAGCTGAAGCACTCCTGTATAAAATAAAGTCTCTTCCTCTATCATACAAATATACACAGACGATGTAAGCTAACAGGACAGCTAATGAGACGAGTGTTGGACTCAGCAATGAGTCTCTGAGGCAGATGATCATCTATGAGATGCTGGGATGGGATGATGATGGGATGGGATGAGCGCAAAAGTACAAAATAAACCAAAGCCAAAAAAAAAAAAAAAAAAAGTATAAAATATTAGCTTAATTTAAATCATTGAAGACTGTACATATCACAGAATTTCAGACTTACAGCAGGTGACCACAGTACCTTTAAACACAAGGCAAATATTTCTAAAATTACTCACAAATACATAAGCAAAAATATGTTGAGGGATTTTCCAACATTTTAACAATTGCACTCCAAATTTTTCACTTTTGTCTTGATCATTTTTTTGTTGTTTTTTTTTTTTTTAAATCACCCAAGCCATTTGTTGGTCCATATTTTGCATATTTAGATATCTAACACTATTTTAAAGTCACCAGAAATACTGTACAAAGTAATGTTGATATTAAAATTCAGCACAATTGAACATTTCTGTAGATATCTGAATATGTAGGTTATGGATCCACCTAACCCACCTGAGTGAAAACACCTTCAACTGCTACTGCCAAGTGGACGGAGTGTGCGCCTAGTGATCCCCTCCAGAGTAAAGCAATGACACAAAGTACGGCATGTGACAAAATAAACTTCTCATTAGTGTGTTTGGCTAAATAGGAGCAACGCTGCAAAAATTCACACAGCAAGCACGAGGTCTTGAGAGGAGGACCTCCTGTTTTTGTTTAAAATAAGATTAAACATCTCCATGTTTCTTCTCGGCTCTGTTGAATCCAGATAATAATGTAAACGTTTTGAGCGTTTTCTTCTTTCAGTTTTTTTTTTCCCCCATTTTCTTGAAATTTGCACTTGGCCCTGAAAGGATAAACCTCCTTTATTTTTGGGCATGTCTTTTCTTCAGTGTGTGACTTTCACGGCAGTCAAAAAGTACAGACTCTGCTCTGACAGGTCCAGCAGAGAAACACCGTTTTCCTCGGTCACCCTTGTGTTGTCGCTCAACACAACCGAGGTTGTCTCCTGCGGCCACCAGCAGGCGAAAATACCGGGCCTGCTTTCTGGCTTGGATGCGTACCTCACTTCAAAACTCACCAGGGGGCTCAGTGAGTCTGCTGTGCCCCCACCTACCCCCGGACCCCGGACCCCGGACCCCCCCCCCCCAACCTCCATCAAGAGGTGTCCATCAAGCGCCGGTCGTGGGCTGACTGCCCCAAGACAGCAGCAATACAAACACAGTGAAGAGCCCCACAGCCCCCAGTCTCTTCAGCAGGGCCACGCTGTCTTTGGGGATGACCACCTGGGCTAGGTCATTGGTAATGAGGGAAATCTCATGTGCCACACACACAAAGATGAAGGTGCTGACCATGATGTTAAGTGAGGGGTTTCCTGGGATCAGGACCAGAATTCCCTTGGTGTCTGCTGCCAGCCAGATGTGGTACTGGCATATGAACAGCTGGGGGAGACAAAAACCGTGTTCAGTGGTATGTAATGTTAATATGTGCCAATTCCCTTTTCACTTGGTTGCATCTGGGGAGCTATAAACATTCAGAGCATGTGAAAATTATAACTTTTCACTTTCTCTAGTCATGTCTTCTTTTATTACCTCATCATAGGTTTCACTGCTGTTATTATTTTTCCATGCCTTTTGCTCTTTGAAAAGAACTTTATAATCTTAGATATTTTTAATGGGCTATATAACTTTATATATAACTTTTAGATATAACTTTTTTCTTCTTATTGTAACTCTATTACCACTTCTTTCTTACCTCCAAGGAGATCTTTCCAAACCATGCAAAGAATGAGCTGTATATTGAGCGGGCATAGCCAGGAATGTTCCTGATGAGAATGAACGCCAAAATCTGGGGACAACAAAGAAAGATCTATTGTTATATCCTGTTGTGTATACTGACCATGACATTTCAAGGCAAAATAAAAATTGTACCTGGACCACAGAGATGTAAGGGTGCATCTCGTTGCACTCTGTTTTGGTTTTGCAGCTGCTGGCCCATATTGAGTAAGTCTAGAGGGATGGGGAAAAGAGAAGTCAGTTAGCAGGTTCTAAGCTTGAGTTGCAACAAAGACAGAGAAGTGTTTGACTTTTACACAAGCAGGACAAACAGAAAACACACAAGAGAAGGATGCTACAGGTGTGGCACAAATGTACAATGACCCCACCCTCCCTGTGTAACCACTCTTTCAATCTCCTGTTGCAAGTATGCATTTTGTTCATCATCAAAAATAAGGCAATGATTTCAAAAAAGAAATTGATAGTTTACAGCTAAAAAAGAGTAGATGACAACAATCTAAAATAAAAATCTAGAGAAACCAAGGTGCGAGGAGTCTTACTATGAAGGAGACGACAGAGAGGAAGAGGAGCAGGTTGGAAATCTTGGCAGAGAAGAGAGCCTCTCCTTTTCCCTCTGACAGCACCTGGCGCTTCTGAAGCACCAGATATATGAAGGCAAATAACATGCCGTGTATCACCGCCTGCAAAAGATCATCACAAGTCAAGCCACTTTATATAGTCTGGAAAATTTGGCCTTATTTGGAAGCAAGCTTTAGATGCCTTGCACTACATTTCAAAACAACGTGTTGTTGCAGATACTGACTGGTAAAGTGCGGTGCAACTGAGGCGAAAAGCATTTGACTTACAAATCGGTCCAGCTTCCATCTGAACCACCACTCGTGGATGCTTCCATTCAGCTCAAAGAGCTTGGAGATGGGCCACACAGAGAAAACACTGTCAAAGAAACCCTGGAGTCACAAGGGCAAAACATGAATATCAAACAATGACCAAAACTTTGAATTTGAGTAAAAACCATTACAGTCAATGACAAAACAAATCACTGAGGGACTGTGTTGCTTTATTTAAAGTGACTATGACTATGCAGAATTATGCTTTTGTATAAATCAAATACATAATTTTTCTTCATTTGGGCTTAAAGAATTACATGAAATTGTACAAATGACATCAAATGAAACTTCATATATAAATATGTAATTTAATTCAGTGTAGTTTTCAATTTAAAACTCTTTAAAACTCTAAACTAAAAACTTAAGCAAGGTTACAACTGTGACTGATGGGAGAAGAATGCTGATGTTTTTAATTCACCCACTTGTGAAAAAGCAAAGATGCAGATGACCAGCAGGAGGCCCAGTAACTTCGCCAAGACCCCAAAGTGCCACATGCCACTACCTGTCACCAGAAAAAAAGAAAAGACAGCCGTCAGCAAAAATGTTTTTCTAGAAGCTTTCATGCTGCTGATATTTATGACCGATATCACATTTATTGTGTTGAACCAAACTTTTTCTGCAGCTATGATGCAAGTAAAGCTAATATATAACTGTATTTAAATGTGCATCAGTTTTGACACCTACTGTTGGCTTTCTTCTGAAGGATCTGAGGCCACATGGCCATCGTGGCGTAGATGACAACAAACCAGAAGGTGACCAATGGGACAAAGTAATAGAACTGGTAGGGTCTGTCCATTACCACACACAGCACCAAGACAAGGAAGTTTAGACGAAAGAGCACCTAGAATGGAGTGGAGCATAAAATAAACAAAGCCACACAGACCAGTAAATAACAGCATCACACTGATGACAACATCTGCAGTTATCAATAAAATGATATTTCTTGCTCAAATACAAATATGTGACTAATCACAACAAACAGTCACTACAAGATCCTGGTTAAAGTATAACAAACTATGCACTCACCTGGCATACTCTATAAAGTCCAAAGTCTCCTTTTAGCCAGAAAAAGGAAAAGTGTCCATAACCGGTCTGGAAAAGATACGCCGCCACCAGTACACGCACATGCATGTAGACTGGAACGAACTTATAAGACAAACAAAAAAAACATATATGCCGTTATCATACAGCGTACACTGCCCCAAAGCAGGTTATTCCAAAAATGCATGTGTGAAAGAGACATGTAGGACTCACGGCACTGGCTCCAGATATGTGATAGATGAGGATGACCAACTGCATCCAGCCTTTCCACTCATCTGTTTGCTCTCGGTTGAGTAATTTGGTCTGTTTGAGAGAAAAAAAGAACATGTTGACTTATACATCAGGTATAATTTCCCAAACTAATCAACTTAATGTGTCATTACCAACAGTGGAATGGGGAAATTTTACAACTGTATGTTTTCTAAAAAAAACAAACAAACAAAAAAAAAAAAAACACTTGCCTTCTTTATGTCTTTGCATGCAGTTAAAGGATTCTTCCTTGGTTGGTACACTCATTTTGACATATCAGTATGGGGATTGCATCCTTCCAGTGGAACCCTATCAAGATTTTCTTGAGTTTCTGTGTTGCTCTTGTTTAGCTGCTGCCTAACTTGCTAACAGACCACATTTTTGCTGCTTAACCAACCCTATTAAAGGTGAGGCGCTTTCTAAACATCTTTCTAAACATAACCCCTTGGCAGGGATTTTGAAACAGGTTCTTTGGGTTGGTCTTGTGAGGAAGAATTCCCCATAACACGTTTCCATTCCCCAGGGAACTTTGACTTTATTCATAACTTCATAACTCTGCTGGATTATGGGGAAAAACCTTTTTTACACCAAGCTACAATAACATGAACTTAATTTTAAGTGGAAATGAGACTGTTGTTCACAGATGTTAAGTAATCTTTTTCACCAAAATAAAAAGTCTTACCTCCTTGCTGTTCTCACTGTAGAACACTCCCAGGACAAATATATAGATGAGTGGGATGAAGAACGTGGAGTGTGTGTAGAACTTCTGCTCTTTCATAAACACATCTGCTCTGTCGCAAAGGTAAAAATAGCCCATGATGATGCCCATCCTGCAGACTGCCTGGAAGGATGCCTTTTGACCCAGTGGGAGAGCTGCAGTCGCAGGCTTCTTCTCCTCCAGGCTCTCCACGTCTGGCGGTACAGGTCGGCGATGACGGTTGTTGCCAAGGATGTGGAGGACCAGGAAGATGAGGGCAGAACCCAGGAAAAAAAATGCTGACAGTTTCTGAAGGAGGTTTGGGGGCGGTGACTTCTGGCAGCAGGAACCATCAATGGGCCTCAGCAGTTTGTTGCACATAGAATTCATGAGGACCATGGCTCCCTGACACGGGGATTACACAGGGCGGTGAACAAGATACACGTAACAGATAAAAGATAAAAGCCGCAATAGCTGAACCTGAACCACTCAGCAGATCAATCTATGTGCAAACAAATAATATGAAATGAACAGAAATCCTGCCTACCACATTCATAGTGCTCTCAGGCAGGTGCAAGCCGTCGTCTGACTGGCTGATCGTTTCCATAGCGGCCTGGCGCGACGAAGCCAACAGCTTGACCTGGGACTTGCCGTTGCGCTTGCTGCTGTTGAGGACGTCCACTGCTACTTCGTTGTACAGCTCAATCTGCTGGTTAGTGATCATTTTCCTGCTCTCACTCAACGCCTTTTCATTCACTGGGTCTAGAGGATGGAGGTGCGATGGAGTTTTGTGCCATGTGAACAAGAAAAGAATTAGCTGAGTGGGTGCATGCGTGAGAACTCGATGTCTACAAAATTCTGCAACGATGTGTGTGAAATAGAGGTGCTCCGATCAGGGTTTTTGGAGCCGATCACCGATCACCGATTTTTGAAATCAGTATCGCCGATACCGATA
>JBAJHX010000040.1:8473339-8505347 GCA_037176925.1 Amniataba percoides
GCACGTCCGATCAATGCCGATACCACGTGTATCGGCCGATACCGATCGGGTCACCGATCAATCGGAGCACCTCTAGTGTGAAACGATCATCATGTTCTTTACAACTCTGTAGCACACAAACATTTTTTTATTCTTTATGTTTGACCATTTAGTTTGCTCATTCATTTGTGGTGTTTGATGGTGTAAAATGACATCTGCAGTCAACCATCAAAGGGCGTAATCCAATTAGCCGCGAATGCTATGCTCACATGATAGATTAATCACTGCTTTGTCAAGGGTGGAACAGGCCAGTGACACATAACTAACCCGCCTACGATGAGAGACCATAAAAAGCTTGAGGCTCTGCTCACCTTGCAGGACCCAGTAGACCTCTCCGTGGTCAGCCAGCATCTCCAGGTGCACAGCAATGGCTGTCAGGTTGACTTTGTGCTGCTGCAGGGTCTCACTGCTGCCTCTGCCCAGCTTGATGGACCACTGTGATAAACGGATCAGTGGATGAGATCAATGCTGACATAGCTCCACCACTATCTTGCTTTTGTCTAACATGAAAAAAAAAAAAAGCACTCAGACAGCTTACTAGGGCAACTCCAAGGATGATGACGTCCGGCTTTTGCTTTGCTTCCTGCAGCACACACGAGACATCCCAATGAGGAAACCAAATCCGTGTCCACTTCATTTAACAATTTCACGTTTTTGAAACTTCCTTGATTACCAGTGCTTCTTAATAACAGTGCTTGACATCTATACTCACATGTGTCCATGATATCAATCGCTCTTTCATTGAATTATTTGCTTCTGTATGCCAAAAGAAGTCCTGCACACAAAAAGGGCGTTGGTTTTTTTGTTTAACGTTCAGGCAATGTTTTACAGTGTAACAAAAGGAGATAATGATATAAATCGCTCACCACATTAACAGAAGAACTCTCATCTTCAAAGGCAATGTCATCGTGCTTCAGACATTACACAGGGACACAGGGAGGGGGAGATGAGGAGGGAAGAGAGAAAAAGAGAAGCAGATTACATTTCTAATTTGTCCAGCTTGACTGGTTAGACTTGAATAATTGCTGTGCATTCCAGAGCTGAATTTTCTGCACTACATTTTCTCAGTTCCTCCTATTCCAGGGTTTCCTGGGTGTGTTTATTAAAGAGGGTGGAGGCCTCCCTCATGAGACTTTTTGGGACACATGAGCAGAGTAAATGGAGGACTGTCAGGGACCTTGCATAACAATTTCAAAGACAAAAAAAAGGGTTACTCTCAGTACTGTTTTTCATAATTACCTTTTTTCCACCTTCTCTTCGCTCTGGGTCAATAATTTTGGTGAAGGACTGAAATAGCTGCCTGATTCGTGAATCACCAAGAAAGGCCACCCGCTTTTCAGCAAGGCAGGTTTTGGCTTCACTGTAAGACAAAAATGACGGTAAGGAATCTGAAAACCATACACACAAACAACTTCAGCAGAGCAGTCATGCGTGTGCTGGGTGGTTCTTTGTATTCTCTAACTTATCAAAAGCAGAACATATTACACATAGTCTGCCCGTGTGATATTATCTTCTCATTTGTTTATTCATTTTAACCTTTGCAGATGGACACAAACGTCTCATCTTTCACTGTTACACACTTAAATCTTTGGTTCAAACATACAGAACATACTGTACATAGAAACCTTACATTGGGTGTGACTCACATGCTTTTGTATTTGTGCATCATGCAGCCATAAGGCTGCCACACGTTTTCGCCCAAGTAACGTCCTCTGGACAGCAGCCATTCACATGAGTCTCCACCTAGAGGCAAGACACACAGACAAACAAGACTATGATGGTTTTCCAACATAGTTCCTCTGTGACTGAAACCTGCAACCCTGGCTTTTCATTCAGCGCTGTCAAAAGACTGGGACACAATGCAGGGCTCTGCAAGGGGCCATAGTGCAAAATGAAGCCCACAGCAATTTAGCTCAACCACGAATCTCTCCAGCTATTCATTTGTGTGCAAAATGAATGGGGCCATCTGCAACTGAATCAATGCACAAGAACAGGCCAACATGGAGGGTCGGCGGGCTGCCGAGAGACATGGGCATTTAGATGTCATCACTGGGCAAAGCAGCTGCCATCGGTGTGTACACAGAGGACTCTAGTTCATGCACAAAGTCCACGGTGTGCAAACTGACTGGGAGGTGGATGTACACTATACAGATTTTTCTTTATACTGTAACATCAGGCTTTGTTACTGTCAGTGTTTGGGCGTGGGGCAAGCAAAATGGGATCAAACTCAATAATATATCTAAAAATAAGTAAAACGTATTGATCAGTGCAGCAAGACAAACCAAAGCAATCAATCGACAGTCATATAACACATCTCATATGACAGACATAGACTCAATGTGCATCAACATTAGAGCAAATAAAATAAGCAAAGGTGATACATGACAAAAATATAAGATAAGAAGACATGACATTAATAAAATCAGGCAGGGTAAAATGAGAATTAAGAACAATAACAATGCAGGCTGCCACAATACTGATCAAATCAACTATAGTCTGTGTTTTCGACGTTGCCTCACCACATACATGACAGCTTGTATTACTAATGTGGCATTTTTCGGTTTGGTGAATTGAGCAATTGGTGAATTAAATGGCAGTGGCCACCTAATACTGCTTAGTGTTGTCTGCATCAGCCTACACAGGGCTTCCCCAGCAGTGATCAAGCGTGTCCTGTCAGGAGCATGTAAACACAGTTAGCTCCATCCGGCTAAGCTAGCCAGACACAGCCGACTAAAGCTCACACAGCCAAGTCACAGCCTCTCAGTTTGGTTCACATATACACACATTTCATGTCGCCAAGGTCTGCCACCTGCGTGTCTCCCCTCCTAACAAAGCAAACGCCGGGTAAAGGCACCGCACAGGGAGGCAGCCCCAGACACAAACAGCTAGCATGCTAGCATTAGCATCAGCTGCAGCCGCACTAATGTAAATAAACTCCGCAGCACTCACCTCCATAGTACCGCCAGGCTGTGTGGAAGACGAGCAGTACGAGCACGGCCGCCACCGATATCAGTTTGGCATTTCTGATGGTGAAATGCTGATTTATTTCGCGTTTGCCCAGGCTGTAGGCCAGGACCGCCATCTTTGCTCCTCCATGACAACAGGCACCTGTGCAGCCGAGCGGCGGCGGCGCTCCTGCGGCTGCACCGTCCGCCCGCTGCGCTCCGCACGGCGCCGCCTCCCGCGTCTCCTCCATCACCGCCGCCTCACACAACAGGTGCAAAAAAAAAAAAGAAAAAAGAAACAAAAAACTAACAAACTAAAAAAAAAAGCATATATGTATGTTTATATAGCAGGTACAGGATTCACATAACTGTGCAGACTCGTGTGTGTGTGTCACAATAAAACAAGCTCCTGGAGGAGTTTGTTTTTCATGTGGGCGGCTCTGCCTGTGTGAGGTTACCATAACATGCAGACGGACTGGCACAGGTGCTGATTGTTTGTCCTCAGGGCCCAGAAAAGAAGAGGAGAAGAGAAAGTATGTGGTCCCACCTGTCTCGCAGTGAAATGACAGTCAGCGTGATGGAGAAATGTGACTACACCTGCTCGGTGAGTCCAACATTCACATCTGCTCTGCGCTGCCAAAAATACTTTTTTTGTGTACTCACCTGATGAAACTACAAGCTGGCGGGCCGTAAAAAGGGGGCAGGACTTTGTTTGACTTGTGTCATCCTGGCAGCTGCTGTGATAATCTGAATTTCATTCACCTTGATTGCGTCACCTGTTCAACTCCTGGGAGCTCCCTGATTGGTCGACAGCTCGCGTCGCAGTGTTCATTAATTAATTAATTAATTAATTAATTAATTAAATCTTTCAATCAAAGAGTCGTAGTAAGGACAGAGAGAGAGAGAGAGAGAGAGAGAGAGAGAGAGAGTACGCGTGGTAAAATAAAATAAAGTGAGGCCATAAATCTTCACCTCTCATCACCTACAACCATCCTGCTCCGACCCTGACAGTGAAAACCCGGACTGGATTTACCTGGATCGATGTTCAGAGAAGTTTTTCTGTGTCTTTTTTGTATCATAGATTGTTATAAGTTCTTACCATATGCACATTGTTAAATTGATCATTTTTAAAACTTTTTTTAGCTTTAGTTAACCACACTAGATTTAGATCTTTATCCAGTTCTTTGTGTAACAGCTGTACACATGTTGTTTCTTCAAGGCTTGGTTCAGTAAATATCTGCAAAACCTTTCACAGCAATTAATAAATACCATGCAATTTATATCAGCAATGCAAGGCAGCATGAAATCATGAAGTTAAAAGTATTTACTGTAATGTGCCGATCAAAACGGGGCAACAGTGAGCTCCTGTAAAAGACTGACGTTGCACTCAGATGATGTAATGATAAGATAACAATGTGCAGTGTTATTGTTGCTATCGTTAAAGTAAACTGGACTTCACCGTCACAGTCAAGATGAAGCTAATTTAGTTGAGATGGGGTATACAGTAGCAGAAAATAGGAAACCTGGATTAACAACAATTATGTAATTTAAAACCTGGGGCCAGCTAGTGAGCCCGCAGCAGGGCGGTTGGTTGAGTCTTTTAAATACTGCATTAAACTTTTAAGACAGTCACATGTGTTGAATGTAGAAATTTGAATTGTAAAGTAACTAGTAACTTTAGCTATCAAATGTGTCATGCAAAAGAAAAAAAAAGTAAAAAGCAGAACTCTGCCTTATGAAATGTAGTGAAAAAAAGTATTAGGTAGCACAAAATGTGAAGTGGAAGAATATCAAAATTGTACTTATGTCCCGTATTTGAGCATTTTTCAACACTGCTATTAAACGAGGAAGGAATTAATCTATCATCAACAAAAATGTCCCCTTAGCTGTGCCATTTTAACTTGTAGCCTGATGTCTGTAGCATTAAGATCCAATATGTGGTTTTAAAGTCATTACTTTTATGTATGTTAAAGACACTTTATAACCATAAATCCCATATATGTATCTGGTGTCCAAGGCAGTCTTTATTTCTTAGTGGTCAAAGATAATGTGTATTTTTTTTGACAGCCCCATAGACTAAAAGTACTGTACTTGAACCAGCAGTGCTAATAAATGCATGCCATACTTCCCTCTAGTGGTGATAGAGAGTGGTGCAACTGGCCTTTTATGTGTTGGTGCCCTCACCTCCAGCTGAACAGAAATGCTGTTACATGTGGAGGTAGAAATAAGTAAAAAAAATAAAAAATAAAAATTCAGAAATGTTGCATATCCCAGTTCCCTCAACACACTGAACTCATGCTAATTCTCCTAACAAATTGACAAAATCATTTCAACAAGAATGCCTTCTCCCCATTTTAAATCTGAACTCACATTGGTGTGTATGCATCACTGCAATTCAAGCCTTGATCCAAATCACAGAAATTTATTTGGATGCAAAAGCTGTATTATGCAAAGAAAAGCAACATCAGAGGATGCATATTTACAAGAAACAATGCACGTTAGTAATCACACATTGGCATGGACAGTGTCAACAGAAATTTACTGTACATTAAAATTAGATGTACTGTTGAAAAGCAAGAGAGGGGGGGAAACGGTAAATGAGAATGTGGCTGTACTTCCACAGGAGGAAGATGTTTAAGTCAGTGATGATGAGTAAATCATCAACCAAACTAGAACCAAAATACAATGACACAGCTTCAGTGGTGTCATTAAAACATGAAAGCACTTAAGTCACTGAGTAGTGTGTTTTGGAACATTGGACATGCTTTATTTCAGAACTTTTCACAATTTATTTAAACATCTCACATATACAAAATAGGTACAATAGACTTTGTGGTGTCATTTTTTTGAGAGAGAGAGAGGCCGCCTAAAAAACCATTCAGAATTGGATGAAATATGTGCTGTCAGTATGAACACTCTGTGTGGGGTTTGAAGAGTAAGAAAGCCTGAACAAAAAACCAAAACAAAAAAAAAACCTTCTAGACAAAAACAAAAAAAAAGAGAACAAAACAAAATAAAACAAAACAATAACCAGACATCAGATTTAGGAACATTCCACCTGCTTAAAGTGGGGAAGTATCAGGGGACGAAAGCAAGACTCCTCAAAGGTCAATACAAAGTAATACAGTAAAAAGTGGTTTGCTCCACAGCTGCATATTAGCACCATAGATCTCTGCTTCAAGTAACTGAGCACCTTCCGATACGGGACAAAGCTTGAAGCATTAGAAGTCTTAACATCTCTGTTGTGGACCCAGGTTTTGTCAATAGTATTTTCTTTAGGTACAGGCATGAGGTAGTTTAAACCTTTTTTTCATGGAAATTGTGGTTTTAAACCTCCTCTTTGGAAGATATACAAAGACCACAAAGTGATGCATACTTTCAGCGTTTTTATTACACTTCTTTTATTTTTTACAAAAGGATGACATGATGTCCCACAACAAGGTGTTTTCCCGCGTCCCTTTGGGTTGCTGTATTAATTTGCATTGCACAAACGCTCCGTTCAGTCCGTTCAGTCCTCTCAGATAGTTGCCCATCTTAAGCAAGTGGATGCGCAGAGAGAAATCAGCATTCAGTATAAAAAAACAACACAGAAAGAAGGGCAGAGATTTTGTTTTTTCGTTCTTTCTCTCTTTTTGGTGTTAATTTATCATGAGTCTATTTATTTGAAACAGACTGGGCCAATGTCCAAACCAAACTCCTGTTCAGCTCCACCAATGTCCAAAGGTGCAATGTCGAGGATGGGCAGGCGAGATGGTTTATTTGTTCTGTACTCAATCACTGTCTTGCTCCACTCACCAGTGTGTCTCTGCAGGTGGAAGGGAGGAAAAGGACCTCGTTTTAGAATGGTACATACAAATCACACAGCGGCAAGACATATCAGCTCTGTTTCCTGACATCTAAACTCCATTCAATTAGCGGTTCATAAACTGAATCTTTTGCACGATGAGACGATGCAAGATGAGAATGAAAGTGAAGCTATGAAAGTCAAAGTGATGACCAAAGAAAACAAGAAAAAACAAAGGGCTACTCACAGTGCAGCCATCCTCCAGCACGGAGAAGGTGAAGCGGCTGTTACCCTCGGCCCTCAGCTCCACATCGTTGGAGCCCTGGAGCACCACGGCCTTCTTCAGGTTGCCGCTCTCACCATCCATGTAGGCAACGCTGTTCTTGCAGTGGTAGGTGATGTTCTGGCTAGCCTGGTTGGACAGCAGGCGCATGAAGGCCAGCTGGGTGGCCATGCTCTGGGGGCTGAGGGTCTCATCGTTGTAGGTGAACTGCATGGAGGAAAGCACGTCCAGTCAGTATCTTGAAATTGGACAACATTACATGCGATTGATTTTGATGACGAGTTTCTCACCTCGGTACCACCATTGATGGTCTCTCCGAACCAGACGTGCTTCTTGCTCTCGGTGCTTCTGTACCAGTTCTTCTGGGCGATGCTTGCAGGGTGGGCGTGGATGCAGGTCTCGCGGGTGGTGAAGTCGCAGAAGACCTTGATGGCATCATTGATGCAGCCCTGGTTGGGGTCAATCCAGTAGAATCCTATGTAGCAGGAAAAAGTGAGTCAAATACTTTTTCTTAATATGTGTGGGCATTTAAACCTCACCAAATGTCGAGGTATACATGTCCCTAGGTTGAGGCAGGTTAGCTTACCGCTGCTCCAGTCGGGGTGGCTGAGCCTGATGTCACGGCAGGTGCGGGCGGGGTTCTTCCTGGATCCCTCAGGGGTGAGCAGGTTCTCAATCTGAGTGTTGAGGGACTTGATGGTGGCATCAACCTCGTAGTCCTTGGCTCTCAGAGCGGGCTGATCAGCTCTGTGCTCATCATATCCAGAAACATCATATCCACCACCAGCGGGGCCGGGAGGTCCGGGCAGACCAGGAGCTCCAGGGGGACCCTGAAGTGGATAAGAGAGTGGATTAATTTGCAGGTCATAGTAGTAGTTGATGTACAATGGAGCTAAACTACCTGGCTTATGAAATGACCATATTCTGTATTAAGACACTCTAGATGTGCTTACAGCAGGTCCAACGTATCCAGGGGGTCCACGAGCACCAGGGGCACCAATGGTACCATGGGCACCAGCTCTGCCGTCCTTACCAGAGGGTCCGTGGGGTCCAGCAGGTCCCTGAAGAGGAGATCGCCACATGATATGGTTAAACGTTTGTCTTTTTTGGAAATCTAGTCAGGTCAGAGAGCTCATAAGCTTCAGTTGTTCCTCGGATTACGATGAACACTCAAGGATACCTTCACTGCCATAGTATCTGCCCTACTGACCTAAAATAGTCTAAGTGTAGGATTTGGGACGTGGTTTCTCTCTGAATACAGGTTGAACAACATAACAACTGGTGTACTGTGGGTCACTCACTCTAGGTCCAGATGGTCCAGCAAGTCCAGCAGCTCCAGTGTCACCGGCGGGTCCCTGAGGGGGGATCAAGTGTATCATTAAGACGTTCTCTGTATACAGTGTTTACATCAAACACCTTGGTGGTTCCCTTTGGAATCACGCTTGTGATATCAGCTTATGTAGCTGCTTGTGTACATATTTATGTATTATTTGCTTTGTGTTGGTGTGTTGTCACTCACAGAGGGTCCGGGCATTCCCTGGAGACCAGGATGTCCACGCAGACCCTTCATGCCTCTCTCTCCCTTGTCTCCAGGGCCTCCCTTCTCACCACGGGTTCCAGCAGGTCCCTATAAAGAACACACAGCCATAAAAAACATGTCACTAAAACAGGATACATTCATGCAGGTAAGAGACAGTTATGCAAAATGAATGTAAATGTTAGTGTTAGATATTATTCACCATTCTACGTGTTATTTTCATGACTGTGCATGTTTATTGTACTTACAGCGGCACCTCTAGGTCCAGCGGCGCCAACAACTCCAGAGGGACCAGATGGGCCCTAGAAACAGAGCGAGAAGGTGATTATAAAAGATGCACACCCTGCCAATAAAGATGTTTAGAAATTCAGCAATAAAAGCAATCTGTCCTGTAGTTAATCCGTTTTAACGGCTTGCTGTTCATACTCACAGTCTCTCCACGGTTTCCAGGTCTGCCAGCAGCTCCAGTGGGTCCAGCAGGTCCGGGGGCACCAGCGAGTCCCATGGCACCAGGAGATCCAGGCTCTCCACGGTCTCCCTATACATGGTGAAAGAGGGCAGATGCAGATCAGAGCACAGCACTTGTGTGTATTCTGTATACAAACATGCTTTTAAGGTGTGAAAGAGCATTACCTTAAATCCAGGAGCACCAGGGCGACCAGGGGGTCCGTCGTTACCAGGGCTACCCTGTAGATGGTGAAGAATATTACAGTTTAAATAAATGTTTATATATATGTTACATAAATGTTAAATAAATATATATAAATAAATATATCCTTTTATCATGTAAGTGCATGAAATTGTCTTCAGACCGGCTACTTCTGTGCAGTTATTCCACTGACAAAACAAAGTCCTCCTCATACTTACAGAGGTCATATAGTCAAAATAACAGTTTTTCTACTTTTTTTTTCTATATTTTAACACTCTCACAGCACTGAGACACTAATAACAGGTTGTTGCAGAGCTTGTACAGTTCTTTACCTCACGTCCAGCCTCTCCTTGGGGTCCAGTCATACCAGGCAGGCCAATGTTGCCAGGGGGGCCACGGGCTCCAGGGGGACCAGCGGGTCCAACTCTACCAGGCTCTCCCTGTGACAGGAGAAAATTACTTGGTCACATACAATGAAAAGGTTCATTCAGTGCAACAATGCATGTTTAACCTCCTCCTTTCTTTAGCAAACACAGTCACATGGTGACTAAAAGCAATAACTATCTTTTTATATTTAAAATCCACCCTGCACAAAGCCCAATCACTCTGATTGTTAAACCTTTTACAGTGTAGTTATTTTTGAAACAGATCAGATTCCTCTATCAATACACAGTTCCATCATATTACAGATGAAGGCTTTCATAGGTTTAAATGATTAAAAACATGGTTCTGAGGTAGTCGTTGCTTCTGAGAGTCCACTGGGGGTTCACCAGTACTAATCTGTACTTACCACAGCACCAGCACCACCAGGTGAACCACGATCTCCTCTAGCACCAGGCAGACCAACGAATCCCTGAAGTCCAAGAGGTCCAGTGGTTCCAGGAGCACCAGGAGGACCCTAAACACAGACAGGTCGCATTTCAAAGCATTGAACATGGAGATCTATATGACCACAATAATGATATCAGCTCAGTTATATTTATTTACCATTAAAGTGTTGTTTTTAAAATGTTCCATAGTCTTATCATTTTAACTGAAAACAAACAGCTATAACTTACAGGGGGACCAGACTCTCCAGAGGGTCCCTTGTCTCCAGGTGGACCAGGGGGTCCAACCATACCCTGCTCTCCAGAAGGACCAGAGGGACCAGGATCACCACGGAGACCACGAGGACCATCCTTACCAGCGGGACCAGCGGATCCAGGGGGTCCAACAATACCCTGAGAGGGGAAGGGGAGAGTGGTTGAGTAAGAGTGTGAGTGTGTGTGTGTGTGTGTGTGTGTGTGTGTGTGTGTTTGTGTTTTTGGAGTGGGGCCATTGGACTATGATTATATGTATGCGTGTGTGTATGTGTGTGTTTACTAATAACTGTACATATAAAATCAATACTCACAGCAGGACCAGCAGCACCAACTCTGCCAGCAGCACCAGGGAAACCAGTCAGACCCTGAAAAACACACACAGTCAAATGTTACACACACATGTTTAAAGTCTAAAGAGTAAAGAGTACTGCTGCAGCCTGCAGCCACATTTATTCTCAATAATGGAGCCAACAGTGACTAAATCTGAGTTTATGTCTGCTGTCATGTTTTTATAGCTCTTAGGCTCATTGATGCAACAAATACAATCAGGAGGGTTCTTTTTATGTTTCAATACTCACAGGAGGACCGTTGTCTCCACGAGCGCCAGTAGGTCCAGCAGCGCCAGCAGGACCCTAAATTAACAGACCAAGATATTAGAGACCATTTCTGTATCAGCATTACTCATTTTTATCTGGGTTTATAAGTCCTAAATTTGATCCAGCGCAAATGTGCGTGTCATGTGTAAATGGTACTAACAGCAGGTCCAGACTGTCCAGCGGGTCCAGCAGGGCCAGAGGGGCCAAGTTCTCCTTTAACTCCAGCAGGTCCACGCTCTCCTCTTGCTCCGGGCTGACCATCGGCACCCTATAAGGGGGAAGAGTAACGCGTTTGGGTCAGTTTCTGGGTTATTGTTGTTGTGCTGATTTTTGTCAGAGTGATATCCAGTTGCTTGGACAGGATTTGTATATCTTGTATTGCAAGTTGATTGGCTTACAGGGGGTCCAGCGAATCCGGGAGCGCCAGCAGGTCCAACCTCTCCACGCTCTCCCTGTGGACAGCAAGCAGTCGGTCAGCGGGACTGTTTATACTGTACGCCAGAGCTTTCTGTTGTTATGTCTACAGGTCATTGGGAAAATATGATAATATTACTTATAATTAAGGAAGTCAGCCACAGCTACTTACAGAGGCTCCACGAGGTCCAGCAGGGCCGGGAGGTCCGAAGGAACCGCTCTCACCCTGGAGGAGAGAACAGTGAGGGTTTCATTAGCTCAGCATTGTCCCATCCATCACTGACACACGAGCAGTATTTTATCACCACCAGCATTTGTTCAGTTGTTGGCTGACAACTATACTAAGATATACTAATTATAGTATGTAGTATGTAGAATCTGGGGAAAAAAAGGAATTGCCATTTGATTTTTCAAATTCATTTTTGATCAACAGCTAATACTTTTGAAAACTTGATCCACCAATTTGAAAGCTACAAAAGGTAAACATCCGCTTTTTTCTTTATTATCTGACATCAATCAAATATCATTGTTTTGGTTGTATTTGATATAGGCCAACAAGCTACAAACAATAGCCTTAAATTGATCAATTGATTAAATTAATGAACCTGTTTTAATTAGGACCACTGCTTTCCTACATTCACTTGGTTGAGCTGTTGAAAAGTAATATTATAAAATAGCCATTGGGTGGCAGTGTTGAGGTTCTAGCTTCAGATGCAATTACAACAGTGGGCGTAATTACAATTTTCTCCTATAGAAAAGCAGGGTATCCTGTTGGCCAGCCATGAGAGAATTTCTGACAGCGATTTGATGTCTTCATGCTTTTCAATTGTGGGTCACTGATACTGTGTAAGTGTCCGTCAACCATCTTGAATAACACTGGAGGCAGCCATTTTTAGGTCATGACAAAGCTCCATAACACAAATTCACATGTGTTACAGTGTGCATCCTAAACACCTTTATTCACCTTTATCAACATTATAATCATTTATGTTGCCATTTAGTTTCGTGGCAAATAATATCCTCACATCAGTTACTTACCTTATCACCATTGGCTCCAGTGGGTCCAGGGGGTCCAGCAGGTCCAGGCATACCCTAGAAAGGTAGAGGGGACACTAAGACCAAGGCTATAGCAGTTATGTTCAAACTAATGGAGCAATAAGCTACAATTATATCAACTGCCTTGAGAAAAGCAAAGAGTTTAACTTACACGGGCACCATCTCTGCCAGCATTTCCATCAGGACCTCTGTGTCCGGGCTCTCCCTAAAGGAGAGACAGCAAGTTGGGAAATGATGGAGAAAGAATACATTCTCATTAGCAAATATTATGGCTGTCTTTTGAGAGATAAAACTCTGCTTTTTTGCAGTTTTTGGAAACTTACCTTCTCTCCCTTGCCTCCAGGGGGACCAGCAGCACCACGCTCACCGGGCATGCCACCAGGTCCCTGGTGTCCGGGAGCACCAGCAAGTCCAGCAGCACCAGGCTCTCCCTGAAATCAGACATGACAAACTATGGTTAATTTTTTTTGCATAAAACACTTACTTTTCTAATTCTCATATATTAGTTTAGAAAAGACATATAGTGATTCTGCAGGATTCTTCTTTTTGCCATCTTACCTTTCCACCATCACTACCGGGGGCTCCAGCAGGTCCACGGGGTCCCATGGGTCCCTGGGGTCCAGCAGCTCCGGCAGCACCAGGGTTACCACGCTCTCCCTGGAGGAATACACAGATAGAGTCTGTGTTAATGTCCTCTGCTACTTTGGGATGTTTTTTTACAGTAAATATGGATCTAGATTTATTTATTTATTTAATCTTCATTTATACTGAGATAAAAGCATAATATAACAAAGGCTCTACACTAGTGTGAATAACACTGCATGTGATGTGGAAAACAAGGTATGGACAGGTGAACATACCTTGGCACCAGCAGGTCCAGCAAGTCCCTGGTCTCCTGGGATACCCTATGGAGACACAAGTGGCGGGTTAGTGATTTACCACTTACTCCATTTCTGTGGTTTGAGCGTACAAACATGGCAGAACTCAGTGTGTTTTTGTCTTTTACTCACTCTGTCTCCGGGCTTGCCAGCCTCTCCAGCAGCTCCAGCGGGGCCAGGCAGACCCTGTAAGTATCAAACCGCAACATCAGGACCAAAGGACTAAATAGTGCTGTTCATACAGACACATACGGATTAGTCTTTTTAAAGATTTTGCGTTTTTTAATGAGCAAACACAATATGACCAATCGGGGTTTAATTTTTCTAATGAATGGCAAGGAGAAAACACAACTTTGGCCTGAAGGGCTGTACAAAACACTGATTATCTAGATGTAAGTAGTAAGTGTGCAAATCAGCACTAGAAAGTTCATCACAGTGAATGTGCTCTAAATAGCTTCTTTATATATGTAAAGAGGATGGATCCAAACCTGGAAGCCAGGAGCACCAGCAGCTCCCTGCTCTCCCTTCTCACCAGGGCCTCCCTGTAGGGAGAAAGAGAGAAGAACAATGTAAAAAATAACAAAATATATAACAAAAAAAACCCAAATCAATGTTTTGTTGATTTTTTTGAGAAAAGAAAATACTACAGTTAACTGAGGGCATCATGAATGCTGCACATGTGGATACTTACAGAAGGTCCAGTGGGGCCAGTGGCTCCATTGTTGCCATCAGGTCCAGGAGCTCCCTGCACACAAAGAGAGCAACATGATATAATAACTATAATAACGGGTAACAAATCATATAGTTGAAATGATTTAACAGTGAGTTAGAATGGCATATGTAGTGAGTATTTGTTGGGTATTTTGTGACTTACTCTCAGTCCAGTGGGGCCAGTGGCTCCCTTCTCTCCAGGCTTGCCAGGCTCGCCCTGAAGGGGGTCAAAGGTAAGGTTAAGCATAGGCTCTGATAAAGGATGTAATTCCACCTGCACATGCTCTGCTCTTGGTTAGTTTTATTTCTACTTACAGAAGGTCCTTTGGGTCCGGGGAAGCCAATGTTTCCGGGCTGGCCTCTGGGTCCAGTTGGGCCAGGAGGTCCACCACGGCCATCTTGTCCAGCAGGACCCTGGAGGAGGGAACAGGAAGTAAAACAAAGAGTCAGTTGCATTCAGTGCAGTGTATTAAATATATTTGAGAAAATAAAAATACAGTATGAGATACATGGGAATTTCTATGCCCTCAAGAAAAAAATTGGAAAGAGTATTAATAATAAGTTCTGCTACACTGTAAAATTCAGATTTACTCACAGCAGGTCCCTCCTTTCCTGGGGGTCCAGAGCTTCCAGGGCTTCCTGGGAGTCCCTGTGGAAAAGAGAGATTGGTCAGCCATCATTTAGTTTTTTTCTATCATCAGAATCTTAATCTTAATCAACCACATGAGTTAAATTCACATCACACACTAGGCTCATACGAAACCACAGCACTACTGCTCCAGGCTATTCTGACTCTTCATTCGCCACAGGCCTATCCTCCCTTAAGATGTCTCTGCGATTTATTCAGAGAGCTCAAGCAAAGATAAGATCCCTCTGCCGCTGTTCAAAAGTAGAACTTAACAAAAGACTCACCCTGAGACCAGCTGGGCCAGCCTCACCAGCGCGTCCAGCATCTCCAGGGGGTCCGCGGGGTCCAGCAGAACCAGTAGCACCGCGGGCACCAGGCATACCCTACGTGAAGGAGGCAAAGAGGTTGAAGGAGGAAGTTTTGACTTGTGGTCGACTACATTTGAAAGTAAAGGAGAGTTTTGGAGAGAAAGATGACATTTGTTCATTGAATACTTACAATTGGGCCAGTTCTTCCCTCAGAACCAGGCATACCACGGCCTCCAGGGGCACCCTAAAGGAAACACACAGAGATTAGCAAGAAATCCACGCAACATAACCTCTGGCTGTGGATCTGTCTGGGTACAACACAACCCCGACGGTGGTCTGGCACTCACTCTAGCTCCACGGTTGCCAGCAGGTCCAGTGGCACCGAGCTCACCAGTGGGTCCTCTCTTTCCCTCCTCACCCTGAGGTCCGGGGGGTCCCTGAGGTCCAGAGTTACCCTGAGGAAGGCATCAGACAAGTTGAAGGTTAAAAGGTGATTGCAGAGGTCTCCAAGTTCAGTTTGCTTGCATGCTGAAGAACAGAAACTTACAGGCTCTCCTTTGGGACCAGCGTCTCCCTTAACACCCTGAACACCAGGATCTCCCTAAAACAGATTGACAGACGCAGTTATTGAAATGGACAATCATCTATGCATAGTTATGTGTATCTGTATCTGTACGTTCTTTGTGGATGTGTTGCTTGTGTACTTACAGAAAGGCCTCTCTGTCCAGCAGCACCCTGAGGGCCCTGAGGTCCAGGTCCTCCTCTTGGTCCAGGGAAGCCAGGAGCTCCAGCAACACCAGGGGCACCCTAAACAACAGCCATGAAAGGCAAGTCAGCAGGTGATCACAGGTGAAAAATTAGAACTGCGTCCTGTTATTGGTAAAATTAAATCATGTTGTGTGATTGAAACAACTTCATTATCTATGTGTTTTTGTGTGTCATGGTATAGGCCAATTTGTTGCAACCTCTGTGTGACCTTAAACGCCCAGTGACCTACATTTGCTGTAATGGTCCAACTTAGGTACTTACAGCAGCTCCCTTGGCTCCATTTAGGCCATTAGCACCAGGGTTACCCTGAAGGAGAAGAACAACAAATTAGGGAAATCAAAGCACTATAATATGAAATATGAGAAATATTGTACAGAATAACTAGTGTCAGTATAGCTGCTCTTTCCAGAATAGTTACAGAATTTAAGCAATCGTAGATAACAACAACAGTGCTTCTAAGGGCATGCAAATTTAGTCGTAGTCATAATTTGATATAAATGTCAGCTTTGGAACCAACGGATCTTGTATGGATCAACAGAAACATAAAGACTAAAACAAAGACTCAGTCTAAATACAAAACATGTTTTTTCTTAGATGTTCCAAGCGGCAGGAAGGTGGCCTGGGAGTCTGAAAGGTAACATGTTTGTGTACTTACAGGGGGACCGACGGGGCCAACAGCACCATTGGGACCGGGCTCTCCTCTAGCTCCCTGAGCTCCAGCTGGGCCAGTGGCTCCAGCAGGTCCAATCTCTCCCTGTCAAAGGCAAAAATACATCCATGAGCAAATAATGAAATGAAACTAAATAAAAGGAAAGGAAAAGAGAGGAAATCTATAGATTAACACCTGATTAACACCTGCAGGCTGATAACATACCACCTGTGTTAGTACATATTTAAGTGACCAAGTACTGGTATAATTGTGTTTTAAAATGTAAATGTTCAGTATAAAAGATATAAATATATATTAATAGATAGTAAAATAGATATTCTTGCATTACTGAGGCTTCAAATGATAATTATTCCCCTGGGGATACAGTATGAGAAACACTGAAACAGTTCAGATGCTTTTACTGCCTGGGAATTGTCTCCTGTTGTGACCCCAACAACCTCTCTGGAGGACATGTTGCCCAAAGTCAGGAAGTGACATCACACTTACCTTGGGGCCGGGGCCACCGGGGAAACCTGGGGGACCAGCAGCACCAAGAGGTCCCTGAGTGGAAGAGAAGCAGACATGACATCAGCATATATGTACTATAGGTTGAAGTTCATATCAAGGGCAGAGATGTAATTTGTCTGATTTAGTGAAATTATTTGTTAATTCACATTTAGTTCGTGTTTACATATCATTATTTACTCACTAACAGACACAAATCACAAAGTACATTCTGTGTAGCTCTCTCGACCAATGAGATTCATTTTAATATCACAAAATGGTTCAAATGGCAAACACTCACAGCGGGACCAGCGGGTCCAACGTTGCCATCAGCACCACGAGCACCAGCAGGGCCAGCAGGGCCAGCACGACCTCTCTCACCAGGCAGACCGCGAGATCCCTAAAGGGAGGATGCACAAAAAACACACACGATGAGAAAAGCGTCTTTAGTGAAACTGTGCAATGACAAATCAATAGTATCGGTAACACTACTACGGTTTTGTGCATGAAGGGTGAATCTTGAAGTCGATGAAAAACTTACAGCCAGTCCAGGACTTCCAGAAGCTCCATGGGCACCAGGCTCACCCTATAGAAGAGATGGGAGATAGGTAGATTAGCTATCTGTTGTGAAGCAGCTAAAGGTCAAAGGTTAAGAAATTTGACTTTGTAAGTAAGGTGAAATGCTGGTATATTAAAACATTAATACAGGACTAGGAGGAACTGGGATCCTACATGACTCAAAGTACTCATTCGGAGAATTTGTTACTGCAGTCACAAAGAAGGTGCCCTTCTTACCTTGGGTCCAGCAGTGCCAGGCTCTCCCTTGCGTCCATCCAGACCAGTGTAACCCTGAAACACATCAAGGAAGTGAAGATGGGAGATGTTTAGAAGGGCTCACAGACATCACACGGCAGGCTGTGGGCTATGATGGGGGTCCTTGTTAGATAATTCAATTAAAGGAGATCAGTCTGTGGATAAACAAGACATGATTGTTTGACCTCTATTGAGAAGGTGGTTCAGCAGGAAGCTTAGCTGCTTTGTAAGAGCCATTAAGTGACCTCACATGATGAGGTTTTACATAAGAAATTCTTATTAGTTTATTCTTATTTCTAATTTGACTGTTCACAGGAGAAAGGAAAAGGGAAGGTCTGTGAATCAATCCCAATGGTTGCTGGTAATGGGGCGCAATGCTCCAAGTCTGCTCTTCACACTGCACAGGTGGAACTTTTCTGCCTTTTATGTTTTTAGTGTTTCAGAGCAGTTTCGTCTGCTAATTTTAAGCCTGTGAGATTTAACACTCACTCTGTGTCCCTTCATTCCTGGAAGTCCGGGGGTTCCGGGGAATCCACGAGCACCCTGAAATTCAAGGGAAAGAAAATATTACTAAGACATACTCCTTGTTTACAGTTCACATGTTTATCTGTATACGTTCATCTTCTCTTCCCCTTGTTTTGGAGAAAATCTCTCACCTGTGGGCCGGGGGCACCTCTGTCTCCGGGCTTGCCAGGTCTGCCGTTGTTACCCTGCCAGTGAGGAGAACAGACATTAGCATCAGACATTTAAGCTGCAAGGAAACTATACAACTACAACTCAATATAACACAGTAGGGAAAAAATAGTCTTTACAATACTTGGAAACAAAGGTTGCAAAGTGCTTGCAGTGACAAAAACATATACATACGTCTTCTCCAGCTTTGCCAGGGGGTCCAGGGGGGCCACGAGCACCAACGGGGCCCTTGGGAAAGAAAACCAGAACATTTAAAATTTCAGAGGTGACAGATGCTTTTTAAGACGATGCAGTTGTATGATCATGTGATGATGTGAGGAGCTGCAAATATTTTGGAGGATAATCTTACAGTCTGTCCGGGCTCTCCGGGCTCACCAGGGTGTCCGGTGTGTCCCTGAGATCCCTGTTGCATGATAGGAAGCACAAGAGTTAGTCTTCATGTAGATAACACTGCAATGGTGGATTTGTATTTTGAAGTCATAACATAAATTGATTAAGTTTGATCAATTTGTAGTAGAACTTACAGGGGGTCCAGGAGGTCCGGGAGGGCCTCTAGCACCCATCAAACCCTGAAAAGGAGAAATAAAATATTCATATCATGGAATCAAAAGTCAAAAGTGTGAGATGTAAGAATCCGACCGCAGACTATAATTATTTATACAGTGAAGGTTGTATCCATTGAAATAAATGGAATAAATGAACAAATGAATAGTGCTGTAATAGTGTGTAAAGGTGTTTGTATGTGTTTATGTGTGAGTTTGTGTGTCTCCGTGTTGCAGAAAGAGGAGGGTCCTCACCATGGGTCCAGGGCCGGGATCGGGAGCTTTCACGCCATCATACTGAGCAGCAAAGTTCTGTTTAACAGAGGAAACGTGCAGATTCATTAGTTATAATGTCACAGTTCTGATAATATACTAATTATTGGACAAGCATTGATCCAGTTCTTATAAATAGCAGTAACCAGTGTTTCCAGTCCAAAAGTTCAATATGGCACAACATGATGATCAGCAATGAAATAATACTTTTGTAATGCCTGATCTCTAAGTTTATAGAATTAACTAATGCTAACCACAGCGTGGCTGAGTGTCATTTATGTGTTATGTGTAGGCTAAGGTGTCAAATGAGTAGAGGACAAAAAGTCAAAGGTCATGAGGTTGTGACATCATTAGTAAGACTCAATACTTTTAAACAACGTTCAAATAGGCCTGATAGGACTTTATTATTCATAGTATTCATTAGCATCACGGCAGCAGGCCATGTTTGCATAATGACAAATACTTTAAGTCATATCACAGCCCAAGATGCACTATTACACACTTTTGGACCACTTTTGAGATAAACCCTGCAAAGCCAAGCAGCTTATTTTGGGAGTATAAACAGAAGACTTACTCCTCCGAGTCCAGGGGGACCAGGGGGGCCAGGAGGGCCAGGGAGTCCGGGTTTGCCATCTCTTCCATTTGGGCCCTGAGGACCCTGTAAAAGACAGATGATGTGATGAGAAACCACTTGTACTGAAAGAACAGCTGCAGATTTCTTCCGATTTTTAGCTTACTCTATCTTGTAAATGAACAGAAAGATTAATACACAGGTAAGGCTCAGCCACAGTGGTAGTGAGGAAACTTAATTTCAGTGGGGGAAAAAGTGCTACTTAAAAATAACAAAACAAGATTAAATAAGGTCAACACCTTAAGTAGTACCTATCATATCCATTTACATTATTAATACAATATGCCCTATAGGGATGTAAACAAAGGGGTGTGGCTTCCCGAGGTTAGACTGTCAAATTATGTCAACAAACGCCATGGCAACGACGCATGGATAAAATACCACGTTAAATGCTTAAATTACACATTTGGTAACTGTGATCAAAAGGCCGCAAAGTTTCACTACAACTTACCCTGTCACCTCGAGGTCCTTTGTCTCCTCTGGGACCCTGCGGCAGAGAAATCACTGAGTCAGACCAGAGCACGGAGCAGATGGCTGCTTTAGCAAACACGGCAGCTCAAAACGATTCCTCTCGCAAAGCATCTAATCTAAACTGCTCTAAATGTAACTAAAAGCAAACAGAAAACCAGATTGGATTTGGGTTCAAAGCATATGGCGTGTGTTGATATCAGTAAAATGTGCATGGAAACAAACTTGACCTTACAGTGAAAGGGCAAGCGAGTAAAAACACATTTCAGTAATTCGACAAGTGATCACAAAGATGCCATTTGACCTATTCCAATCTAAACTACGCTTCATGCCTCTGATATGCCCCACTGTCACTGCAGGTGCTCAATGACACATAAGAACAACATTATGTGCTCACCTTGACTCTCCCCTAAATAGAAAAGAAGATAAATAAATGTAAGATTTATTTATTCAGTCTTTTCAGGGTTTTTCAGGTCATTCAACGTGTAGGCTATATCGGAACATTTAGCGTGCTTGTTTATTGCTCAAGCGGGATGGTGAGTGGCCATTGTAAAAAAAACCATGCTCATGCAGATACATGATAAACATAAGAACAGAGCAGTGTGCACATGATGTCAGTGATCAACATGTGCACAAGAGATGCTAAAGGAAGCAACATGATGAAGCGTCCTGAACCAGAACTCAACAACCTCTTTGCAGAAAGAGCATGTTAGTCCATGGAAACACGCTTTAAAATGCTGTAAACACTGATGGTGCTGATGGCTCTTTCATTTCAGGCAACCTCAATAATGACCAGAATCTCTGAAGCAAACGCTCCTTATGACATGAGAGAGGCCTGCACTTTAATGCTTTAATTCCCCCTTTTTCTGTCTTATCTGGGCTGAAGAGCTCAACCTTTCAAAACTGGTCTGAGATCAGCATTTTTTGTAAAACTGCTTCTTAAGTTAAATCCAAATCAAGGCGCAGAGGAAATCTCCAAACTGACCCAAAGCCAGCTGTCGGGGGCAAACCTCCCTCTGCTGTCCTCAGAAAGGATCCTTTGTACCAGGCCCCATGGGTGCCTCCGAGCTGCGGTTTTAGCTTTCACTGACACAAACTTTAGCCAATAGGACCCTCACCCGTTCATGGACAGGAAGGGAGAAAACTGCAAGAAAATAACCTGGTTCACGGGTAGAAATTCCTGAATCTCTCATCACTGAGACTGCCTGAATGGTCGAGACCAACAGCGAGGTCTCCTCTCGTGGAATACTTCACAGCGTTTGGAGGACGAATAAGAAGGAAAGAAGAAGAAGAGGCAAAGTGACAAGGTAAAGCTGCCTTAAAGAAATGTTGCTTTCGTGATTTCATGCACGTGTACTAACCGAGGCTGTGGCGTCGGAGGGATGAGGAGGAGGAAGAGGGAGAAGAGGAGGGTGGGGAGAGAAGAGGGAATACTCCGTTAGAACATGATAAGCATTTTTACACATACATCTGAAAAAGAAACAGCATGATTTCCATCCATCTACATTCTTCATTTCTGTAGCTCAGTGAAAAGGGCTTCCTGTGCATGAGGATAAAGCCTCTAATCTTCATGTAGGAAATTCAAAATGCACAACAGCCACGTCAAAGTCCAATAATTGTGTTCAAAGAAAACTTTAACTAAAAACAAAGCAGGGCCTTTTGTAATTGGGTGCATTAGCACTGTGTGAGTGTTTGGGGCTGTCACATAACTACACTCATTATTTATCACTTGAAATATTGACCAAGTGCTTTTGCCAGTTGCTTAAACCATTAGCCTTCCCGCACTGTTTATCATTAACAATCTGCTACCTGTTGTACGAGTGTCGGCCCAAGTCTAAAAGTGTAGCTGAGGGCTCCGTCTGCATGGTAAATCTCTTCAAACTGTGTAAGAAATGTGAATTTCTGTTCAGTAGCATTCCATATGATAAGGCCCGGGCTGCTAACAGGCCTGGACAGGTAGTGTATGCCCTTGGGACAGAAATAGTTGGCCTGCTACTGCAAACAAGATGGGACCTACAGCATTTGTAGAGGTTATAGGAAAGAGTATGAAATTTGTTATTATATTCTGATTCTGGCTGCAAAGCTATTAAAAGAGTCGTTTTATGATTTTATATCAAAAGGGGGGAGAATTTCAGCCCAATCAGACTGGATTCTTAAATCCAAAGCTGTAAAATGTTTTGGTTTTTATCTATCTGACAACTGTATCCCTCATGCGTGTCTGTTTGTGGCGTCAGGTGGGCGTCAGGCTGCCCTCTCTGTATCTGGACCAGCTGGTCACGGCTGGGCTTGGCTGAGCTGGGACCTCCCTGTGAACTCACACTGCCTCATGTACAATCTGGACCACAGGGTGGCGCACTTAGGCATGAAGGAAGTGATGAGACTATTAATCTGCCTATTCAATTTACTTTAATACTGAAAAAAAGGTACCAAAAAGCTTTGATTTCAATGCTCATCTTGTGACCTATCCTTTAAATCGCTGTGTGACCGAAGTAAGAATAAATCGAGCAGTCAACTGTAACTATTAAAAAAAAAGTTATAAACAAAGCGGTTTAGTTCATCAAAATCTAAAACTACTGCAAAATGTGAGCATTTGGTCTTATTTCTACAGATCTGTCTGCTCCAAAAGCAGAAAATAATAATTGGTGCCAAGCAGATGTTTGCACTCACGGCCACCAGGGGGAGACATTGCAGTTTCCTATAATAGAGCTCCATCCCTTCAACATCTGGATGGAACAATATGTACAACGCCCCACTAACTTTTTCACTCTATGTCTGGTAGAAAATTCACATTTAGCCTATTTTAATGGCTCAGCATGCATTAAACGTTTTGAAAAGACACTAAGGGGACCACTTTAGAGGTCTCCTTCAAAGAGACAAACTTTTTTTTTCAGGAGTGCAACATCTCTTTCTTGGAAACTAATCAAATCATAATAATTTGTATCCTTGGAGAAATAAAAAAAAGAGTGATGAATCCTCTGCATGAGCTCAATCCGTTGCGTTTTATTCAGCAGTGCTTTGAGCTGTCTCCGGGGATGAGCTTGATGTAAGTCCCAAACAAAAGCCAAGCGCAAGATCCTCAAGCAGTGGGACCCGAGGGGCAAAAAAAAAAAAAATATCCATCACAGAAAAAGAGCAGATAATCAAACTTACATTGACATGATGCTAGGTATGAAGTTACTGCAAGCAGCAACAGAATCCGGGTATCCACAAAGCTGAGCATGTCTAAGCAGACATGCAGACTCCTTGTGCCGCTGAGCCCTTGTTTTTAAACCACCTTCAGGCAGGCATACAGTTGTGGTGACACGAGTAACTCCAAACTTAGCAGAAACCTGCTGCCGTGATGCTAGAATAATAAAGTCCTATCGGGCCTATTTATACGGCAGGAGGGTCCCTGGTCTGCGTGTCAAAAGTCAGCCCCCCGACCAATGGGAGAGGAGAAACCCAATCTGACTCCCATCCCTCTCCGGGCCGGACTCGGTCATGTGGTGCTGCGTCTCTCTGCCTCCTCCTCTGCAGCGGCGCGCGTTTGGCAGCGCGCAGGCGATGATGACGAGTGCAGCGTTTTAATTAGATCCATTCTTTTTGAGGACGTGGACAGCGTCGAGGTTTAAAAGGCAGAGGAAGGGCCTACGTTTTTCTCCCCCCCACCACCCCCCTTCTGTGTTTGACGGGGCTGCAGTGAATCCGGAGTGTCCGCGCTCAGACGAGGCCACCGGCCGCTCTGCGCGCACTTTGGCTCTGTGCGTAAAATGCGCACGGTTTTCATTTTGGTGGGCTTCTGGTGGCACCGAGAGGGACCCCGAGTCTGCTCTATTTCTTTTTTATTTTGTAGGGAGAGATCACTTCTTTGTTTTTTTTTACAGAGAGCGTAGGAATCCGTTGCTCTGTTGGAGTTTCACTGTGCCGTTTTTATGCACGGACTTTTTGAAAACTTTCTCACATCTCCAGTCAGCACTGGTCTGTGGCATCGGGAGGCACTGTCGTAGCAACTTTGCTATTTTGTGCGCGATGTGGCTCCCAGCAGCCTCCCTCATGCAGCCAGGCAGATTTAGTGTCATAATTCATTTTGCCCCCCCCCCAAAAAAAAACGCACACAACACTGCAAAGCACGCGCACCAAACATCTCCTCTACAACTCACTTATGTGCAAATAAAACCATGTTTCTGCTCCTGCATCTTGATCTTTACCTCTGCCACTCCTCTAAACTAAGAGTTATGCGAAAAGCAAAAGTGCACAGGTAAAGCAGTGAAGTCTTTACTCAGCAGAGGAATGCATGCTGCTGGAGCTTCAGACTGACAAAAGACAGGTGTGAAGGGAAGATCTAGTTTCAGCCTTCTCCCTCTCTCTCTCCCTATCTTTCTTTCCCTCTGAGCAGTTCTTACCTGCCCACATGACCAGACATGTCATCTACTCCACTGCCACTCCAGCAGCACTCAGCGTGGCCCTCATAGAGCCTCATTTTACACATCCACTGCCCATTCCAGCGAGTACAGCACACGGCACAGTCATATTTCTAAGTTAGGACAAATACATTGATGTGCTCAGTGCTTGAACATTTGCATTTACATGATTAACAGAAAACATCTATTGGCTACGAAAGCTACTAAACCTTTATGAAGTGGAACTCTTTGATGAGTTCACATTTTTTCAGTTCACAGGAGGAATGATTGATATAAGTTAATAATGAAGCAAAGTTCTTATGAGGTCCCTACTATTTAAAAAACCTATTCTCCAAATGGGAAAATGTTGCTGGTTATCATAGATTGAACCAGCGAGAAGAGGTCATGATATGTTCAAGTCCAACCTGCGATATAAACTATCACCTCCCCTGTTCCTCATAATATGCTGCTCCACGTATTGGATAAGTTAAAAAAAACGTTTTACGTCTCCTTGCAACTTAAGTCAGTGAGGCATACTTGTTACTTCTCCCACTTCAATTTTAGAAAAAAGAGGGATTTGCTTCAACAAACACTAAATATGTCAGCAAGTGTGACTGTCAGCCAGAAGTTTACAGGTTGAAAAGAAAAGGACCTCAACTTTGATCCTCCTCAGTGAGCACGGATGGACACTTTTAATGCAGCTTGTGATGATGAAAAGACGGTGTCTGGTTGACTTTATCATTCATTATGTATTCTGAAGCCCTGCTCGTATTATTTAAGACTCTTAAACAGCATAGAGGTGATAAAGGGGATAACATTCTTGTGACATTACAGTTTACTGAGTTATCCCCAAAACTGCACAGCTCCTCTTTGTCTCCTGCCCACAGACAGTGCTGTTCCCTTTCCTCCCCCACTGTGCCAGAAAAAAAAAAAGAAAAAGAAAAACAGTAATTGTTGGACACTCCCGACAACTTCACCTCAACTCTTCCCTGAGTCAAACCAGAAAGATAGAAAGACCAAAGGAAAAAAAAAGAAGGGGAGGGGCGAGTGAGATGAAATGTGTTTTAAAGATGGCAGCGCTCCCACTCGCTGCAGAGTTACATTCTCATGTTCGTTGAGGAGTCGAAGCTTTGAAGTAGCTGGAGAGACCAGACAGGCGGCGTAGGAAATCAAAGATGGCTGCGAAGCTCCACATCATCAGACTTTTTTCTCTTGATTCAACCACATTCCACATCAAGCAGTCAATTATGTTTGATGCCCCGTGTAGCTGCTGTCTGTCCACTCTCAGAAACATGATTCTTTAACACTTTTTTGTATTATTATAAAAAATTATGATTATAAGAAATTGCATGAAAAGAAAAATCTATTTAAGTCTAAGTGTAAAGAGAAACAAGAAAGACAGCAGATACAACTCAGTGAAAGTCTTTTTTTTATTGTTTTTTAGATGAGGTAAAAAATGTTCAAAGCTGCAGTATTTCATTATACATTTTCCAGTAACTGTCCTAAAAATGTTTTAACTGGCATTTTCAGCACACCAAGCATATTTTCCTCAAGAATGTGTGAGTGCCCTGCGTGCTGAGACATTTATCACTGGGAAGGCTAGTTTAGGTTAAACTGCAGGCGCAGACCTTCTTCTCCACTGATGATGAGCAGTGGTTGTAGCTGGCTGCTGCGTTGCAATGTGACTGCTGATGGTTTAAATCTTGAGTCATTCAAACATATTACACTCCAATGGAACAATTGCTAACTGATGTGGCAGAAGTAGTGTTCAGCCACTCACAGCTCAGCTTTTTTTGGACAAAGACAAATTCGATGACCACAGATATCACCGCCTTTAAAGTTCTGTCTTCATGATTTTGCACAGTAAATAAGCCGTTTTCAGTGGCAAGCAGAATAACTAGATGATATTCATCTATCTTTTGATCTGAAACCCTTCAGCCATTTTGAAGCTAACATCTTGCTCCTGTCCTCCCACAGTGCTGCCAGCTGGGCCTGCAGACAGATTCCTCCAGATGTGCTGCGCTCCGATTGGCCGTCCAAGTTGTTTCCTCACTGGCTGCAGTCTCATATTTCCCCTTCTGATGCACACGAAAGCACTAAGCATTATGGGTGGAGCGGATCCTCTCATGTCAGAGGTGGCTGTCCACCTGTCAGCCAGCTGGTAAGGAGACGAGCACAAACCCAGCGAGGCTGGAAAGAAACGAGATCTGATCGACTGCTGTACGCTTGGATGGAACTGCGTCGTCAGGATACATCACTGAGTCACAGAAAAGATCAGATGGAGACGCTTCAGCTGATGTGATGTGAGGCATGAAAAACATTTAAAGAATTACATTTTTTTTTGTGTTCAGATACAGCATACAAATGTTCTGTGCAGGACTGCCATTTACTTTAAGAAACTACATCCTACAGCAATATCCATCGTATCAAAGCACAGATAGATGCGGCACATGACATTCATGGTTTCACATCAACACACACTCTGATCACTGCAAAAAAAATAAACGTCAGAAAACACTGTGAATGCAGATGGGCAACAAATTAAAGGCCCAAAAGTTAGCATTTCTTAAACCACAGGCGCAAATTCATCAGGTGCTCAAACCTAAACCTGGAGCATAATAAGCAATCAAACTTCACCAGCACCTGGGAGGAAACATGGCGCCGAGCCACAACGAGCCTCAGTGGCGCCTGTGTATGTGGACATTGTCATTTTGGAAGAGACCAGTCCGTTCAGGATAAGAACGGTGACACAGAAGGATCAGAGCACCTTTGTTATGATTTGTACCGACACTGCCACATCAGGGCATAAAGCCACAAAATCTATGCCAGGAACATGCTGTCGTCTTCCAGACAGACCTGAGCAAGCATGAAGCATGAATCAGACATTTGACATCACAATGTGGTTATTTTGGCATCCTTTTGATCTGTTCATCATACCTTTAAATGCCTTACAGTGCTTGTTTTGTTTGTGAGACCTTAAAGAAACTTAACAGAAATTTCCTTAAACTTTTTTGAAAATTTGATATAAATTGCAGGATGTTTGAAAGCATTTTTTTTTAAGGGAAACAACCTGATTTTGAACAATGACGTCCATCCTCCAACATATGTTTCTACTGTAAAATAGAGTGATGGTGTGGGTATGTGGCCCACACACTCAGACACCAGCAGCTGTCTGCAGAGGAAGTTTTGTGATGGAGGAGAGAGAAAGAGAGAGTTAGCGATTAAAGGGGAGGAGCACACGCGCACATACACACACACACACACACACCTATAATCCTTTCATCGACTGAAGCAAAGACAGAGAAGAGTGAGGAGAAAAGATCAAAAAAAGGTTGAAAACTGAGGAAAGCAGAGAGTGACGGGTAAAAAGGTGCAGACACACTGCCCTCTGTGACACTCACACACACGCAGAGGCACTAATTAAACAGGGCACTACCCACACACACATACATATGCACACACAACACACAACACACAACACACAACACACACACACACACACACACACACACACACACACACACACACACACACACACCAGCAGACATGCAGGGGCGGTTGAGGTTTTCAAATTACAGCTTATATTCCAGGCAGTTTTTCTCTTTTTTCTTCTCTGAACACTGGCAGCGAAATTTCCACACAAGACTACTAAAGGAAAAACTAGAAAATATGAAACTCTACTTTATGATAAAAAAAAGTTTTTTGTTAAATTATGGATTATCTTTTTTAAATTGAGGAGTGTTGGGTTATGTAGGCACAAAACAACACAGCAAGGATTTCTTCTTAAGTTCTGGGCCTCCAAATGTTCATTTGTGATGGCTCATTTGACCAGCCTGTATTTAGTCAGTGTGATTATGAAATGACATCAGCTGGTTAGCTTAGCACAAAGATTTGAAGCAGAAGGAAGAAGGCCTGCAAGTTCTGGTAACAGACAATAAGCATATTTCCTTCCTAAGGAACTGTTAGGGATGTTTGAATTAGTTTATGTCACACTGTCTAATTGCATTACACACTATATATGCTATGAACTTTTCATTGAAGCTAATGAATAGGATGTATAAACTGAGTGAACATTTTTAAATGTACCTATGTCATTTTTGCTGAACAGTGGTCATTGTGGCCACAACTGACATACAGAGATAAAACAGAAAAGAGAAAGAAAGAGAGTCAAGAAAGTTGACCTGTGCCAATAGTTAAGAGGAATAATGACTGACATCTCTCATCCATCAAGTAATTTTGTTTAGTTTCTGTCTGCATATAATGTTAATGAGAATAAAATGAAACAAACGCTCTGACAAACAACAATATCTATCTCAAGTTTGTTACCATTAGCTAATATTAACCATCAGCTACTGATCATACCAGATTATGTAACTGTGCTGAAAATATGTTTTATGTTTGTGTAAAAGCTTTCATATTGTCATTTGTAAGAGGGACATTCTGTTAACTCTTCTTTCAAAAGTTAAATTGTCCCACTGTAAACCCAATTCAGTGAAAAGGAGAAATATCAACTAGGTTTTGAACGACTGCATGTACGTGCGTTTGTAATCTCCACTCATCAGTCAGTCAGATGACAAGAAGTGAATCGCTGCTCCGTCAGGTGGAGCTGCAGCAGGTAACAGAAAGCGCAATAGTCAGACATGTAAAATATGATTCTTTTGCACAAAATGAATCTTCTGCTGCAGATTTCTCCCCCGCTCTTTGGAGGAGAACCTGGGAGCCGCTGGCACTTGCTCGAGTCTTTTAACGCGCGATGAAAAAAGGACGGCTGAGTTAAAAGAATTCAGCTCTCTCGCTGGCTCGACAGGCCCGAGCGCATGTCAGCATGCCGAGGCCACTTGCACTATTCACCCTGCCGAGTGTCTCTGCAGCACCCAGGAAGGAAGGAACTGGGGGAGAGCTAGTAAAAGACAGGCCGTGTTTTTTAAGGAGCACTCATTTATTTTAAGTGCTTCAAATTATACAACACCCCGGCCAAGGTTGTGATGTGTCTCTGTGCATGTAACGCCTTTTCTCTCTCATTCCCGTCCGTCTTTCGCTCTCTCTGTCCCCCCCCTTCCCCTGGTTTCTCATATCATTTCAGTGTCTCCCTCTGCCATCTCTTCGTCTTTGTCTCTCTTCCTCCCCGTCTGATTTCTCTCCCTCAGGTCAGCACAGCTGCGGGCTGTTTCCACTGGAATATATTTCTTGAACGTTTAGGCTTCAGCTGCGGGGAGGCGGAGTTATTGAGGAGTTGGTCTAATGTCAGATTGGGGATGGGTGCAGGGAGGGAGTGAGGGGTAGGGGTAAGGGAGGGTATAAATATGTGTCACGAAACACAAGCAAGCATGGTGGACAAGATGAGTCAGAGGGAATAGTTCTTCCAATAGAGATCCCAATAAAGTCAAAGAAAATATCATTTTTCCTTTTAGTGAATATGGCTCGATGGGTCTTTCTTGCACTGCACTTGGATATATGAAAATTGAAGCAAAGGTAGTCGAAAAAGGCTTTCTGTCTCAATGAAAGAGCTAAAGTGAGGAGAAAGAACGTGAGAATTGCAAAAAAAAAAAAAAAAAGTAGGAGGCTAAAGGAAGAAAATCAAAGTAGGGAGCCTCCCTTGGCTGGGACTAACACATGGTTAGATTTGCCTGTGCGTCCACATGACTCACAGTCTGGTCAGCGAACGCATAATAAACGTGACAGAAATATCCCCACACAATGTCACCAGAGTCCACGGCAGGCAGTTAATTGCTAGATAGAGCTGGGCCGTGGTTTGAGAGAGGAAAAAAAAGCCCAACTCACAGAGCAGGAGAATGTCCATATATGTATTTTTTTTTTCTTTAAATGTATTTTTTTTCCCTTTCAAAATGCTGCATAAATATGCAAAAGACTTGAGTTGATCTTGAGTTCAGTCAAGGTTTTGGTGGCCATATTCTTAAGAAGCACAGATAAAATTCAGAGGGATCGTTCCAGCGATAAGGACAGGTTTACAAAAATACAACTTGACTGTTCCCCTCAAAATCTCGTCCATCACAGATAACATTCATAGTCTGACTCAGTTGTTTACCGGTTTGTCTCCTCAGTTGGTTTAGTATCTTCATTCGCCATGTTCAAATCTGGCGGTGTGTCAAATCTGCATATTCTTGGCTTTTTGTAGTTTAAATAATTAAATACGTTTTAAAAAATATCCCCTGTTTGCATTGGTTTATCAATATATTTATCAGTATTTCCCAGTAAAGCACAATCCTTTTACTTCATGGAGTACTAAAAGTCAAAAGTATAGTTGGATGTTTTTTCGGGTTAAAACTCAACTTCTGCCGATACGGTCGACATAACTTCAGTACTGTACAATTAACATTACCCAGTTGTTAGCCACACTTGCCACGCATGACCCCACAAAGGGCCGCATCTGTTGGTCTGTTCACCACTTTGGTCCAGGAATATCTTAACATATATTGGATGGATTGAAATGTTGTACAGAATTCATGGTGTCCTGAGGATAAGTCCCATTTATATTTGAGCTCCTCTGGTTTTCCCTGTAGCGCCACCAGCATGTTGACATAGTTGTGGATTTTAATCATCTGTCTAGACTCCAGTGGAGTGGGGGGGGGGGGGTGTTCCTAAACAGCTCATGACATTACTACCCCCTTAAAATATTGACATCATAATGAGGTCTAAATGCCAAAGACTATTTCTTCAGCTTCCTATTGTGCACCTTCTCAGTATATCAAATGAATGACTCTTTAAGCTTCTTTTTGTATATTAAGCTCCCCTGGATTGAAATATTTATGCCACCTATCTGATGCATTAACAGTTTTGGATTCCTCATCATGTCAAAAGTTCAGTTTGTCCATTACTTTATGACAATATAACAGCAAAATTACTCACAGTCAACCTCAGTTACACATTTATGTGCGTAATGCTTAAATAATGTTATATCTGATGCTTAAGTGCTAAACTAATACGGTGAACACGGTAAACGTTATCCCTGTTGTACATCAGAATATCGGTTTCATATTTTAGAGAAGGTTAGCTGATAGTAGCTTTTAGCTGTGACAGTGTTGTGCTGGTCACAGCTAAAAGCTACTATTGCAGAAGTTTTTCTCAAATATGCTGAATGAAAACTATACGCATCTTATCTTAATAATGAATGTCTTAAACAATTTTTAACCTAACTTTTATCACCACTGTCCGTGCTATGTTAAAAGCAAATAAGATGCCTGGTTGCAGATATTTATCAGATGTTACGTAGAAATAGTGTTGGAAGGAAATGTTGCTGTCAAACACAGTTTTGATTACAACTGTACAGTAATACAAACTACACTGTATGCTGCCGGTTACATCTTTTTTTTATTTGTCGAATTAAAGTTTATAGTCTCACTGTGCTGACAGTTTGTGC
>JBAJHX010000040.1:8525143-8548979 GCA_037176925.1 Amniataba percoides
TTTTAACTACTTTAACCAGTTTATAGGTTTATAAGTTGACTCCAGTTTGCACTACCACCATAATAGAGTAGAGGAGATCGCCATCCCTGGTTTCACATTGTGGCACAGGATGCGTCATTTCCTCCTGAGTCCATTTGCAGTCTCCTCTAAAAGTCACAGTCATATCCAAATTTTTCTCTGTGAACTCTCCGTGACCGCCACAGAAAATAAATAAAACTTTCGAGTGCAGTGTGACCCGGCCGTCAGCGAGCAGAATAAATTTTGTTTAGATTTTCCCCTGAGGCTCTGGTGATGCAGGATGACAGACGGGCCACCAAAACTGCCCAGCGGATGAGTGATCTGTCAGTCCACGTTTATAAAGCACTATATGGCAATGATAAATCATTTTCTGTTTTTGGTCGGACAAAAATAGAACCATGCACAGAGCAGTTTGAGATGCATCACTGGAGAGGACTGAGGCGCTGGTGATTAACATGCTCGGTTTAAATCATTATGATGAAAAATTGATCGATTAAAGGCATCTGGAAGTGACAGTGGAGAAGAGGGGAGACAAAAGAGATGTCACATATGTTACTGCGAATATTAGTGTCAACACATCAGTGGTAGAGGAAGAATCACACCATCTATACAGCATCACATGACAGACAGGCATCTGCTCAAATTTGAAAAAATCTGATGTATAAATTCTATGAAAAGGATGTTATAGCCACCACAAATAATACTGTTCTCTTACCCAAGCCCTCCTTTTTTACACTGTAGGAGCAGCTTACCGAACTTTCATTCATGTTTTCCATTATACAGCGCGACATTGATTGACATTGCTTTAATAACATCTTCAGAGAAGCCATGCCTCAGTGGGTTCTCTTGAAACAAATTACTATTTCTATAAGCTTTTTTTTTTTTTTAGGTGCAAGATTCTCACCCAATATCATCCTACAACCTCTTGGATTTTTTTTTCTGATCTGGCTTCTTTTCTGAGCCAAATAACGCGACCAGTGTAGGAATGGTGGGATATGATTTTATTGATACTGATACACTAAAAGAAGCCCTGTGGTGTTAGACGTCTTTTGAGAGCAGAATAAACCTTGTCCCATCCAATCTCATTTTGATTTACATCTCCAGAAGAACTCCTCTCCCTAAATCTAGTCTGACATATGATACGATGAGAAAGACCCTGCCATGTTTGCTTCTCCTGACGCTGCTTAGCCGTATTTACCAAAGGTCCCATTCAGTCATTCAAGAGTCACCAGGAGACTCAATAAGGAAATGAAAGCTTGATCTGCATATATTAGAATTGTAAATGCAGTCAGATGCTCTTGACAGCAGCCATACATAAAGATCAGTTCTAAAAAGTGTCAGAACTTCACAGACAAGCTTAAGGGAGAAAGAGGCACAGATCAGTGGACTGGAGACAGATGGGCCACCAGGACACATAGATAATCATGCATATGATAATTGGCTCTGTGAAATCAAGTGTGCCCTTGAGGAAAAATAAAGTATTTTTGGGAAAGATTTCACTTCAGTCACTGGTTAATTGACAGTTTAGTAAATGTTTTGCTTAATTAACAAGCCACAGTGCAACATGGCTTCAAATAATTTACAATCAAATGCTGTTTTTCCTCAAAGTCTTTCACTAGAGTTTATTCTTTTTTACTGTCATAGTTTCCTTTTTTTAAAAAAATATGTAATGAATAGCTTGTTCCAATGCCTTTTGTGCCTTTGGTGGTGGTTTCAAGTCCATTTCCATCAAATTGGCAAATTTGAAAGGGCTGGTTGTGAAACTAAACTGACTGTCAAGGACTTTAAATACATTTTCCTTTGCAAACTACCCATGTTGTTTTCAATTCAAGTAAACAAAAAAAACAAACAGTTTCACCAAAGAATCAGAATTTGTGCACTAGTACACTAACAGCGATATGAACATTAACACAACATAAATGTTGATCCATATTAGTTATATATTTACAGCACTGTCATCATATTATATCTCACTCACTGCTTTGTACTAAAAAGGAATCATTTTGCATATCTGGAACAATCAGTGTGACTCATGAAAGGCAAGGATGCCAGAGATCATAATATTTTCTGTTTGATTACCATCAGCGAGAGAGTGTGAAAAATATTTCTGTTACTGACCAAAAGTGGATTTGTGTACAGTTGTCCCTTTTATCATTATTGGTTCAGAGTCCACTTATAACATCCGTCATGCGTCACCAGATTAAAACATTTTGACTTTTTATCTGTGGTTGCATCAGCTCTACCTGGTATTGTGGACACAGCAGACATGACTGATCTGAAGAGTTTCTCTTTGACTGATTGTTTACATGTTAATTTCCTCCCAAATAAAGCCTTAAATAGCTGCGTGTGCTATAGCGTCACACTGAGCGTCTCCTGTGCACATGATGCCCTTAATCATCAGTTATGGGTCCAGACCATCAGGGGGTCGTCTGTTTCCACCTCCCCTCTCGTCACCCTGAGTGGAAGTGTTGCAAACACTTGATTAGCTTAGTGTGAGTCCATGGGACATCAGCTGTCCAGGTGATTAGTGTTGATTTGGCATGAACTCTCCGTGTTCTCAGCACAGTATGGGGTTAGAAAACATGTACCTTAAATGTGTTTTGCAAACTGACTCAGATAAACTTGTCAGATTGCATGAAGCTGTGAGAATGCAGTTAGCAGAGACTGGGACCTCTCAGCTACATTCAGTAATATTTAGTCAGTGTCATGTATTATTCTTATTATTTAATGATTTGCTATCAGATGGTACTCTGGGCAACCTCTGCCAATGCTCAACTAATTTTAATTTTAGTTTATTTTATATTGGAAGACATACTGATTAATGTGTGACATTGAGTTTCTACAGTACATCAGTTAAATTTCCAGTTAAATTTCACAGTAAAAAATTAAAAGACAATTAGAGTGGAACAGAAAAGAAGCCACATCTACATCACCACCCTAATAAATCAATCAACATTTAATAACAATCAGTAGGCTCATCAGTTTTTTCAAGTATCTGACAGTTGTCTGACAGAAATACTAACACTGGTGAAAACATGATGTTTTCTTAATAACTCGATTCGGACTCCTCTTTTTCTGATATCCTGATTCACTCACTTGCTCACCCAGCTGTTCAGCTAATATGCTGCAAGGCAATGCAAGCAGATAGTTCAGAGTGGGTATTCCCAACTTTTCAGGAAAACATGGATTTGAACTGATGTTTGTCTCTGATCTATAAATAGATTCATGTTTCTGCGAAAACTCATTAACAAAAGATATTCCATTAGACATTTTCTGTTATTTTATACTCTTCGTCTATCCAACTACATCATGAATGGACAATCGTGTCTGATGGACGGGCGGGCGTATACATGCAGGGACCAAAACACTACACAGGCTGATTTAAAAGATTAAGACACTTTTCAGAGGGCAAGAACTGCATTCTCACATAGACGTCTAACAATCACAAATTTACAAAGCTGTTTCACAACAATACATATAGTATATGTTTTATACACACTTGTACCTATCTTTGCACTGTAATAATTATAGTATCCAATATTTATCCAATATCAATATTTATCCAATATAAATTATTTTAATAAGGACTGACTGGGCTCACAACTAACCCCACAGATTCATTTCAATGTAAGATGACTGTTGATTTACATTGAGGACATATTTTTATTCATTTATGAACAGTATTTCTATTGTATTGAAGTTGTAGTTTTCATAAGAAACTAAAGAAAAGTTCATGTAAAATTTATAACCATATAAATAAATAAAAGGACAAAGAACAAAGCATGCTCATATGTACGTAATATAAGCAAAGAGATACTCTTGTTCACCTTTGTCTGTTAAATTGCCAACCTTTGCACTAATCGAAACCGTTTCCCACACTGCCATGGACTTAAATCGGCAACATGCTGAATTATTCAACAATATATTTCAAGTGGAAAAGGGCAGTACAAAGCCAAACATGAAGATGAATGAATTAATAAAATACATTGGGAAAATTTGGCACACTCTGCCCATCTAGTGTTGCAAAGGCTGATCTCATGTCCAGTGACATAACCTGAACCAATCGTGGGGTTTTACAACACATTTTCACCTCTAAGCAGCCCCATTCTGCAGAAATTGTAATTATTTCCCATGAATTTGCTTTTACAGTAGCCAGCATGGTTCCGGTAACCAACGGTGAACAATCTGAGCCTTGTTTGACACCTGGCACTGACCTGACTGCAACCTGGGCAGTGAAGATAAGGAGCTGGAAAATTACCTTCCAAGTATAGAACAGCACAAAAGGCTTCATGAGGGTACACATTCAGAGCTAGGTATACGTGGCTTACATAGGAGAAAAATTACAGAGCTTTAGTCTTTGGTCAAAATTGAATGCTTTTTTCTTCTACTTAGTAAAAGTAGAAGGCTTTATATCATCAGTGGGTTTGAGTTGGAATGTCAGTAAACATTATTTCTCTTAATATGGCCAGAGAAGGAAGTCTTTTAAAGCTGATTGACAAGACCATGATTTACACAAACCCACAGAAGTTTCACTAATCACTCTAAAATCCTTGTCTCTCTGTTTCAGTGACAGCACAGGATAATCCCGTCAGTCAGAGCCGGCCATATTGATTTTTCCTTGCCTGTGCAAAATCTCTAATCGCCGCTGATGTCATATTGTGTTTGTATAATGGTCTGTGTCCTCCTGCTGATTGTTTTGTGTTTTGCTGTTGATTTTTGCTTTGCATGCATTGTCTTTGTCAGCTGCCTTGTGTCCAAGATTTAACTTCAAAGCGGGGATTTTGTGCACATTTGAATGACAATCCGGCGGCTGGATCCCGGAGACGAGGGCATACGATTAGATACAGTGGCTTCGGTGACAATATACGGAGGAAGCCTTGTACTGAACTGTTCAACTTTTACTCACACTTTGGCTTTAGAAGCATCTGCCAGCACCTGGTTTTCTAATGTTACCATCAACCTCACTATCTAACTTTACCGTCCATTCCATCTATATTTAAACGTAAAGCTCTCTAAGTGTAAAGCTGTGGTTGTGTCCCTGAGCATCAAGAGCTGAAGTGGTTGCTTTTCCGCGTATCGTGACAAGAAGAATGAGGGTTCGAGTTGAGACACATCTTTACGGTGGCAGATGACGATATTGCCAAAATGAGGGAAAAGATTTTTTTAGAAGAAAGTGCTGACAGAGAGCACACACCTGAATTCAAAGCTTGTGTCTGCAGTTCAACGTCTACAAGAGAGAGGAAAACAAAAAAGATTCCCCTCTGTCTGCTCATCAGTGTCCAAAAAACCCTGCTGCTTTATTCCAGCCAGTCATATCAAACAGCATTAAACCTTTTCCTCAAATTATCACGGTAAATCTGATTAGAGCGTGTTTTAACGATGTGTTCTTCTTTCTGCTGGTGTTCATTTTGCAAGTCATAAGCAACTGGGAATTTAAATCACTCTCACTTTTGTGTAAGCAGATTACTGTGGATTTGTATGAGGGTCTTCAGGATACATATTAAGCCTGTTTAGTTTGCCTGAGAATCACTTGCAGCTAAAAATGGACTCAGGAGATCTGAACTGTCTGCAGGCTTAGAGCCGAGTGAAATGATTGGACCTGCTCGTTTCATTAGTGTGCGATGGTCAGCTCATGACATTGTGGCATTTATAATTTATAATTATTCATTAAAGAGCTGCATGATAAAGCCTGTGTTGTGCGCTCATGGTGATGACAATTAATGTTATTCTCACTGTTCTGTTAACCATGTACAGTTTGATATTGAGTAAAATGGCCCTTTTTTGACACATACAGGCATTTGTCAGTTGAAGGGCTGTTCCACATCTCAATAAAATGTAAAAAGAGATATTACCTGGAGTTCAAACACTTGTCCTCAGAGTGCTTTCAAATCTGCATAAATTCTACATTTTCAATATAGGCGGAAAGAACCTCTTAAGAAGGGAGTAGAGAGCAAAATGTCCTCCACTGTATAATAATTGTCGAAAAAGATGGTTCTTTCTGGCTGAAATAACACATTTTATTTGAAAAATATATCAAATTTCCTTGGACTGAACCCTTGAACAAACAGAAGGGGTGCTCTCCTGCAGGCTTAACATCTTATCTTTATTCTGTTATACTTTACATAAAAACCCCTCTTTCTCTGGGATTTGCTTCTTTTGTCAAAAGATGCAAAAGGACACGGTGTGATACTAAAAGGACATTAGTACTGTTTTGATACAGTTTAATGAATAACTTTAGGTTTGGCTATATGTTTCATACTTTTATCTATATTTCTACAGCATTCAGAGAAAGAGGTTTGTTATTTATATTATTATAACTAAGGACACCACTCCAACTTCTTTCTTGTAATGACCTGATATATATTCAGTCCCCAAGCCCAGGTAGGAATTTATATTATACACTGACTGAGAATTGTCAGATATATCTGACTATTGGATTTTCAACATTAGCTCAGGACTTGACTTGAACTCGGCCTTAACTCTGAGTTGACTTGGGATTTAGTTTGACTTTTTGACTTTTAGTTGAAAAATTTATTTGTGATTTGTTGGTTTTGTTTTGGAACTTCTTGACTTCAGATTGGGATAATTTAGGACATGTGGGTCTTGGTTTTGGACTTGAAAGCCAGTCTATCTGAATTTGTTGAACTTAACATGGGACTTGACTAAAGACTTTTTGATCGTGACTTGACAAACAGGGATTTGTTGTCTTAACTTTGGACTTGACTTGGAACTTGTTGGCCATGATTTGGGATGGGATTTGGGATGTGAGTTTGTACCAGGAGCTCTCAACCTGACAGAAATACCCCCAACGCTTATGACTCTGTCCCTCAGAGTGATTTAAAAACCAGCCAGGAGTTAGCTGAGCTCCTTCTAAATTGGTCTTTAACCAAACAAAGCAGGAAAATAAACACCAGCTGAAAGCCTCCATCTGAGATTGTGCCATTTGATGCAGAAAAAAATTCACTTTTTCTGATTTAACCAGGCTGATTTGTGCTTGTCTGGAATCACAATGAAAGGTAAAGTGAAGAGGAAGATTTTTTGTCTTTACCACAGTTTCAGTGTGTTTGTGTTCTCCCCTGACAGTGCTATGATGACTCACTGTTTGAGCTGAGCAAGGGCTGTTGGGAAGCTATCATTTGCATGGTGTCATCTGAGGAATTAACAACACTGTGAAGGGCTGACCTAAGACTAATTAGGATGTGTCCGTCTAAATAAAGTCTTTTCATGTGTGTGTTTGTGTGTGGGTGTGTGTAATTCTTTCCACAAATATTTATCAGCAAAGACGTGTCAGGAAAGGTCGTGTCTAATGTATTCCCAGCAGCCCGTATGTTGATGTGATGTTCTCTGCACTGACACAGGAGCAGCAGACAGACTGTGCCAATCACTCATTATGTCAATCAATCTTAATATACAGACTGTCCAATTATATGCCTTGCCATTAACCGTGAATGTCCCATAAGAGATTGGCCAGGGAAGACGGTGGCTCTCATACAGATATAGAGATGTTGTGTTTTAAACTAGGGGGCACTGTAGCTCTTCCCTCAGTCTTAGTATTGTTTAAAAGAGAAAAAACTGCTTTGTATTAATAACCACAACATTGTGATTGATGTGATCTGTGGGTCCTAAATATCAGAGATACTAGCATGGTCAAGATATATATAATAATAGTGATTTTTACAGCGCTGTGATCCTTACTATGAAAGGCATGAGTAATTATACCCTGTGATCTTACAGTGCTGTATGATAAAAGCCATCTTGTGATTATGATACACTCGCTGCATTAGCCAAAAAAGATAAATCCCATTCAACCACATGGCCTCCGGCTTTAGATTTCCATTAACTTAAATGAGGTATAACAAATTTCAGAGAACCAAGGCTGCTCTTTTTGGGGAAGAAAAAAAAGCTGCCGCACTAATACCTGCACTGGCTTTCATAATCAGATTACAGTTCGTATAGTCAAATTGTAGTTTCGAAGGCGGAAAGTGGGTCAAGATGTTATTGAATGAAAGACGCAGCATGGGATCTGACTGCTCCTCCCACAGTTATTTTTTCCCTTTTGAAGACACCGGGTGTCTTGAGAGGGATGTGATGTGAACTCAAAGTCACTGTGTAACTTTGGTGAAACTTCAGGAAAAAAAAGCCACAGTTTTATGAAAGGGGCTGCTTAGATAATAAGCTCAGATATATGATATGCAAGCTCTAAAATAAAATCTTCAGTGAGGGCTATAATTAGCAGCTGAATGCCACTTTCTCAGTGTTTACTGCATTTATGCAGATAAATACGTCTGTTATTTACATGCAAGATGAATTATCATGCTGAGTAAGATATAAAGAGTTGTCAATGTTGGGATTATGTTCCTGATCGTATTCTACAGGACCATAGGAGACATGGTTTTATTTGAACTTCTTTGCTTTCACATCAACAGTGTCTCCAGTTACCATGTATATTGTGAAATTGGTTTCTTGTAGTGGTGAACTCACAGAGACTTATCACCTGATTCTGCAGCTTCCCTGAGCTCTGTGGAGCATTTAAGTGTCTTTCAGCTGATTATTTTTGCTCTCATCCCTAACTGTTTGTTAAGAGGCTTTCCATATCAAAGTTAAAGGTAAGGTTAATGTCCCCCCAAAATCATGTGTTTGCTGATCTCCAGTGGTTAAGGACCCCATGATTTCACCTTTTTGTGTAATGAAGCCCCTGATATGTGTGATCAGCTTCAAGTGAGGCTTGAAATTTCCATCTGGAGATTGCAGCAAAATAATGATCTCCAGCAGGGTGCTGAAAGCTCCTTAAGTAAATGTGGAGCCGTAGCGAGCCTGTAGTTGCTGTCAGTTTCACCAAAAACTTCAGATTTTGCATATTAGTTACATAAATGTATTATGATGTGCTATCATATTTGATGCATTCATAACTGTAAAAAAATGCACGTTGTAAGAGAAGTTTTAAGAACATTTGTAAGTGCATTACGATTCTACATATATATGCACTCACACGAGCTCTCTCTCTCTCACACACACACACACACACACACACACACACATAAAATCCATCACAGATCTTAACTACAATTGTTTACTTTAACTTAAAAAAAAGGAGCCATTAAAATAAATATAATTTCATTCACCGCAAAATAAAACTGATAGCCCTATAAAATGAACATTAAGCATCTCAGTAACCTGCAGCAGTGTTTCAATAAGCAGAGTATTTATGCAGGCCACAAAGCAGTGGGAGAATATTACCACTGGTGTTGCAAGGATGATGTATCGCAATGAAGGGGCCGTAGTTCAGCCCATGCAATAGCAAACATTGCCAGGTTTAGCAGATTGCTGTGCTTTTCCCTGTGTGAAATGTGTAAACAAGCCTCATTATGACCACCATATGGCTCTTTCATCGTTGTGCGCATCTGCCACTGCGGTACATCAGTGGGAATTCACTCTCCAAATACTGCCCCAACCCACTCCTGCCTAGACATAAATACATAAACTATAGTTTGGCCAGGCCACCTTGAGCCGCAATAGGTATTCTACAAGCACGAGGAAACAGGAGGTTTAACATTATGCCATATCCCTAAGGGGAGATTACCGTAAAGCAATTCATAGCACTACTCAGCAAACTATGAATTACTTGTCAAAGCTTGTCATGCAGAACACTGGGGGTGTAAGGGGGTGCTGGAATTGAGCCCAGGTGATACTCAATTATAGCAGGAGAAAGGCACTGAGTGCGGCGACATATTACAGGGAGGAGATGTGCAGTAGACCAAAGCTTTTGTGACATGAGGGACACAGTAGTGCATAAAATTGTGATTCTGTTTTTGGTGCGTTGGTAAGCCTTTCAGTTGGAATTCACATCAGGGTAGGCTTTCTCCGGTTTGTACGTTTGCTGTGAGAAAAAAACAGAAGGAGCTCTATTCATGACGGTTAATAGAAAGCTGCCAGGCCTGCGGCAGCAGCGAAGGACTCAGAAGGGTATCAGCACGTCTGTGTGGTCACTTCCCCAACTTTCACCACCATTAAAAATTGAAAGAGCAAGACTCCCATATGAAAACAAAGCCAGAGCAAAACCAGCTTGTGCGCTAATGCTCTTGTCTTACCACAGCGAAATGAAAGAGCCCAACTTGGCTGCAGGAATTAAAACTAGAGATGATAGAAATGTTTTCTCAGTACGATCAGAGACAACAAGCTCAATCTGCTCCTGGCTGGCTCCTGACTCACTCGGCAGATTTGTGTCTCTTCCGCTTCAAAACTTTTCTCCTTCAAGTGGACATACAGGATACGCTAATTAGTGCACGCTGGTATTATTATGCATGCCTTTTCATTATTGAGATTCATTATCTGTGTGTGCTCAGACAGGCTTCATTGCCCATTGACCCTGAGCAGTATAAAAGTTTTAGAGGATGGATGGACTTTAAAACTGTTAAAAATACACTTTCTTCCACCAGAACAGTTTTTTTTAAAGTAACCTACTTTACTTGATTTTCCGAAGTAAGTGAATTTGTTTTTAACCCGACCTTGTTCTTTTATTAGACTTCAAACAAAGTGAGTTATAAAGCTCAAGCACACACAGACATGCATATATTGTGTGTGTGTGGGGGGGGGGGGTATCACCATACGTGATACTGCAAACTGAACAATTGCTTTTAGTGATGTAGCCCACGCTGCAGCACAGTTCAGGGTTACAGACTGCACCACGGTTTGGCCTCAGCTTTAGAAAGTGGGAGCAGTAAAAGGAAAGAGAGAAAACCTCAAAATACTGTGAAGACAAGTGAGTTTAAGGTTTCATAAACCGCAAAAGAACAACAAATATTTGAGACCCTGATAACCTAGAAAGGCAATTCCTGTTTGTTGGTGTTTTCGGATATTTTGCCAACAAATCTGAGATTTCAGTGTCGCTTTTTCTCTCTGTTTGATTCAAGGTACCACAAATTACTCCTGGACATGAGTAATGTTTTGTCTGTTTGGGAAGGACTGGAAGTGTTTTCTAAAACAGGCTGTGAATTGCAAACTTCCTGACACAAATGTTTGCCTGAATCAAGGAAATAACAGACTGTGTTGTCAAAAAATGATTAACATGTTGTTCACATCAGACCAATGGACTGGCCATTTAATACAACATTAGGACCAGTGGTTGAATGTAACTGCGTATATTTACTTAATAACTTAAAGTAAATTGAGTTTTGAGCAGTGTTGTTTTTGGCAGCCATCTTAGATTTAGTCTTAGTTTTAGTCTTTTGGACAAATATGCTTGTTAATTTTAGTCACATTTCAGTCATTTCTATATGTGATAAATTTAGTCCAATTTTAGTCAATGAAAACTCAAAAAGGTTTTAGTCTAGTTTTATTTAAAAAAGGGAAAGTATTGGAAATTTGAATCAAGGTTGACAGGTTGTATCAAATGTTGCAATTCATAAAAAAAAAAAAAAAAAAAACCAGAGAACATAATCACACCCCTGTTGGTCAATGGCTGAATAACCAGTTCAGCTGAGCAGGTATGTCTGTACAATTCAATAGACCAATAATACCAACATGTACCTTGTCTACAAGACAACACACATCACCCAGGATAGTGTATGACTCTAGACTAGTTAGCAGTTTTTACAGCCCACCTGGCCTGATAGCCTTTCAGTGCCATTATTTGGTAACCACACAGCATATCTGAATGCAGGTTATTAAATAAGGCTCACTAAGAACACTAGAAAGCTTCACACAGAACTGCAGAAGCCAACACATGATGAACTTGACAAACTAACCCAAACACACATAACAGCATCCTCCCACAGTGATGCACCACAGGGTATGCAAACATCATATCAAACAAATTCATCCACAAATATGCAGCAACACACAATCACATCAGTAAACACTGCTCAGTACACAGACATTAATATCAAATGAAGCTTACCTTTAGAAGTGCTGTTCAATCTTTCCTTCTCCCTCTGTGTTGTCATTTTCCTCATTTTGTTCACCTGCTCAGCTGCTGGAGCTTGATGCCTCCAAACTGGTGTTATGCTAACTAGCTAGCTGAGGCTCTGCTAACAATAGCTAACATACTCCGTCTCTTCTTTTTTTCTTATCTTCGGTACGTTTTATATTGTGCCCGCTTCTTTGTCTTCCTTTTCGTTTTTCTTTCTTTCTTTTGGCGAACCCGCTGAGCTTTTGGCCATTTTCCGCTGCATTTTCGCACTTTTTCCCGTTTATTTTCCACAAACTGGCTAACAACCTAACTGTTTTAGCCTTGACTGTGCCATGGAAATCGCCTGTTCTCTAAGCCCGCCCACTCTGGCAATTAGCCAATCAGCACAGAGCATTGACGCCAATCATTGTTATTTCATTCATTTGATTGGATAATTACTTTATTTCGCTTGGCTGAGGGCACATACCCACATTGCCCTTATGATCGATCCGGTGTGCCACCCACAAACATTTTCGTTCAATCTCGTCTCGTCAACGAAAACTCACACAGGTCTCGTCATGTTTTAGTCATCAAAAAAACATGTTTAGCTCTTCACCATCTCATTATCTTGATGAAAAAAAGGGGCGTCAACGAAACAACACTGGTTTTGACATAAACTTTGCTTGATGGTTCCCATTTTTATGCCTCTTTATATGTTTACTCCACAATGTTGCTGAGGGACATACTGCTCTATTTACTCTGAACATATTTCTGACATCTAAAACTATTGGTTACATATGGGAAAAAAAAGATTTTTACTTTTACATAGGAAACAGTATGACATGTCATTAATGATGAATGATACTGATGAAATGTTATGAACTATTTACAAACAGCACAGGAGTTCCCAAACTTTCACCAGTCAAAATTGAAAGAATGAAAGAGGTCCAAGTAAAACCAGCATGCACATTAAAGATTTTGTCTAACACACTGATAATATCGCTGATAAGACTTCTGTACAATCTTTGTATCAATCTTTTGGTTTCAAACATACGTCTTTCATTTATGGTCTATTTGTCAGCTAGAGTATTATTTAAACAGACAAAATGTCCATTAGATAGATTAGACAAAAGTTGCCAGAAAAACCCTGCAGGGTTCTCCACACAGTTATGGCATCTCGCCCACACAGCAGCTTTGGGCAAGCTTTAGAGCCTGTTTCCTTCAAAGTGGCTAACCGGTCACTGCCCTTTCATAAGTGATAATTACATACCCAAGTGAGTTGAGCAGGAAAGAAAGCAAAGGTCAAATCTCATCAAGACAAAATGCTGACCAAAAGAAACCCCTCACTTTTACTAATTAAAAACTATTCACACAGAGGCTAACAAAGTGACATTATTGTTAGTGTGTCAGTTATTTTGGAATATGCTTACAATGAAATCAAACCATACAACTGTAAAAGTACTACAAAATATACTCTGTTTTTCACTTTTGCACTGGAGCAGTCACAGTGAATGATGCAAAGTGAGCAGGTATTTCAGCGTGACTGCCATAATTCAAGATCATTTCCACCATGTGTAGATTCACTTACACTCTGTTACATCATGCCTTGAGGTAAACAGCCCACAGTGAACTTCAGTGAATGTCAATGCATCTGTGTAACTAATGGGCAGGAGACTGAGCTGGGTAAAGCATTCTGGGACGGACAGGTTCTGGGTGCGACCACATGCACAACGCCATATGGCTCAGAAGTAAATGTATGCAGTGAAGAGGACAGGCTCTGAGTTGGAGTTGAATAACTTGGTAAACATAAACTCTGAGTAAATTCTGTGGTCTGTATCATGATTTAATGGTTTTGTTGTACAATGTATGTTAAACAAAGTTATTCAAGTAGTTTATTCATAACTAATTGTGTTTTGTTATTAACAGAATCTTCAATACTTTTGTTTTGTGCAACCAAAAGTTCAAAATCTGAAGATATTCAATTATCATCCTATAGAAGCAAAGGCAGCATCACATCTGCAGATGATCCAATGATTTTTTTTTTTCTTTTGGCATTTATGCTTAAAAAAAATTTCAAATCATCACGAATAATGCCCATTCATTTTTTTCTCCAACAGTGAATCAATCACTGGACACAATATGTACTTTTCCTCATGTAGTGTCATGGTTTAATATCCACCTTGGCAGTAGTAATGGCCAATGTCGGTCAACACCCAGCTCACGAATCTTCACTTTCTCTCCCAGGCGGTGTATATTCACGACTCTGATAGCACATTTGCTGTGCATTAAGAGAAGAAAGCATTTACCATAAACAGTGTGTGTGTGTGTGTGCTTGTGTGTGTGTGCTTGTGCACCTATGAAAGAGAGGAAGTGACGGGAAGGATAAAAGGCAAAACCCAGGAGTCAGTGGACATTATGTCAACGGTCACATGAAAAGGAATTAACGTAATTTGGAATCAGAAGCGCTGTGAATGACGTTGATTGATAAAAAGTAATCTGTTAGAGAGGACTAAAGAGTCTTGTGTACTTCATAATCAGAGTGAAAACAGACACCCCTCAAGCTTTGCTCCCAGTGGAGACAGACAAAGCTAAAGTGAATCAATATTTCAATTCAATTTTAAATGGTGTTGCATCTCCTCTGTCATGGGGAGTCTGTGTCAGTGTCAACCCACGAATCAAAGCTCAATTTGAACAACAGAAAGAAAGAAAAGAAGCTGAGATGTTTAGGGCTTTTTTTTCTGGGGAATTTTGCAGCGTTTCAATGGGATTCAAGGAGGGTCGTCTGGTTGCCGACAGAGACGCCCACAAACACACTGATGCGCAGATGAGTGAATAATAACATGGATCCAACAGGGTGACAACTTATTTTAGTTTGAGTAATAGTCTGGTTCATGAGGAGTGACGGGGAATCCCCTGAAGGAATTGAGCAGCTCGGGATGGCCATGAAGCTAAAACGTGAGCTTTTAAACAGATGAATTGGAGAACATCTACTCCATCCAGAGCCTCTCTCTCTCTCTCAGTGTCAATTTTCAGTGTGAGCAAGGTTTTGCGTGAACGAATAAAACGACAAGTTGTGATTAAAGAGAGTAAAGTAAGACATAACACATGCAAAGTTAGAAATGATGTAATGAGGAACCCCGAAAAAGACCTGCTATATATGTATACTGTATAAACATAAATACCTGCATACATCTGAATCTGCTCATAATATAAACTATGTAGAAAAGGTTTAAAAGAGCAAACAGAGAGCTGTGTTCGCTGCCATTGTAGAAGACGTTGTTCTGTGTTTTGAGACAGCTTCTCTCTAAGCTTTTGTTTTCCTTTTGAAAGTTAAGAAGCCTGGTATTTATGATGCTGCAGAACATTTAGCCTAATGTGCTTATTACAGATATTCCTCTGTAATTTCCCAGCGGTCACCAGCCTCTCAGATCTCGGGGAAGTCAGTAAATCCCACTCTCCTCACCATACTGATCAAGATTTAGGCAAGCTTTTCTCAGCTTAGAGCCATGTGGTGTCATCTCTGTCCTTATGTGCTTCTCCTTTCCTTAGAGCCATTGTTTTTTAGTTTCCACTCCGACTCTGCGATAATTTAGCATGGGGCCCAAAATTAGGTTAAAATTTTTATCTAATTAAATATCAATATAAAAATTAATTAATGATTTAATAATAATGTAAATAAAGGGCAGAATTATACATAAATTCACTGATACATTTTGATGAATTGAATTCTTAAAACTCAAGGTATTGTTTTGACTTATTATTTTGAAATATTATTCTTGTTATTCTTCTTTTCTTTCAAAATGTTCATGATTTAATGTCATAATGTCACTTTTCCTGACAGTGGAGTTGTCACCAGTGTCCACCTGCTCACCCTTCAGCCAGTCACATTTGTCTTCAGGCATAAAACCTGTTACCAAAATGTACCTGTTGAATAGAGCAACAACGACGCCAAAGTCATTAAGCCATCTACAAACTGCAGCTGTATGACCAGCCTCATTTTCTCAGATGATGCCTGTGATGCAGCTTATTAGCTTTTTAGCTTGCAAATCAGAATTTTTTCAGCGTTGCAGATCTACATGTGTTCTAAAATAATTGCACAAATTTCTGTAGAGGTTATCTCTCATTTAGCTCATTTCATCCTGTTTCTCTCATCTCACCCATTAGTTCTCTCTCTCGCAGTCTCCCACTTTGCCCAGATATCACAGTTTTATTCTCCTCCACATCTCATTAAAATCCATTTGCTGTTGAATGAAAGGATTTAGGTCCATTCTGAAAAACACGGCCATCTATTCAGGATCCAAATCCTCATATAATAACAATTTACAAGCCAGAGAATATGGAGCATGGCTAAAGGGCTGGCAGAGTTCTTTTAACTGTGGTTCAAAGCAGTGTTAAGTGTGGGAATCAAAATCCTTTCTCATGAGACTAATAGTAGGATGCACTGTAGCATCCTTTTGATCTTTCCTCCAGCATGTTTCCCTCCACACTTCTCCTCCTCTGTCTTCTGACTCATTCATTGCTTCATTCTCTGGAGAAATTATGCTAATCAGGGCCAGCCAGATATTGTTATGCATCAGCAGTATCCAGTGAAACGTGCAGTGCAGAGATAGGTGAGCGGTTCTCATTTTCAGCTAATTATGGTCCTGTCTCGCCAAATGGCAGCATCGTTGACTGACTGGAGAGTATCTCTTTTATCCTGATCCATGATAGATAAATTGTAGGAATTTTATGCTCAGAGTAGCCGTTGCATTATTCCTGCAGCAAGCACTTATTGTTTTCTGGCAAATCGCTTTCTAATAGTTGATAAAAACAAATGAATGATATTATCGTGATAATACTAATTAAAGGTATCAACTTTTGACATTTTGGGAAATACGTTCATTTTCTTGCGGTGAGTTAGATGAGAAGATTAACACCACACGTGCATGGAGGCAAAAATTAACACACAATAAAAAGGAGAAAAGAGGAAAACGGAAAGAGACAATTCATTGTTTTATGGGGAGTTAAATACTTGATATTATGGTGGGTTGCTGGAGCTTCATTGATTGTCTGGCAACTGGCCCCATTGAAAAACATGTTGAAAAAGACTGAGTTGCAATTTTTACACTTTGTAAGGATGAGATACAGGGTCTTCATCAAGTAAAATACATAAGCGAGCATTAGAGATGCTAGTAGGTGACTTTTGCCATTGTTTGACTGAGCTGGACTTCATGACAAGCTAAACTAAGACTTCATATTCATATTTTTCCAGACATGAGAGTGGCATTGATCCTCTCATTTACTCCCCACAAGAGAGCAAATAAATGAATTCCCCTAAATGTCAAACTTTTTCTTTAATCATTTCTGATATAAGTAGTAATGTCTGTAATGTGTCTTGAAAATGTCAGATATAATTGCCCCTATTGCAGAAAATACCTAATTCATTCATTGTAAGCAGTAACACACAGCACATGGGACTGCTGAGGCATGTGTCGATGTGTGTGCATTCAAGCCAAAGTGTGTGCGTTCATCATTGTGCCAGGGCTGTTCTGGACTCACAGAGTTTCAATGAGGATTAAGACCAGTTTCCAAACGTCCAAACATCTTTCTCTTCTCTAAAGACCCATCTGATGAACGCAATCCTCTCAGATCCACAAAAGCTGAGATGCACACACAGTTAAATCAATATCCTTTGTTCCTTTGACATGCATGTCAAGGTCATGCATGCAGCAAAGCCTTTGGGTGATCCATAAAAAGATGAGAGCTGGAGCATTGAAATGCATTATGGTAGATGGGAGCTTAAAGTTGTATTTATTTATAAGGTATTGGATTGGAATAAATTAACATCATAAAAGCCATTTTAATCTCTTATATCATACGAGCTGTCTCCTGCAATATTGGCACAAGGCTAGGTGAGGGATGATGTATGAGGCGATAAGGAAAGCTAATCACTGCTAAACAGCACCTCTAGGATTTTAGGAATATTGAGAAACTCCTCTCTGTCCTATGTAGCACAGATGAATGTGTCAGTAAGCCACGTTATTAAATTCACAAAGGATATTTGTCTCCATTTTATGGTGGTCACATCTCAAATTGTTCAAAGGGAACAATCTGTCTGTGTCTAAAAGGACCATCATCACAATTTTCTCCTTATAATAATACGTTTCTCCCACCAAAGACAGATTAACCCATTGATGCTTGCTTAATGCTTTTTGTGGGACTTACTTTTTATATAAAAAAAAGAAAGTATAAGATGCAAAAGAAAATAAGTGGGTTTCTTCTTAATTACAGTACCTTGTCTTGATAATTATTTCATATGTAAATTGTGCATTGAACCAGTGACATTGGCATGTTTTTTATTTTTAAGGGGAGCAACCAGTGTGCATCGGTGTGACCATTATTCATAAGCTTATTTGGCCACAAAAAAATAATGACATGATTTAAATTCAAACTATCATAGTCTGACCTCACCTCATATTTATTCTTTTGAGAAAACTGAAAATGAACATTGTGTTTTTTCTCTTACCAGAAGCTCAAATTATAAAGCATCATATACAGACTCTTGTGACAATATAGATACAAATAATTTAATGTTTTAGTGCTAAGGTTTGTGATATATACACCAAATGTTACTTATGTTATTATATAGGTTTAAAAACTTAAAGGTCTTTATGGGCTTTTTGTTTCCACATCAGTTTGGGTTCAGTTTGTTGATAAAGTGCAGGAAGGGTGGCTGTGACTATTTTTCTCATGAATGTCGATTTTTCCACAAATAATATGTAGTTCAATGATACACAGAATTATATTTTCAATGTTATGTTGACTTAAAACATTCAACATTAATAAAACACAAATTCAGAATCTAATTGCACAAATAAAGTGAAAAAACAGATGGGGAATACTTTCTTTTTTTAGACCACAGAAATAACACTTATAAGCAATACTTTTTTGCCCAACTTTTCTCTCTTAAATTAACATTATAACAAAGTATTTATCACAGATCTTGCATGCTTTCTCTCACTGCCATGACTATTGCATGTGTTTATCTCTTAACGCATTACGTCAGGGAAGCATAGTCCTCGTCGGCCACCGTATGATGTCGTGGCGTTTGCTGACGTGCTCAAACTTCCCCCAGCTAGCTTATTAGCTTTGACTGTATCTCACTTCTGTCTCATTTATTTCTCTCTCTCACACACACACATACACCGGACAGTGTTACCTTCAGTGGTTCAACATGAGGCGCGCTGGTTTGGGTAAGTGACAGATGTGCATCTTGAGTTGAAGCTCGTTTTTAGCCCGGTTGCTAGCTGTCTAGCTAACCTGAGCTAATGTTGTTACCAACTGTGAATGAACACTCGTTTCTCCGGGCCCAAGTTTACACAACTCTGACGGATATTAGCTTAAAATAGACTAAATGGTGAACTAACTGTCTTTGTTGTTTCATAAAGGTGAAGGAGGCTCCGGGAACTATGTGGCGAGCGGATACAGTGTGTATGAGGAGGAAAATGAACACCTCCAGGAGGGACTGAGAGCTAAAGTCAACGCTTTGAAGAGTGTAAGTTGAAATATTTTACTTTATGAAAGGAAATACTGTGCTCTGTGTTTGTTAGTCTACTTTTGTATCATTGAAAGTTATCGCATATGGTCTGTGGGTTTAAAGTTATGGTATTTGGTCTGTTTACAGCTGTCTATTGATATTGGAACGGAAGTCAGATACCAAAATAAAATGCTTGATGACATGGTGAGTTTAACTTTCTTTTCTTTCTTTTTTGTTATCATGATCAAAATGTACTTAAAGAATGAACAGTCAATGTATTTATTCCGAGTGTTAGGACATATTTGATGAATGACTCATTAACATGAAAGCAACATTTTAATGTTTTCTAGCTACCATATTCTGATTGATATTCATTTGATTCAGAGGATTTCAAAGTGGGAGGCTAGACCACCCAGTTTCAGGAGAGGTTCAGTTTGTGGGAAAAATTCACATGAATTATTGAATTACTTAGAAAAAGGAAGATCACATGTTCAGAGGTACAGTAGTGTTGGCTTTCCCACCTTTTCAGAATCAAAGACTAATACAAGATGTACAAAAGTTTTGCTGGCATGACAAGTCAGAAATTCATATTCCCAATATTATCAGATGTAATCATTAACAAACATTTATTACAGAGCTTGTTAGTCACAGACTATCACAGCTGTTTATCTGCAGGGCTACTTGCTGGGCTGCTTGAACTTCCGTCTTATCCTTCTTTCCCACACTAGGACACAGACTTTGACTCGACAGGCGGCTTGCTGGGTGCCACAATCGGCAGAGTCAAACAACTCTCCAGAGGCAGTCAGACCAAGCTGCTGTGCTACATGCTGCTCTTCTGCTTTTTCGTTTTCTTTGTCCTCTACTGGTTCATTAAGCTTAGGTGATAGAGTGACATGGTTTGTAAACACCAGTGACGCATCTCAAAATTAGATCCAATTTATTGCCAATGAATAAAGGCAGTTTGTTTTTTTCCTCAGTGTCTTAGCATTACAGGTACACGTCTCAGTGTGTCAGAGACTTTCACAGTGGCCCCAAAACTGAGTCTTGAAAGGACTCCTGCTGATGGTATACAATGGAGTCCCAGGAAGTCAAACAGGGTCTGACCTGATTAATAACAATGTGAAATAGGAATCTCAAATACTGTTAATGTTTGTCTGAATCAGATACTGCTAGTACATGTATGTGTGTTTAATATGAGGCCAATTTACCTGGATTGAAAAGCTGAGACATAACCCTTACCGATCAACCATAGAAGACATTACTGTGTCAAAAACCTTTATGCAGAAGTGGGCACGTTTTATGATCGACAGTGATGAAAAGGAAATCTGTTGATGCCCAAGCCTGTGGTAAGTGATTTAGTTATACAATTATGTAATGTATTTCCTTTGAAGAATGAATGGATATGAATATATTACAGAGTTTCGCAACCACGCAAACAGTGAATAGCAGTGTTCATCAATGTTCAAATTTTGTTGTAAAAATGTTTTTTAATGTAAATAAATTTTATGCTCTAACGTGATGAAAACATTCAAACAAAACAGCGTTCTCATAAATATTTCAATTACACAAGTCATAACATAATCACATAAGTCTTTGCTGAATATATTTATTTTACACAACAGTCATTTTTATTAACATTATTATTCTGTTTAGTCTAAAAAATTGTTTAGTCTTCAAAGGACTATACCTGTTTTATGTACTAATTACAAACCACATGACAAAATTCATCTGTAGGCTATTCACATTTATAAGTTCTTGGAAAAACCAGACAACAGAAACAGGACAACAGGAGCTTCATTATTCTGTGTTTAAGCAGCTCTGATTTTCATACTGAGCAGTTAAGAAAAATAAAGGCAAATTGTAAATGTCAAGAGTTTAAACATTATGGGAACTGCACTTCGGTGATCTGTGATCAGCATTTTCTTCGTAAATGACTAGCTGTGCGTCAGCAGGGTTGTGACATCACTTCCTGAAGGGCATGTTGATGACATCACTTTCTGGGTAGTGTGTCCATGTACTTTGAGATGATTCCCAGCATGACCTCATCGGCCCCTGCACCAATAGACAATAACCTGGAATCTCTGTGGAGACAAAAAACAAAGGTAATACGCAAAAATGTATTTTTTAATAACAATTGTTTGTATTTTTTTTCAACATTTCATTGACCTAAATTATTGCAGAAATGATTCATTTTCCTCTTTCAGCTGCATTATTTGCCCCATCAGTAGATGTCAGCACAGTGCAAAATAAGAGCAGAGAGAATCTGAACAGTGCTACTGGAATATTCAGTGAATGAAAAAAAAAATGAGACTCGAGCCCAACAGGGCACTACAGGAGACTGAGCCTAACTGTATGTTTTTAAGAATCAATATTACTTGATTGCATGCTGTGTTCCTGTGAAAGCTCTTAATCAGTCTGATTCTAACATTGCAATTAAGTTATCATGGTTAACATCTTTGTAAAGTACGATGACCAGATGAGCTTCATTAAGCTCCTGCCAACTGGTGAGGCTGTTGCCATAGAAACGTTACACCCTCACAAAGGTGCACATGGTTTGCAGCCAAATATAAAAATAGTTGGCTAGCAACCTGTGTCAGTGCCTGGTGCTGCCATGTCCTGTTACTGCACTCAGTTTTTTTCCAAGGAAGAGGAAACAGAGGGAAAAATAAATAAAATGAATAAAAGGCATTGCATTTCAGATGTGCTGCTGTTTTTTGACCAGTCCCACCTGTAAAATCTGCTGACCAGCACATCACTGGTGAAGCCCATTCCTCCCCAGAACTGGAGACAGCTGTCACTCAGTTCCCTGGCCAGGCGGCCCCCCTTTAGTTTGGCCATGGATGCCAGCTTGGTGACATCATTGCCTTTAATGTACAATGCTGCAGAGGAAAAAGGAAGGATGGGAGTTATTTAAGCATGGAAAAGTTTAAAAATGTCTGGATAAAAGGAATTAAAAAGAATTTAGAGAGGAAAACAAAGACAATAAACAAATGTGGTTCAGTCTCGGAGTCACCTGTGACTGGCTTTGATTCAGTGTCCTTCCTATTCAGACCTTTTCCCAGCGCAATTGATCAGTGCCTTTATTGTAGGTACCCAGAGGCACAGATGTATGACCTGCATGAGTTTTCCTGTTTCAGTGTGTAAAGAAGTTTGTGTGTGTGTGTGTGTATGTGTTTATCTACCAGTGCCCAACAGATGCAAATGCTTTGATCACTTCCAGGGCAAACAAATGGGACTTGAACTGTTACCAGCTAGATGAATTCATTTGAAGCTGCTAGCCACTGGAGTGGTTACAAACACCATGAAAAAAATCGAAAGACCTTGGACAGCCGCCTGACAGATGCACTCGTATATTCACCTGATAAAGACCGCCTTGTAAAGCACTTGGGTTGTATTTTAGAAAAACTGGAAACAGGCCAGTATTTCAGATGGCTGCGCCTGTGACTTTTGAAGTTCGGCCAGCACACATAGAAACAACAGCAATGTGGTCAAACAAGTCAGCCATTAATTGTAGAATACTTCAGCAAGGGGCTCAAACCCAAATTTCTTCATAGCATCACTTATGTCTTATTTTGAAGATTTTAATTTATGACCATTCACTAAAAAAGAAATTTTCCTTAACACACATCAAAATGAACCAAATACCTAACAGGTTGGACAGAATTAAATTCCAACCAAGGCGTGGAGTGAAAATATGATGCCTACGCTAACAATTACTTTTCCATCTGTATCCAGGCAACCACACTGCTGTTCTCCATTAGCTTATCACTACTTAATAGCACACTACCACATTACTCTCCAGCCTGCCCAAAGCCACCCCTCTTAAAAACAACCTGCTGTATTACACATGAATTCAAGGGTTCCACTGGATTGGTGGAGTGGAGGCATTTGCACAGATAAACCAAGACGGTACAAACTCTTATTACCACTATACTCATTCTGTGTGTCTCCATACTATGAACCAACATGGCCGGGATTAAGAAGGAGCAGAGTCATTCAGATTTGGCCGACACCATCAAGCTATCAGGAATCTTTGATTTTTTTTTTGTTATGTTAATATCCGTGCGTGTGACGGGACCCCACCTGTAGCACGATAGAGGAGGGAGCGGAGCAGCTCGACCTCCGTCTGCAGCTCAGCCAACCTGAAGTGGACCGACTGGTGGTAGAGGACGGGCTGCTTGAAGATCTTCCTCTGCCGCGTGTAGTTAATGGTCTCCTGGATGACGATGTCCATCGTGGTCACGACTGAAGGTGTTAGGATAGAGAGATCGAGACAAACATCACTAATACGGCTGCTTCCACCGGCGCAGCAATTGCTGAATTATGCAACCTTTTTATTATTTTTGCCTCAGCAGTTTCATGCATGTGTGTGACTGCTTGTCGTTTGTGTCTCTGATTTATGATGCACAACAGTT
>JBAJHX010000040.1:8556473-8579027 GCA_037176925.1 Amniataba percoides
TCTAATCCTGTCAACTAATGCTTAAGGCTTGTTCGCTCAGCACATTTTAATTCCCTTGCCCTCCCTCTTGTCTGACCTGCACACATGTGGTGGGATATAGTTCACAGAGCTCAGTGTCCCACATTATTGTTCGCAGATTTGTTCTTTCTGGCGTCAAATGTCCGAACAGCAACTGCAGCTGCGGCAATGTTATCACGGCAAGACAAAGACGAGAGGAGGCAAATTAATCAGGAGAAACGGGAGGAAGTGAATGCAGGCTGTGAAACTTTAGATCTCCACCGTCTGATTGTCAGAAACTCCCCACAAAACCTCCTCTGTGACTGAAGTAGTGCAACCACAACTATTTTTGTGGGCCTGCACTGTACAGGACTCATCCTGCTCCCCCCTCTACCCCAGCAGTGACACAGCTGGGTATACATCTGGAAATGGGATATAGTGTAGCAGACAGCTGTTGTGGGTTGTTTGTGTGACACCAGCAGCCATCATCACAGTGGGAACATTTTCTAAACCAGACCAGCTATAATGTACGGCTGTCAAAGAGAAAGAAAATGAATGGAAAGTGAATTCGGCTGTGGAAAAGACATGCCAAATGCTCCTTGAAGCGGAGATGGTCAGACTGCACACGCAGTGAAGGATTCCTCAGTTTCTGCTCTGCTGCAGGACACATTTTGGTTTCATCCAACTATCCCTCGACTCAGAAGAATCCTACCGACTATATGAATTAGGATTGTGAGTCATTGTTACGCGTGCATTTTTGGAAAATTGTATCTTTAAAAGCAATATTTATGTTATGCAGAGGCCTTTTTTTCCAGTTCAGATAGCAGATTTATCATGGGAGCAAAGGCAACAGAACCGGCACGTCCCAGAAACATACATCAAGTAGACCGAGGCACATGATGATTAATCAGTCTTCATATTTTACAGATTGCAAACTACAATTCTCAAGAAAACAAATGAGCACAAGTCTGTATCAGAAAATGCCCTCAAAACACTCTGCACACACATTCTGCTAACACAAGCCAAGCATAGTTTTAAACAGTTTATTATGTGTTTTTAACGTATCCAGGTCAATGCAAACACAGCAGCAAAAAGGTTAAAAGCAGGTGGGTTTTCAGTGGTTTGCTCACATGCATAGGCAAATAAAGTTGTTATATTAAATTACTCCCATTGTATCCGATCTGTATGAAAACAGATACTGGAACACAATCAAAATGGTTTCTGTTTCCAACAGCAAGTAAGATGCACTGACTTTGGCAGCTCAATGTTGTAGTTATTAGCGTTTTCATGCAGGCTTATTATCTCCTTAGATCCTCTAACAGGCAACAAGCCTCCTCCAAGAGGCTTCTGGGTCTTCTAATCAAACAGACCATTTTCCTATTGCTCTCCTCCAGATAATGCACAAAAACACACTAGATTAATTAAACGCTCATGCTGAGAAGGAGAAAGAGCCTCGGATTTAAAAAGGAAAAATAAACACAATTTAGACAATGCTGAGCTGATGTAAAAATGTTGGATCTTGAATCTTAATTGTTTTTTGAACATTAATCTCTCAGAGGTTAGGGACCTGACACTCTTACCGACTGGTTTGTTGACTCCCAGAAAGCCGGCACTTCCTAATATCTTGAAGACTTTATGGGCCGGAAACTTCCCTTCAGCTTCCCACTGCTCCACGTGGGGGTTGATCTCCTGGTCGATGATCTACAGCGGGAAAGACGTGATATGTTTACGTGTGTGCGCCTCATAGTTCATTATTCCTGAAGAATTTTAAGTATAACTATGCATATGTTTGCATGTTCCTGTGGGTTTTTGTTGTTTTTTTTTTTTAACCTCAACATGATTCTAACAACAAATGATGTGCCCCGTCTCATACTAACACCATCAGGATACAGATTATGATTGGAAAAAAAAAGACAACACATACAGTGATTGCTCTACATACATGTGTTTCCTGCTGTGCGGTGCGCATCCCTTTAAGTCTGTGTAATCTATCTCTAGCAGACAGCGAGATAAGGCATTACATATCAATGAATAGAAAGCAGGCTGGAGAAATGTAACACATGATGAATGCTGTGACAGCACGCGTGGCATGCCATTTCCTATATACGCATGTTATCAGTCCCCTGCTGATAACCAAACTAAGAACGAGCAAGAGACAAAAAAATCTGTCAAGCCGCAAGCTCACAAATCATTGACAGGGGTTTGGCCTCCCTCCTGTATCTGTGGCATTTTGGAGCAACAGAACTGTGCTAAAAACAAGACCATAACAGAACTGAGTGACAATTTTGGGAACACAAATTGGTGCTGTTGTGGGATGATACTGATACTTTCATCCAGAGGCTATTGGTAGCCAATATTTTGCTGATATTCCACATCTTTGTGCCGGGATGCCAATATTTTAATGAGTCAATGTTTCCTCCACCATTTCATTCTTGGCAGGGCAGAAAAACCTCTGAAGTAACGTTTAGAACAGCATGTGAAAATAAAGCTCGGCTCTGAAACCCATACTGAACACATTCCTTCTGGGTTAGCAGCCAATCCATCTATTCAGCCACAAATCCTGGGACCCGCAGCTGCCTGAAAATGAGGGATGACTATATTATATGCTTAGGAGTTGTGGTGAAGGAATAACTTTCACTATATATGAGGTGGTTGATGTTAACTGGCTGATACAGTATCTGATTTTAATGACAGGCTTATCCTGTACATCTACCAGCTTTGTGCTACTTTTGCATCGCAACTAAAACAGAAATAATAAATTCATGAGCGAGGAACAAATGGATTCTGGTGAGCTTGCTTCTGAATTTTACGTAACAGTCTCCAACAGCGTGAGCAGCTTTTGTTTAGTCTCTCGCATCCAAACTCGAGCAGCATTGTGCCTTATCAGTGTACATCGCTAGTGCCTGGTTTTGTGAGTCACCCTGCATGGAGTGAGCGGTGGGCTGCAGCCCGGCGTTGGAGTAGACTTTGCAATGAGTGAACCTCGGAGCCGTGACTCACTTTGAGCACCTGGAAGTGGCCCACAGCTGGAGAAGCACTTATGATGGAGCAATCTGTTGAGACACACCATGCTATTTTTTGCGGGAACTCAAGCTGCCTGACAGAAAATAGGCTGTGGGATACAGCTCATGTGGTATTTTGTTGTCTGTTTTTTAAACAATTGTACCTTGCACAGCGGGCTCTGTCAACAGGAAAGTTGAGTGCAAAATAATGCTGGCTTGAAGTGCTGTTCCCGTCATTTAAAGCAAATCAATTACCAAATAAATGACTAAAATAAAAACTTATGTGCTGTAAATTCTTTTCCTGTTTCTTGCTGAATGCTTTTCAAATTAAAATGTCCCCCAACTAATGGATTTGCACTTTTCAACTGGTTTGCGGTTTAATTCATCCATCCATCCATCCATCCATCCATCCATCCATCCTCTATACCTGCTTATCTTGACACACGGGGTCACAGGGGGTGCTGGAGCCGTATCTCAGCTGTCATTGGAGGAGAGGCAGGGTACAACCTGGACTGGACGCCAGTCAGTCACAGGGCCTATTTAATTCATAATCATTTTAATGGGCCATGGTTGCAACAGATCTGTGACTATCTGCTCCATAAATGCAGGTAAAATGATAATTAAAGCAAAAGAGGTATTTATTGGAAATAGGAAACATCAAAACCAAGCCTCAGTCAGAGAAAGGAGTTAGATGAGTCATGTGCAGTAATGTGGAGTGTGAAAAAGAAACCCTTTTTGATTGTGCTTTCATGTAGCCTTGATTAAATGCCTTGTTCTTGAGAGTGAAAGCACAACCTGCAGAGAGTTTGGCTGGGCCTGTGCTTTACCACTCAAACTGAGAAGAAAAAAAACACAAAGTACTGAGGAAGAATTCACAATTTTTTTTTTCCCCCAGAATTGCAAAAAGTGATGCACACTCACTTTTCCCCTTCCAAAATACACAAACCAGCCGTCCATATAACCAGCCAAGAAAAACGGGACTGATACAAAACATGGACATTCGTGTTTTTACTGTTTAAAACAGAAAGCAGACATATGGGACGCACGCTTGGGCCTGAATCTGTGAAAATCAGATAAACTTACTTAACATCAAACACAAAATACAGACGCAGTTAAAAAAAAAGAGGGGGTGGGGGGGCAGGTACTGGTCCCCTTTCACCTGCAATAAACCCCACAAGGCTCAAAGTTCAGATCCTGAGGAGGGAAAGGGAGGGACAAATAGCTGCTATGGAAGGGAAACAGAAAGGTCATCAGGGAGTGACCCCGCATGTCTTCACAAAGGTTAGTGTGAACTATTTCTGTTGCATACCAGAACCATTTCACATCACCCAACTGTCAAGTAGTAAGATGGGCTCCAGTACATTACATTATCTGGTCTTACAAAATGTGCAGCCTGGAGTAGGATGTTGTGGAGCAACACAAAAAAGACTGGGCTTGTCTGTCCAACCCAAAAAACGTGTTAACGTGGGTGTATTTTTCTATATCACATTATACTAAAGATTAGTGCTGGGAATCCCAATCTTACTCAACATATATTATCAAGAAATTTAGTCAATTACAGCCAGGAAATATGACAAATACTGTGTCAAGAGATTTAGTTATGCTCGTACCACAGAGGTATCTGTCTTTAATATCTCTGGTGGCATTCTATATTTTTTTCCTGACAAGCTCTGGATTTACAAGACTGACATTCCTATCTGCCTATTTTATTTACTAACTGTTCAAAAGCTGAATATTCAGATTCAGATTTCCTTTATTAGTCCCACAGCGGGGTAATTCACAGCGTAACAGCAGCGACACACACAGTGAATATGTGAAAATGGACTACATCAAGATATGAATTATACATCACCCACAGCTATTGCCAATAATAACTGCAGGCAATTCATACAATATAAGCTACAACAAGAAAGTCGCTGAGTCAGTCTAGGATATGTCGCAATAACAGTTGTAATAGTGTGTAAATGAAGAGGAAACCGTGCTCCCAAAACTGAAAAACTGGTTTAAAGCACAACTCAAAGTCTTAAGAGTATCAGAGATGAAAAGCTTGCATCAAAGCAATCTCACTCACAGCAATGAGACCAAAAGGTCGAACGACCAGAAAGCCGCACACAGCTCTGCCCCAGAATCACTTTATCATGATGTATTGTGATACTGACCATTTGTCTCACCCCTATTTAAAATGCAGTGACAAATACTGCATCTCAATTCTGAACATTAATAGATGCTCTGCTGATGTTACTTTCTAGTCAAAGACGGGTAATTTTTTGTAGGGAGAGAAATCTTACTTACGTACTTATCTTAGAGAAAAGTTTTATTAACAGCCTTTACTTAGTTGATTTGAAACACCAACTGATTTCACAAACTAAAACATAAAACACTAATTAGTTACTGGCAACACAAAACACACACTGACCAGCAGCGTTGTTCTGAGGCTTCCTACAATGGCTTTGTACGGGGGTGGGGGGTGGGAGGGGGAAATCCCAGTCTGAAACTACATCAGGAGCCTCTTCCTAGAAGTGCTCGGGAAATCTCTTTTGGCTGCCCGTCCTCATTAATGACCTTCCACAGACACCAGTCTTGGCTGGTTTTGGTGGTTTGCACATGCCTGACTAATTTCTCAGCATGGGAAGTTGTTTGACTCTATCACACACACAAAAAACACACACACACACAGACACACAGGTAGCAACGCTGACAACAGTCCGACATTGCTCTACGCCCACCCCGCCCACTAACAGAAAATCTGCAGCAGACACACTGGCACTATGAACATCTGACCTTGAATAGTCACTAAAGGATTTCCTATAACCCCATTTGTATACCACCTATAAACACACACTAGCCTACAGTGAATTCTTTTAATAAACCACGCTGCCTCAAGTTCCCTTTCCTGCACTGCCAACATATTGTTCTGCATTTCCTTTTCATATATTCATCCTTCCCATTATTCCCAGTGCTAGTTTATTTTCAACCTCCTGGCATCCTCTTGAAGGTTTAGTCACACAACAAAGCTTCCCTCCATTTACCGCAACATCTTTGCTCCCTGCCTTAAATTAGGCACTTCTTGTTATTTCTGCAGTTTCTGTCTCGAATGTCTGTCTAGTAACTTAAATCCAAAATGAGTCAGCCTGATTACTAATGCTTGCTTTGATTTTTTTTTATTACCATAATTTGAAGCTGATGATATTTAGCATTTCAAAAATAAAGCTTTGCCAGTCAGCAAATGTAACTTCAACCACAAAAAGGGCATTTAATTTTAAGTGGAAAATGATAGTAAATAAAAAACATATTTCTGAGAGAGGAGTATAAATTGTGTTGTTGAATGAAGGAGTGAATGCATCTGCTACTGTCCATAACCTTCACCTAGTGTATATTTAAACTGTCTTTGAAGCCTGTTATTATTCAGGAAAGAGTGGGCTGCATGACGCAATTCACAAATCACTAAAACTGACTTAATGCTGTAAATACTCATTAAATAGTTTATAGCAAAGGCAAAGGCAAAGACAGTCCAAACAATTTAATGGAAATTCAACATTCTGTTGCCTTCTTAGTCTGCACTATGAAAAAAGAAAACAGCAGTCACTTTCTACTGCTCCCATAACAAACAATCTGTTTTCCTCCTGAAGATTTATGAACCCGTCAAACTCAATGGCCACAGGACACGTACCAGTTCTGAAATGTGCAACTGCAGATCTTTGGCCTCTAGATAAGGGAGATGTAATGTATGATTCATATGATTTGTTTGAGACTAACACATAGTTTATCTGCTTTGCTGACCTTCTGGTTTGATGCCACAGCCCTCTCAGCTGTCCAGCCAACACAACAACGTGGTTATCTTGTTCCACTGATATTAAAAATAGCCACCAATTAGCAACGCTGGTGTCAAAAACTGTCCACATAGTAGTGATGTGCAACAATCTGCATTGTACTATAAACGACGGTGTGTGTATAAATATAAATATATAAATGTATACATATATCAACTGCAGCTAACAATTGTTTTCACTAAAAAATGTTGATAACTGTCCTCAAATGTCTTGTTTTGTCCACAGCCCAAATAAATTTCATTTAGTATCATTAGGGACTATAGAAACCCAATAATATTCATATTTTTGATGAAGAAATCTGAGGATTTGGATTTGAGAATTTGGATACAAAAAACAGACAAAAAAAAAACTCAAAACAATTACTTGATAATCAAAATATCTGACAATTAATTTAATAGTCAACAGCTATTAAGCAACTTATCATTGCAGCTCTAATATACAGGCAGGTGACAAATGAAATGAAAAACCTGAATGGCTGGCCCATACAGTGATGGGGGTCAGGTGGCTTTGTTATACTGTGGAAAACATTTTCCTGGTATGGTTTTGGTCCACTTGTCTCCTTTGAGAGTAAAGTCACAGGAAATCAATCCAGATTTGTTCTGTGTCATTACCTTTATCCTGTGATGAAACATTTATATCCAGATGGGAGCGGTCTCTTTTAGGATGGCGTCTCCCATCTACAGAGCAGGACGAGTCACTGAAAGATGTGAATCATGTGCTATGGCCTTCAAAGTCACCAGATCTCGACCCAAATGAACACATATGGGAGGTTTTGATTCAACGTGTTAGACAGCACTTCCCACCACCATCATCAAAAAGCCAAATGAGGGAATAATCTTTTAAAGAGTGTTGTAAAGTTCAGAGACTTGCAGTATTTCAAACACAACACAAGCGCTCTGTATCCTCTTTACTTTCATCTTTCATGGTGCTCAGTGACCCCTGGCATATAAAACCAGAAGTCACACACCTGAACTGACCAAATGTAACCGAGGCTTTAAATAACCTGTGAGGGCTGTGACAGGAGGGCTGACATGAACCAAGGTTACCAAGTGCATGAACATCAGTGTACCTGCGGCTCACTAACATCCCATAAACAGACAATAGGATTGTGCAGTCACACATTAAAACCAGCGTCATAAACTTAAGACCAGTGTTCAGTCTGAGCAGAGCAGCTGGAGGAGGACTACATAACACACTGTGACCTTTCACACACTTTGCTCATGCAGCCCCTCCGCTGCCTCTCACAGTTAAAACATGCGGAGTAAAACTTCTGCTTCGTTGTGACAGACAGGTGTGCTGACATGTCGGACTGTCAGCAGGTAAACAAACATACATTTAGCCTTGTTTTCATGGTGACGTCAAAGCGAGCTAACTGAAGCTAGCAGCCCTTCGTACCTTTCTGAGGGACTCCTTTAATGCAAAGTGCTCTTGTGTGTAGATTAAATCGTCACTGGCGGTCTCCGGGGCACTGTGCGTTACGGGTTTGGATGACACATTTTCGGACAGCGACCGGGCGCCGCCAAGTGAGGTGAATTTGTAGAAGTGACGGCTAATAGCTCGGACAGCTCCGCCGCGTAGCGCCATGTTTGTTGACAACCGCCGTGTGCGCATGCGCATTTGGCCACTCTGGCTGTCACCCACTTTGGGAAGCAGGTTTAATATTAACATGAAACATCCACACGGGATAAAACATTAACCTCAGTGGGAAAGTGATATGTTAGTAATGTTTAACTTTACTTCACTTCAATTTTCAGTAATTCGGGGAAATACCATCATTTGATAAACAGAAGATTGAAAGTTTTCTATTTGGTCTTTATCTTTATATTCTTCATTTTACCTAAATACCTTTTAGGCCTTTTGCACAGCGCTTAGCAAATATTTTTGCATATCCATGCACACTTCATTTAAACAACATTCATATGTATGTGTTGTCTTAATTATTTTTTTTACTTATTGTATTTACTGTTATGCATTCTCACATTTATTAAAGCAGTGTGTCCCCACCTAAGGATCATGACCCTTTAACAATTTGCAAACTAAATCGCAGAATATAGAAGAGGGGGGAAAAACATTTTTACAGTATTTTTTCCCCTCTAATCCTATCTATTGTCTTGTGAAATAATGGATAGTTTTACTTCAGACTTTACTTTAGACCTGTAAAAATAAATGAAATCACTGAATGAGTCATTGTTAGATTAAACAAACTGCAAAGCGGAAATCTCTATCAGTCATCAGTGAAGTCCTGCCATCCAACGTGTGACAAAGGGGCACAAATAGACATACCATAGTTTAAGGGAAATGTTACAGGATCTTAAAATGAATGAAATACAAAAATCAGACTGTATTAAAAAATAAATTATGCAGAAAAGAGCAGAAAAAGAGCTGAAAACTGCAAACACGCTCTGCTCATTTGAGTTTGATCTTTACGATGATGTATGCTACAAAATGTTAATGAGCTCATAAAAATGTATGAGGAAAAACTTGTGTAAACTTTAAATGTATGCAAACTGAGTTATGAAGACGTATCTGTTCCTCTGCTCTGTCACGAAACCTTCTCACAGTGAATGATGGAGACGGGCTGAGTTATAAACAAGCACATTTAATGACAGTTGCCTCTGTGTGTGAAACACACATGGGCCCGTTTGCTCAGACTGTATACACCACATGAGACAGAAGCATTATATAACCCTTGCCAAATACAACTCTTATTTATTACATCTTTTCAAAGGATAAAGTTATAAGGCTACAAATCTGGCCAGAAGATGGGGAATTGTTTACATGGGAATACGTGAGCTTTTACAGATTCTTTCTTTATGATGTCCTTCTAGTCTTCTCAGTCTGCAAATCCGTTTTACAAGGGGAGGGAGAATATGTCCTCGGGTGCTAATCTGAGATATGAAAAGCTCCTTGGGTCCACTCTAGCAGATGACACAGCCACCTTTCTCCTTGAAGGGGTTCTTGTCCTCTGCAATGCCTTTGACGAGGATGTCCTCCTCCTCTCCAGCCTGAATGTATTCCTTGATTTCCTCGCAGCATTTAGATGTCTAAAGTGATGAAGCAAATGTGTTGAGACAGACACATCCAGCAATTCATTTCAGTTTGAAATGCTGCTCCTGATGGAAATAATTGCACTTTGTATTATTACACTCAAACAGGTTGACAGATTAATAGTCATGGATAAAATATGAAAACCTAATTCATTCATTGGTATGTATCCAAAGGCATATTAATCACCTACAAATAACTTACCAACCACCTCTCAAGTTTCACTTCATTTTTAAGTTGGTTTACTTCCATTACAGCCTTGTCCTTGTCCGTAAGGTCATCTACGTTTATGACCGGCATTCTCTGTCAAAGAAAGGACAACCTTTTTTTTCTTTTCAGGAAAGTTCCCCCACCACTTGACAGACAAGAGATACTGAAGGATTTTAATTCACACTTCACAAAACTTCAAGGAAAGAATATAAATGTACTTACGAATGCTTACAGGGAGCAGTCCTTCACCCCCGAAATCCTGTTGAAGAATCCCTCTCCTCTCCCTCAATCTGGGTTATAAAGTAATCTGCATAAACAATCCTAATCCGCTAATCTGATTAAAACAAGGCCCCTGTGTATGATCAAGCCAGTGTCTGAGGAGTGCTGTCAAACAGGACTGTGAATCACACAGGTGTCTGTTTGGGTTGGGTTGAATTTTATGTGAAACAAGGGGCTGTATTTAGTGTATATTGCAGATTAAATCTGGATTTGTGCTTTTTTTACTGTGCTGTTCCTCATATATAGAAATTGGTTAAGGGGCGGCGCCTCATGTATCAGATCACTTTGGTAAGACGGCTAATCTGTATTTAGCCTCCTCCTGTCAAGGTGGGGACACATCATTATTCTAAACATGACTGCATGGCAGTTTTTTCAAGAACCTCCTCAGTGGTAGATGAAGTAAGCCAGAGAGCAGTGGAGCCATGCAGATATGAGAAAACAAAACAAAGAAAACTCTCTTTATTGTGCAGATAATGCTGCTTTCAAGTCTAACGAATTGCAGACCTTGAACATTTAGTGGAGCAGGACATTACTGTTTCCTTGAGAGAATGTTGGAGGCGGCTGCAGTCATTAAGCGAAACACAAGATAACAGACCACAAGGCTGAAAATGTGGGCGAGAGTGCTGTGAGGCTTTGAGAGAAAGTGTGTGTGTGTGTGTGTGTGTGTGTGTGTGTGTGTGTGTGTGTGTGTGTGGAGATGGTGGGGAGGGTTTCAGATCCAGTCAGACGGGTGTCTGATGGGAACTTGGCAGGATGGATCAGACAAGTAAGATCTGTTAATGTTTCACAAGAGTGTCTGTGCCCCCAGAGTCACCACGATGCTCGTCCTGTGGGAAAATTACAGGGAAGCTGGAGGGTTCCTGGATCCCCTCATCACCATCCTCATCATCATCCTCATCTTCATCATCATCATCATCATCATCATCCTCAGTGACTGGAGAAGGCATGTGTCTGATCCCTCTTGAGGCAGAGGGGACAGCCTTCCCTCTTGTTTTTTCAGCAGGTTTCAATCTGCCATTTAGTCACCGCATTAACATCCCTCTGCGCAAACGCTTTAACGTAGAATCGAATGCTCTGATGTCACCAATCAATCACCAGCAGTGCATCATCGCTGCAATCAAGTTTTCTCTGCTGTATGAAAATGAGTCATTGCATCCCCGCCCATGAACTTCCCCTAGGAAACACCTCAGTATACTATAAAAGCTGGACGTGGCCGAGATGAGCGGCAAAGCGGAACAAAGACTCGATCAGGAGCGTAGAAGTTGTTAAAAAAGAAAAAATAAGTTTTGCGATGGAGTTTAGCCCTTTGGCGCTGTTCGCTCTCTTCTCCTCGTTTTGCAGCGCGCTGACGTTGGCACCCAAAGGTAAGACATAACGGCGATCGTTTTGTTAGCGTTATTGTTGTTGTTATTATCATTTTTTTTCCACGGTGGTTTTGAGCGCCAGTGACGACATCTCCGCTCCGCAGGCGCGTGTCTCCTTCAAGTGGACGAGGGACCTTGTAGGGGAGAGATTGAGCGCTATTACTACAACACTATCACCCAAAAGTGCGAGGTTTTCTACTATGGAGGGTGCAACGGGAATGCCAATAACTTCAGGAGTTATCAGGAGTGCCACAAAACGTGTTTCAAAATCCCAAGTGAGTCCTCAGTGTGATGAGCAGACACTTGCAGATGCATGGTGACCTTGCCCATATGTGAGAGTTATTCAATGTGAATGGGTGTGGTTGTGCTCTTTGTATTTTATGTTTATGTGAAATGCAAATATGTAGTGTATTTGATTTTTCTTAAAGCTCTTTTTGTGCAAAAAGCTGAATGGATGCCACTTGATCTCATCTTGTCGTTCTTCTCCGCCTCAGAGATCCCCCAGATCTGCAGGTTCCCCAAAGAAGTGGGACCCTGTCGTGCCCTCTTTCCCCGCTACTTCTTTAACATGACCACCATGCAGTGTGAGCCCTTCTCCTACGGGGGCTGCCAGGGCAATTCCAACCGCTTCCTAGACATCGACTCCTGCATGGAGTACTGCAGTCCCCAAAAAAGTTAGTACTGTGATATATTCTGCGATGAGTCGCCACATGAGTAAGCACGAAGAGATGGCGGCTGGCCTCTCTGTGTTGCGTGGACTACAGCGTGGCAAATACCACATGTGGTCTGAGTCCAAAAAGTTTAATTTGAAACATAATGAACAAAAATTACAGTTCAGCGGTGCTGCCAAGAAAGATCTTCATATGTTCAGCATGTGTGTGAAAAGAATACTTAAGTACTTTGTCATGCCTTAATAATTTCCCCTATTTGTTCTCCCCTTGAAAGACATGGATTATCGCACTAATTGTGCTTTGTGTGTGTTTCACAGCTGTTCCTGTGCTCTGCCTGGATCCTCTGGACAAAGGGAGGTGTTCCGCCTCCATTCCTCGGTATTACTACAACACTGCCACCAGGATGTGCGAGGAGTTCGTCTACTCCGGCTGCGGGGGGAGCAGCAACAACTTTGTCTCCAGGCAGAGCTGCATGGACGTGTGTGTCAAAGGTGTGTGAGCTCGGGGAGGGGGATGCAAAGTGTGAACACAGTGAGGCGTGTTGTAGAATATGTTAGACACCTTCATTCACTAACGACAGTGTTTGGATGGCCGTTGGCTTGCATTTGGAGGGAAAGCAGGATGTCAGAGGGGAACTGGGAGGAGCTCAAATAATGATCAGCTGATTCCATTATCAGGCTTAAAAAGTGCTTAGCAACTGAAGTTCCCATTACTCAGGGATTTGATGTCCTCAAAACTATCAGTGTTCTGCAGCCAATCATTCTGTTATAAAATCAGACTCTAGAAAGTTACATTTGGTTCATTATAAGTCAACAAAACTTTGAATTGCAGGTTAAACTAATCAGCTGTTATACACTTTTTTTGTTGTTCCAGGAGGAAAAAAAAACACAAACCAGGGGAAAATCCGACGCATGAGACGGAATAGAAATAATCACGTCACCATCCTGAAGGCGTAGACGTCTATACGCGTCGTCAGGGACTCTCACTTGGACAAGCCTTTAATTGAAGCTAACGTTTAAAGACCTGACTTTGTTAATGCCAAAAATGTTGACCAGGTCCTCTTTGTTGTGACTGGAAGATACACACACACATTCTCTGTATCTGTATGTAAGGTTTTATGTAAAGCTATTTCAAATGTGATATCACTGTATGCTGTTAAAGTTTGTTTTACTACTGCACTGACTATGTATTTTGATACTGTATGTGTGAATTGTAATATGTGTTTTATCTGAGAAAAACATGATATTGACCTTTTTTTACTCGTTTTATAAGCAAATTTTTAATAAAATGTACTGAATTCTGTGAAGTATTGTGACATTTTTTCTTGCACTTTGTAAAAAAAAAAAAAGTGTTGATTACCACTTCTTCAACCACCTCAGTGCACGGATATAACCTTCAGCAGCCTTTATTATTTTCACTGAGGCACAACAACACTACGGCCAAAACAAAACAGGCTCGGCTGGTTTCTTCTCTCTCTCAGTCACTTTCTCTTTATCTCCAGGCCTCTTCCATTCCTTACTAATGCTACTGTCTTCCGTCCTTATCTGGCAATACTTTTCAAGGCACTCCAACCTATCTTGGTCTCCTCAGCGTAGCCTCGAATAAGGAAGGAAGTAATCACAGGACAGCGAGTCCTGTTGTGGCAGGTTCATTAGAACTTCGTCATGTTTAGGGGAGAGGAAGCTGCAGGTTTACAAAATGAATTGTGAGCCTCCGACATTTTTTTTTTTTTTTTTTTTTTTTAGCAATTATGCATTTATAGTAAAATGCAGACAAATATAAGTGCAAACCAGAATGCATCCATGCACAAAACATGGGAGGTCAATGCACGCACATTCTCCCAAGCCCCCTTCTTACTTTGTAGTAGCTTTCTCAGATAATGGATTTTATGCAACAATGGCCCTGTAGCCGCATTAAAAGAAAGAGGTTATTAATTCAAAATATTCTGTGTTTCCAGAATATCCTGACTGTCCTAAATCTCTGCTTTGTTCCATCTCTTATAATAGAATAGTTGAAGCGCTGTGTGATTTTTCAGACAATAAATATTTATGGAAGATATCAAAAGGAAACTGCTCATTCAATCTGGCTCAGTTATAAATAGCAATAAAAGGTAATGCATCTGGCGAGGCCCTTCGCTATTAAGGACCAAAGCTAAATCATCGACTCGATAGCAGCATGAGCGAGGATGTCACCCTAACGGCCACTCAGCTCCTCAAAAGCCACGTAATCTTGAAATCATCACTACCGGAGGTTTTCCGGAGAATTGAGGTTAAGCTTCTTTTGACTTCCTGCTCTTTGCGGCCAACTTTTCTTCTCTACAAGGGACTTTTTCAATCCATGACAATACACGTAATGAGCATCCAGAAAAAGGTTTAGAAAGTGCAGAAGCAGAAGAATCAAGTTAGATCTCATCCGGCACAGCTCAGTGGTCGTTCACTAACTCGACTGAAGCTGCACACGTGATGCAGAACAGCATATTTCATGACATATACGCTGTTCACTCTTTTTCTTTTGCAGTTGATGGTACAAGCTGACCGCAGTGGTAACAAATGTTTTGTTTTGAGTCCAATTACACCTTGTACCAACATATTCTTATGTTCTATTTTAATCACTGAAAGACATGATAAATGTTTGAGATGGCACAAATGGACACAGAGGTTAACTTTTAATTATAACAAAGCTCCGTCTCGGACTGTTAATGGGCGGCAATATAATACTGACTGCAAAAGATTTGGTGGTAGTTCAGAGGGTTTGAGATGAATTGATCCCGCTCTAGTTATTTCATTAGCTGCAGTACATTAGGCAGGGTAATTTTATCCCTCGTTCTCAATGGTGATTAATGGGCGTTTACACTGAGACATGCTTCTCATTAAAAACTAGATTAATTTCATGTAGGATGTTACCTTTGACCATTTGTCAGATGAGTAATATTGTTTTGAATTTGAGCTTTTGTTGTAATCTAATGAAAAATGTTGATTTTAAAGTGGGCACATGTACAATGCCAGCATGCTGTTTTTTTCAAATTCACTTTCTGTGAATAGACCATACTAATTTAACATCTGACCAAATTAACATGCAGTGCCTTTAATGCCTCATCACACTGTGGCTGTAGGTGGAGGGGACTATCTCAGACGCCCCCTGGTGGCAGAATCATGTATAAAACAACAACCAGAGAAATGATCCTCAACACTTCTATTTTAGGGTGCAGGTACGTATAAACTTACTCTGTTCATTTCTAATAAATAGCTGTTGTCCACTGTAAAACCCAAAAGTGAATTAGCCGCTTTTATGACTGCTTTAATTAATATAATAAACTGCAGATACAACAGATTTTGCAGCCGCTTGTAGTTAGATTTCAGAATATTGGAGCAACCCACGCCACGCAGCAGGTGTTGACTCAGCAGCATTTGTTCTACTACAGTCTGTTTCTGTAGGTGGATCTTGATCTTTGCTGAAATGAGCACTGCCTCCAGAGTGCTCTCACAGCTTTGGCAGCAGCGGAGTATAAAAACCACAGGGTGGAGATTCAGCTATATGGTTTACAACTTTCCTCTCTCTCTCTTTTTTTTTGGCACAGAACCAATTTATCTGGTGTTTTGCATCCAAGAACACTGACACAGTTGCATTTACAAGTGCCTAAACTGAATATTAATAATATAATATAAGACACAGTTCCTCAGAAGACAACTATATCCTGGGATGATAATAGTATTGTTTTTGCTTTAGACAAATAAATCTCGTCTAATGTGTACTGTGTCCTCAGAGCCAGAAACAGGAAATCCATTATAGCTAATTCTGATATTATCAACAACAACAACAAAAAACAGCCTTGTCTATATATTCACTTTGTTATTGCTCATGAAAACTCCCTACCTAACAGGAAGTGAGTGAGTTATAAATGTTAGTGCCGAACAGATCAAATCTCACTGGGTGTAAAGTTTCATCTTTCTGCTATATGAGTCCACTAAATCGAGTTCATCTAGGACTAGTCAATATGGAGTGCCAGTTCATCTCCTGGGCAATACAAAGGAGCAAGGCATCAAATCTTTAACTGCTCGGGGCGCCATTGGTCTGACGTCTCTCCACATCACATAGTAATAGAAACAAAATGAAAAATTTAATTTCCCTCGGTGGGATTAATATAGCATGGCTTTTTCTTCTTAAACCATTTCAGCCAAAAGTTTTTACAAATACAGTAGTTTTGCCTTGCACAAATATCTTTTTTTAGTTACTCGTTCATTACCCCTTGACCTGTTTAATTTATGTCTTTGCGATCCTTTTAACTTGGGAACTGCTGCGATCAATCACAGCTGTAATAGCTTGCTGGGCTCTTAAATAAAATGACACCTGCTGACAGAAACTGAACTCCAGCCACATGAGCAACACACTGCAGCAAATCGAAGCGAGTTTTTATTTTAAGGTACATCTTTCCCGGGATGTCAGAGTTTGGTCTGCTTACACTGTAGACCAAACATGTCAGGGGGCTTCCCTGCGCCAACGCGGCATCAGAGTTTCCCCAACATCCATCACCCTCGGTTGAAGAAAAGTGGAACAGCACAGCTCTCCAATCCTCCCCGCCTCTCTCTCTCCTCACACACCAAAGATTGATGTGTCTGGTGATGAGAGCCCGGGCCGTTCCTCTCTGTCCATCTGGCTGCCAAACACATGTAGCTTTTGTATAATTAAACCAGTCACAGAACTCCATTCTTCTGAGATACTTTGGAAGCTTTTGCGGATTACCAATTGATTTCCAGAGAAATGCCGGCAGTGAGAAATTAATTTGTGAAATGCGCGCGTCGCCTGTGTGCGCGCGTGTAGTACAGGTTCACCAATAGGCTTTACACTACCTTCCCACTTCTACAGTCCCAGTGTAATTTCACCCTGGCTTGGCTCTGGTTGAGGTGCAGTAATTGATTTTTGAGGTGAATACTAATCTCTGCCGTTTCCATGGCAGACTCTGGGTTTGGAACGAGAGGTCTCCTAACCTACTGTGAAAGAGTCGCAAGTTTATTTCAACAAAATATTGACCAAAAGTGTACCCACTGTCCACTGCTCTTTACTGTGACAATCACGCTGCGCTTTTGTTGTTTGAGAACAGCTTCTCTTTTGCAGCAGATGACTCATAGCTGCAAAAGTGCCAGATTCTCTTCTCATCAACGCTGGAGAAGATTAAAAACAATTTGAGCAGAACGAACAAATACAGATGGCTATTTTTCCCAAAACCAAATGATGACTTCTTTTCTTTTTCTTTTCATCTGGCACTGACAACTAGTGACAAAATGAAAATAAAGATTTCAATCTGACCTAGAGCCTCTCCCTCCCTTCTTCTTTTTCACCTGTACGCTTCAATTACCAGCTTCCCAGAGGTTGAAGACTTCACATCTAGCTCCTGTTCACCTGTTCTCTGCAGACTCAGCAGCTAAACGCATTGGCACAATTGAATTTGCTGCATGATAATGGGTTTTTTAATACATATTACATTTAGGAACGCTGACCCACCACATGCTCCCCACGAGAGGGTTGAACGGGAGAGCTGGAAAACTCTCAGAATAAGCAGCTTGTATGCAAACCGGAGGTGAGGGAACAATCTGTCTTTTGTGATACCTGCTGCAAACTAAACTGGATACGTTGTCGGCACACGATCGAGCATACAAGCTGAGACTCACTGAATGTGGCAGTGCAGATTTATGAGAATAGACTAATGTGCCTATTTATTTTAGACCATTAGGCGGGAGTTTTTCTAAAGCGTTTAGTTGCTAAATGCAGCAAGACATCACTGATGTCTCGGTATCACAGTCTTTTCCCCAGCAGATATTTTGACTTGTCATAGTGTGAAAATGACTGATTTTACAGATTACCAGTCACATTGATGATGGTTCTGTTTTACCGCAGCGGCAGTAAATCCTCACAGTGTCACAGTGAGCCAGCACGCACAATACAGGGACTCTGAAACTGAGGCAGCTAAATGAAATCCAGCCATTATAAGTTGTGCTGCTTACACCTGGTCCATACAAAAACCTTTAAATAGCACCTTAAGAAAAGGATGTTAAACAAGACAATGCTCAAATGCACAAAACAGTATCAGTTAACAAGACGGACCTCTTAACCTTGTGCTCGCTGACTTTCTGGTCACTTGTTAGCAAACAGCGCACATCCAGCAGTTACAGAGCAGCATCACCATTCATTTGGATTTGTTGTTTGAGGCCATCTGTTCAGCGTTAGTATAGCAGTTCTCCCAGCTCTGTTTTCGCCAATGGGAAATGTGTCGTGCGTTAGAGGTGGCTACACGCGCAGCCATGTTTGCCAGTCGACTTTGTATGCTTGGTGCTGGTCAGGTAGTGTATACGTTGTTTGCTTTATGAGATTAAGAGTGAACGTGAATGTATTGACGCTGTGAGTTAAAAAAACAAAACAATGCTTAAACACTTGGGCTGGGTGAAAATGATACATTACCATCAGTCTTTTTTATATATTATTTGTACAAAAATATTGATTATAGCTGATACATTTTTTCTCTTATATTCTATTTATTCTTTTCTCTTAGTTTATTTTATTCCCAAATGTTTTCCAGTTATATTGTTGAAACTAATCCTTCCTGAAGCTGAACTGCAGAGAGAGGGACTAAAGTGATTATGTCATCAAGAGAAACTGAAGAAGACAGCAGCAGCAGCGGTAAATTTACTGGGATATGGGCACATTTCCTGATTCACGGCTGGAAGGCCACATAAAAATTGGACATTTATGAGTGAAATATCACAGACAGACACTCAGAATTTCAACTCCAAGAAGTGCCACTTGATGACATTGCAACCCTGTCGCATGTGTTAGTGGAAAATCAATGGAGATACACGGCGCTTTAGTTTACACTGGGTCTGAAAGCAATCATACCGTAATTAATAACTGCATCTAACACGTCTCCGATCTTTCTTTCTTCCTCAGCGCAAAGAATGATTCCCACCTCATGGGTCTAATGTTTTCTGTATCTCCAAGATAAAAAGAAAATCACATTTCTTCATGCCAGAATGCAATGCATTGACATCCTATTAAATTCAAACTCTGACTCACGCGGCCTCTTCCTCGGGCATCATTATCTTCTAGATTCACATCGCAGCATGTCCCACAAAACAGGCATCCCTCCTGCGCCTTTTCCCTCATTCATTTATCACCTTCCATCAGCACCACAACCGACCATAATGAGGAGATTCTGTGAGGAGGACATTTTCATGGAAGCGAATATATCATCTACAGCACAACTTCATACATGACCAGTCGAAGTGAGGGCTCTGCCAGGAGGTATTTATGATGAGGTGTTGCATGTCTTCATTCAGGTGTGGACAGGGGAGAGAAAAAAAGAGGAGGAAGTCCTTCAAAGTAGAAAAAAAGAGACAAATATGCCACTGAAAAAATGAACTGATTTATTTTCCTCTATCGAAAAGTCAGTCATGTTCTTAGATCTTTAATGGCTAGAGATTGTAATCTAATTAATGTATGTGTAGACTTGCATGTCAAACGCAGCTGACAAGGGCAGTGTTGTTTTCAGCTTCGGTCAATGGCTAGCACTTCCTTTTTCCTTCTCCTGGGTGAACGTGCTGTCTTTTCTGCTGCTTCGAAAAAGCAGCACTGCTTGTTTGCAGATCTCCCGGCTTTAGCGATGACAGCCCCATCATGTCTTTCACTGTTATAATGTGTTCAAAATATGCAGGTACATGTCCACCACTGACTTGCCTTTGTGTGTTTGTGCGTGCGTGAGGCGAGTGCAGAATCTGCCATTTACAAACAGCTGATTGCACTGAAGTGAATCGTAAAGCAAAAGTTGTGGAACAAGAAGACAACAGTGCGGACCACTTCCTGTTTTATAAGTACTCCCAAAGCTGTTGTTTCCACGGATGTTTCCTGTTTTAAAGGCTACACAGCCAGGTATCTAAATGGCAGGTCTGAATACCACTTACCAGGCTTCTAACAAGGAAATCATCTGGTGGGTGGCTGCTTCATGCTGTCAGTGTTTTCCAGCTTTTTTATCTGCCTCATCGCACAAATTTCCTCTTAAATAACAGGTCAATAACAACAACCCCACTTAGATCAAAACAGACCAAACAGTCTCAAATCTGCAGAGAGGCCCCTAAGTGTGATAATGATATGTTGATATCAGCTTAGACTAACAAATAAAGAGGATCAGTGATTACTACCTTGCTGCTGTCAATTATTGTAACATTGGCAAAAATGTCAACCGCGTGGTGATGATTTACATTTAAGAGAAGCTTTTCCTGTGTTTCTTTCATGTCTGAATTATGGCCACATTGATTTTGGGGGTCCACTGTGGATTACAATGGCACCACAAAGTCAGCTGGTCTCTAATAAGAGCAGATCCTGGATACCCAACATGGTGTTTCTTTGTTTGAGGTCAGGCTTGAAAGTTCGTCTTTGTCTTTTTTGTTCCTTCACTTGTATGTCTGCGCTTCACTGTGCAGAATGACTTATGAGGACAGTTTGTCATGGGAGACCTGTTTTCACGACCGTAAGCTGAAGGAAGCAACTTTTTCTGAGCCCATCACCTTAAAGCTGCCCAACGGAGTTTTGTTTTAAACAGGCAGATGTTGCATTTACCTTCTGTCTCACTCAGCAGAAGCATTATGTGTATCCTTGTGGTCTAATAAACGTGTCAAATGTGCTTCCTTCCTCATTTTAAACAAATCTAGAATTCTTTACATCTGCCTTAACTGTCTTGCAGACTTCTTCGTCCCTGTATTTGCTGGCATTTGGCAGTACGTTTTGGCATGTTACTGCCACCTGTTGAACAGTGAAATAATGTGACACCACTGCTCAGACTCTCCCACTTTTAAAACAGTTTAACATGTACATTCAAGTATAAACGGGTGATGGACTTTCTTTGTTTGTTTTTAGAAGAGTGGGAGACATCTTGTGTCCATCTGAGCAATTGAAAGAAAGAAAGAAAAAGAAAGAGAGACAGATGATTATTCCAAGCATAGTAAAAGTCTTAAAAACATATGTGGAAGGGCTCTCTAATGTTATCTGCAGATAGACAGCAAGAAGACAAATCCAGCCAGCGTTCATGGCCTGATGGAGCTGAGATGGGAGGGATGCAAAGAGCTTCAGGTGACGGGATGATCTGTTTGATAACCCTTCAATTTACTATCACAAATCCTCCGACCACCCTGCAAGCAAACGATGTTAACTTTAACAGGTGACGTCTCCGCCTTTAAAACGAGCATCTATGGAAGTGTTCACACACACACACACACACACACACACACACAGACAGGCAGCCTCTCCACGTGTGTGTGTGTGTGTGTGTGTGCAGGCACAGAGATAAGGCGAGGAGGAGCTCCGGCTCCACACACTCCGCTCTCAGACGGGAGGCAGTGAGTCGCTGTTGGATTAGCGGCAGTCAGCTGTCAGCGCGCATCCAGCAGCTCACAGCACCGACACACACATACACACACACACACACACACCTGGGCAAGGGCTTTCTATTGTGTTTTTTTTATCTCCGTGGATGCAAAAAAAGAAAGACGAAAAAAAGGAAAAGTTTTTTTCTTTCTTTTTTTTTTATTATCATACTGAAGCGCTGTTTTAAAAAAAGGAGCCGGGAGTCCGCACAGCACCGAGAGCCTCCTCAGCAACTGCTGCTCTCGCTGGAGCTGCAGTTTTTTTATTTATTTATTTTTTTAATTTTTACAAAATCCCTTCAAGTAAGGTAAGTCACCCACTGAGGCTCGTCCTCTTAACTTCTCTAAGTCTCTGCTGGAGGAAGTGGAAAGATTAGTCAGCTAATGAGATGATATTTTCAGCTTGTCAGCCTCTTGAAATCCCAATTTGCCTCGTTTTGTGTCACGTTTGATTTTCTTTCTCTTTTACATTTTTTTTTTTGGGGGGGGGGGGTGAAGGAGAATCCGCCTCCCTTTGCTCGGGAGACTGTTGACGCAATATAAATTGGATTTTCATGTCTCTGTGTTTGTGCTGTAAAATGATTATATTATACAGCGTGTATGAGGTAGAAGAGGTGTTTAAACCTAAACACCGGCTTAGCCCAAGATTATTTTAAGCATGGGGGGGGGTACATAAAACGCAGAATGTGACTCACTCATGTTGTGCTGTGTACTTGCCTGTGGTGCTCTATTTATATTTATGAAAAACT
>JBAJHX010000040.1:8579127-8591815 GCA_037176925.1 Amniataba percoides
GATTTGAAATTTTAATGGGTGGATGCACTTTACACAGAGCACGTCTTATTCTGTTTTTGTGGCTTTGCCTGAAGGAATTCAAGGAAATTGCAATGATCCACAGTATTTTGAAAATACACACAGTATGGAACAACATAAGCAACCTCTGGAGGTTGGATGCTCCTGTGAGTGAGTCAGTGCAAATTTCTAAATTGATTTCAGTGGTGAGGTACAAACTGCGCACACATCAGGCAGCTTGGTGGATCTTCTAAACCTTTGCAGTCAAAGAGACGCTTCTCTTCAGAGAAATTAACAGAACAAACATGGAGAGGCATCTGTTATGTTCCCAGTAATAAATATCCTTTTACAAGCTGATAGATACCCATAAACACACACACACACACACACATGCATTTAAAATGAGTGATCAGAGCTGCACACAATACACAAGAAGTGGAGAGATTAAAGGTCAGTGCGTGCAGCCTTTGATCATATGCTTTGTTGATCATAATGTGGTATGTAAAAAAAAACAACGCAGTCGGTCTGGAGGCTGGAGCTACTTCTTGTTTCGCTCTCAGAACTGTTGACTTTGTACGAGTTATATATTTGTACTTCTTATTCTACTCTTTCTCTTCTGCGTGACATTTCTTTGCTTCAAACCACCCTCGTGCATCCACCCTCATATTGATTATATTAGGACATTCGTGGAAAAGGGAAAATAAGCATTCCTTCATGGACCCACCGGCCAACAAGCCCGGAAACGACATAAGCCAAAATCATCGCAGAGCGCTGCCCGTCTCTGTTCAGTCTCCAGCCGTGGCAGAGATGGGGCAGAAAGTGAAGTGTCTGCCTGGAAGACGCCTGCGGCTAAATTGGGATTCTTCTTTTGGGGATTCCTTTGCGTTTATGTAACAGTGTTTAGAGTAATGGCTTGTGTCATTTTGGGGGGGGGTTTATTTGAGGCGGTGGCGAGCAAAGTGGCTTCAGCGAGCTGATACGGCCGCGAGGGAATGAGATCTTCCCTCTGCACATGCAGACCTACCGACACACACACACAACACACACTGTGCAAGACAGACGAAGACGAGAATAGCAGCAGAGACGCAGCCGGGATGTCAAAGACAGAGAGAGACGGAGGCAGCGCAGAACGAGAAAGACAGAGATGAAGAGATGCGTGCAGACAGGCAGACTGGAGATGTGTGTAGCGCCCCGCAGTGAGTCGGGCTGGGTTGGCAACGGGGCCGACTGTTTTCTGAGGCTCGGAGATAAGTTCGTCATTCATCATCCCACATGCTGCCCGTCTGTCTGTCTGTCTCAGCCCGTCCGTCTGGTCGGGGACTGGCGAGCGGGCAAGCTGCAAATTTGCTCCCAGTTTGAAGACGCTGGGAACAGAAGAGCGAGTGAGAGAAGGCAAGAGAGAAAAGGTGAAAACGCAAACGCAGGCCTTTTCGAGGGGAAAAAAAAATGTCCACACTGTGTGTTAGATATCACCAGTGACCAAGCAGTCGAACGACAGCTTTCAAAGCTTTGTGCACAAATAAAAGACGTCACAAATGGAGCCTCTTTGTGCTTTTCTATCCTGTTTTGGGGTTTTGCACCATGGCGCTGCTGTAATTGCCGCAGGAAAACAGCATTTATACACTGCACACATGCGAACGCACACACTCTTTTTCGGCAGGGCTTCTGTCTCCTTCCCTGTCAGACGCACACACACACACACACATACACAATGTGCGCACACAAACGGAGGCATGTAATTGAGACCCATCACTCAGGGAAGGTCAGCAGACTACCCACTGCCTGTTGTTATTCCTCAATATTAATCAAGCTAATGCTCCATGTTTTATTCATAGCTACATGCGATGACCCACAATGTCACTTGTTCTTCCCTTGTCTGGGCTTCGCAATCAACGCGAATAAGACAACGCTCAATTTACCCCTCCGGACTGACAACGGTACTTATCCTGCTCCGTAAGGCTCCTTCCAATCAGGGGAATCAAGACGCACGTGGGAAAAGCTTCCCTCCTTTGACCCAGTGCCGTCTTAAGCTGCTTGGACAGTTGGGGACACCGTCACTGTTGTGCACTTAACTACCTCCACTGGCTCCTTTGCCAGCTCTGAAAGAGAAGGCGGGCTACATGTCCTGAGAAAGTGCATAATTTGGACTAATGCTGAAATGTCACACACTAAAGTTTCAAGTTCCCATGTTAGCAGGCCATACATCAGACTCAGACAGATCCACGGGTGCGGCTTAACCTTTTCCATTACATAATGAATGGGACTGTGTTGTCTGAGCCAGAGGTCAGACGCTACGTCTTCATTTCACGCTAACCGGAGATGCGCAGCTGGGCCCGTGCAAAACGATAAAGGCATTTATAGGGTAGCTGGAGTTGCCTTAACTGAAACTGTTGAGCGAGCTGGACTGGTTTTGGGATGAGATTAGAGTTAAGCGTTGCAATATGTGCAGCGCAACTGCGGCCGCTCTCCGTCTGTCTCTCGCGCTTCTACGCGGGAGTCAGATATGAACTTTACTCAAGCAAGCGCTCCTGCATGTGTATTTTTTTCCCCCCCACAAAGACAAGGGGATCTGCTGTTGCAAAATCCAATTTCACAGTCATCTGCTGCAGTTATCTCTGCCCCACTAAGCTGTTCACCAAGTGCAGGTGGCTGGGGTGAGCGTAGTAATAGAAGCCCGCTACATTTACATGTGATTTGCAGCCAAACCCACTCGGGACTCCGGGAAAGAGACGCACATGACATAAATGAAAAAGCTCTTTATTCCAGGGTGGTTATATCATACAAATGGAGCCATGTAATTTGTATCTGTAAACAGTGCTGCACCTACCAACCTTCATATAGTGAGCAGAAGTATCAATAGGTGGTGCTAGAATAGAGTGAATGGCTGATGGCTTGGCAAACAGAGGTCCATAAAGTAGATGAGAGGTGTGTGCATGCGTGTGCGTGTGACAAAGACAGACACGCAGACAGTGCGTTTTCTGATGGTTTAACATTTTCATACAAATGTCATTGTGTCTCCTCCTGGCCTCCGATGCCTTCCCCTTCTCTAATACCTGAATTCAATTTGCAGCAGCGCTACTCGAGACGCTACAGCTGCACGGCTAATGGCCAAACGTGCTCCCTTACTTCCTTGATCGATCGAATGTTCCCTGTCTGAAATCATGAAGATTTGTTAGCAGGAGCCAAAAGAACACGCAGTTCCATGTTTCCTTTTTATTATTTCTACAGTGTTCATTGCAACACTTCACCTGGAGGTTGTGGAAATCACAATTTATATGTTTTGGAAAATAAAAAGCAAAACATTATTTACTGGGGCAGCTGTATTAAATGGTAAGATAGCTCATTACCTAGCTGTTAGTCTTTGAAAAGGACTGATTAAAGCCTCCTTACAGCTGTTCAATTGGGCTTTTAATGCAAATCCAATTCTCAAGAATGGTCTCTGAATTTCCACCAGGAAAGCTGTTAACCCTCTTAAGCATCCAAAATCCTCTGTTTAGGCTGCCTTTAACAAGTGGCTCCTTGCGAACGACAATTAACAATTACTCCACTAAATGCCGATAGCAAACCTGTTTGTGCTAGAAGTTACCATTAATCCAACAGAGGACCTTCATTGAGTGTAAAAGTGGGGGTGTGTCACAGCATTGCAACTTCCCTTCAGGTGAGATCAGAGTGCCCCATCAGTGTGTTGTATATTGTAAAACTAAAAATATCTAATAGAGCCTTTAAAAGGCAACCAGCTGGAAACCCATCTTTATCCTTCTGGATGACTTTGACAGTAAATGGAACAAACACGTTTGTATAAAGGATCCAATTAGCATGCTAATGTCCATACGCTTCTACTTTCTGCAGCGGCCAGTGCAGCACGAAGTGACACACACTTGTCTTTCTGTCTGTCTGTTTTTTTCCCCTCTTTATCTGTCTGGTATACGCTGCTTCTTCGTTTATTCTCTGCTGTTATATTATTCTTTGCAATATCTACTTTAAATCTACTGCACTTTATTTGTTTTCGCGCACTCTCAAACTATCTCGTTTCATCGTCTCTCCATCACATTTTCCTCCTCCTCATTTCTTTGTTCTTCCTCTTTTTTTTTGCCTTTTTTCTTGAGTCTATCAGAGGCCAGACTGACACACTGGCCCCGCTCCTCTTATTTGATTACATTATCTCTATCTCCGTCTGTCTTTCCCCTCTCTTCATCTCCGTCCTTTGTCCTTTCACTCTTTGTCCTTCACAGTTAATTGCATTCTCAGTCTCTCCTGTCTCTTCTCAACTCCTTCCATCCTCCCACTTTTTCTCTAAATCTTTTCACCCTCTCCCCCCCGTGTGTTTGGTAGGGAAAAACACTTCCTGAGGGGCTTTCCGTGCCAAAGTGTCAAACCCCTGATAGCTCTGTGTGGCTTGGGGAGGTGCACAGTCATGGGGCATGCATAATTCAGGGTCACAGATACTGGGAGGGCTGAGGCCTGATCTGGAAAAGATCTTTTAGAAGATATTTAATAGAACAGATTTTCTTTATTCAAGTCACCCTGGTTGAAAATTGAAGGTCCTGAATTAGAGTGCAACAAAAAAGACAATTTGTCCTCTCGTAATGGTCCTCATCTCCATTAAAACAAGCACTTTCTTCCCTTCCTTCCTGTCTGTGTTTACCTGTGATCTTCCCTGCTGTTTTCCAGCCAGGTGTCCAGCTTATCACTCCAGATACGCATCCCCCCTTTTTTTTCCCTCATAAACACTGACATTTAGAATGACGCACTAGAATATTTTTGGCTCCCATTCACAGGATTTGGTGCTCTCACACAGCGCTGATGTACGTCTGCGTCCGAGCCTGCAGTCTGTCAAGGCAATGGCACCGGCCGTGATCTTTTTATTAATGAGTTGGGTTTTTTTGTGCTGCATAGGCAGCCTAACAAGTCAAAGAACGCTTGAAAAGGTTGTTAAAGGAAAAGCTCAACTTTCATACCTTTTTGCTGAACATTGGATTAGAAGATCGATGCCACGTTTGTATCTTTACATTAAGCATGTAGCTGGCGCTGTATATTTAGCTTAGCTTAGCATGAAGACCGGAAACAGAGGGAACAGCCAGCAAGTAAACTTTGTTACCTTTGGAAAGACCCAGGCGAGCCATTTCTCATGTCTTCCTGTCTTTGTGCTAAGCTAAGCTAAGCATCTGCTTCATATTTGCTGCACAGACGTGCGGGTGCCATCAATATTCTCATTTAACTCGAGGGGAAGAAGCGTACTTCACAAAAAATCATGCAATTCCAGTAACACCACATTTAGCATTGCACAAAAAAGGGAAAACGAGCCTTTCGAAGGAAAGTGTGGAGGTAAAGTGACGGGTGGCGTTTGAGCCTAACCAGTCGTACAGAGGGAGCCAGCAGGGAAGCCTTAATGAAACAACAGAATACTATTCAGTCATTTTGAACACAAGACGGAAGATAATTCAGAGATTGTTTTGAAGCCCTGTAGAAAAATCTAGCGGGAGCATGAGTGACACCTCAGGGATTTCTAAAAGACCCCTGCTGCTCAGCATTGAAGCCGCCCTCTCAGAGGGGCTCAAAGCAGGCCAGCGTGTTCTGCAGTAATTAATGCAGCTCACTTATTCCCTCCCAGGGCAGCTCTGTGCGTGCTGTGAGACACTGTTAATTCTGACTTATTACAATATCCCTAGACAACCAGACCGCTCATTGATTTCCTTTGCCGTTTGGCTCTTTTTTATCCTCATTTTGGCTTGTACTTCAAGTCTCTCCATGACTCACGGGGTCGGCTGTAATACCAGGTGTAATCACCGCCTATTTAGGTTTCCGTGATTGATTGGTGGCACCCAGGGAAAGCCGTTATGCTGACTTTGGAGGTTGTGGCCAACGATTTTCTCCTAACTCGTTCAAGTTTCTTTTTGCCAGTTGCTCTCTTTGGCGGGGCAATTTTCTCGGTAAATTTAGCTTTTTCCCAGTCGGGTGTGACCTTGCCACTGTTGAAAAAGCAGCGAGATGCGACTGTTTATTTCCATGTTGTTTGTCATTGCACGAGTGGTCATTGCATACACTCTGCATAATGTCTGTGCATACTTCAAATACTGCCTGTTTTTTTTTTTTTCTTTTTAGTCATGGCAATGGTGTCTATGGCCTGCGTTATTATCACACACACGGCCTCTCCTGCTCCTCTACTAGAATCTTTCTAAATGTTACCAAAAAAAAGTTCTGATGTCCACAAACTAGATATTGAAGTAAAATCATGAGGGCTCTCCCTGCGTGGCGACTGCGCCCTTCACTGTTACAGCAGCAGTGAGTCAGAGCAGCACAAAGTCCGGGCAGACTCTTTTGGAGGGTCTGAGAGGGCTTCACAATGAGGCTTCAGGGGCTTGTTGTGCAAAGAGAGAGTGATTTGCAGAATAACCGCTCGCTTCTTGAAAAAACTCTCCGCTTCCCTCTTGCTGCTTTACTCCTTCCCTCCTTCAGCTCTCGCTTCTTTTCTCTGTTCTCCGTTTGTCTCTTATCGCCTCTAATGTTAATTGAATATTTATTGTAATGTTTGCTCATTTTCTCTCCCTCTCGGCCCCTCTCTCTCTCTCTCCGTCTCTCTCTCGCTCTCTGTCTGTTTACAGCTTGTAGCACCCAGACACAGCCCACTCCCTGACCCAACAGAGCGTACCAGGAACACTGTGCCCAGAGGAGAATTGTAGTTAATGCCTTTCGGCTGAAGTCCAGCGACAAAATACTTCTTTAATTGCTTTCCCATAGCCCTCAGCTGCAGCGTGCTTCCTCTCCAATTGCGCATCGATGCAAGTGGGAGTTGGCGATGTAGGACAAAAGGCATATCCTAATGGGATCTGTGTCGAACACAGATATCCATCTCTGCAAAAAAGTTTGCTGTGATCTTTAATACAAAGCCAATTTATCAATCTCGGCCTATTCTGTTATTCTATTCCGCTCCACATCCCCCTGTACTGATTTGATCTAATTTTCCAATATTTCTCATTTGGAATATTTAAAGTTGAGCTTTAATCAGAGTTGGGGAAAAGAAAACCCAGTATGCAAAAATGCAGCCTCCAGTTGGATAAAGGATGTTGTGGCTTGTGTGTCTGCATGTTTGTGGATACGTTGATGCCGGCTGCTCGCTTCTCTCATTTTTTTTTTCCCGGCAGAATGGCTCAGTGGCTGATAGAAGATTCAAATTCTTTTGAAAAACATACTTAATGTGGAAAGAGGAGCAAAGGTTGAGAGCGGGAGACCTCTTGAGAAAAGGGTCCTCCCTCACAGCGATAATTGAGAGCATACTGTTGAAGAATGTGCGCCGTATTTTTTTTTATTTCTCTGAAATTGAAAAAACACAAGGTTATCTTTAAGATGTGAATTATGATCTGCAGATGGAGACTGCCGTACAGTAAGTCACCTAGATGTCAGTGCGGGCCTCGGCTCAGCCCATCTGTCACCGTCTTTCTTTGCTCTGAACCGCCTGGATCTGAAGATCTGGAGTGGGGTGTTTGCCTGTTTATGCAAATTCAGAATTCAAGAGTTTGAATTTCTATCTGAAAGTGACGCATTAAAGTGACTTTGTAGAAAAAAGCATTGAGAATTTATGAAAGTTAGCTTTGACTTGCTGGAAAATATTCACACAATACCAATTGATTATGAAAAGAATGATTGAATTGTGGACTTCAAGTTTTGAACTTTATGACACTATAAATATAGTTTCTTATATCTTAGGACAACAATAAATATTAATTAATTGTGATTTATTTTATAGTGCTTTAATCCTAACCCTTAATTTATATTTTAAGATGTTTTTAAGAGCACCTTTAAAAAGTTACTGCACTGTGTAACAAAGTCTCAACCCTTTCTACTCTGTCTTTGTACATATTTAACTTTATTGGTACGAACTCATGTGCTTTAGTTTGCCTGTGTGAAATCGCTGCTGTCAGAGTTTTATAAAGATTTATAAATATCTGCTTATTGTTAAGGGAACCATCATAGATCTTTTCTGATGGTAGAAAAACAAGAAGAAAAAGAGGTAACCTATTTTAATATCAAAAACAGGCCTGCGGGTGCAGTTTTGATCACAGTGTATCCCAATGTTTTTAATGTAACCCCAATAACTGTAGATGATTTAATATAGTTAATTATATATTGGCTATTAAGAGAGCAGCTACATTTAATTTGCAGTTTAATTTAATCACTTTTTCAAAAACCATAACAAGGACTGTTAAACTAAATTTATAATAAATAATGATTCTAATTTATAATCATAAATCAATATTTAACCAATTATGAGTCATTATGTCAGTAATGCATTCAGTATAATTACTACCAGCATGATTCTGGTTAAAGGCTTGTCATATGTAGCTCATAGTTTATTTCACCAAATGAAATGAAATGAATATTTTTATTAGATTACAGCAACACTGACCTTAATTCCCATTCCCATTTGTTAAATATTATATTTATACAGCATGTTGCAATCCACAATATTTGAAAAATAATACTGGTTAATGTAGAAAAAGTATTGGCCAATCAAAACATATTATTTTGTCAGTTGTAGGAAAAATATTTTTCTGATCTTTCTAATATCAGGTGTTGTCATCTTCCTGTGTAGTTAACAATAACAGGAAGTATCATTATTATTAACATCATTATTATTTCATTATCTGTCAAGGCATTTTGAAGAGTTAAAACTACAAGCAAATATTGCAAATATTTATAACCAGGAAAATATGATAAAATCTAATAAAAAAATTCACATGACACTTTTTTTTAGTTAATTACTAAATGAATTAGGTACTTAGTTAGTCGGTAAGTCCAGTGTGGTGGTGGAGGCACTTTTTAGCACATCTTCATGCTGAAACTTAATTTTGACAGTGCTAATGGATTATTATGAGGCTGACTGTGATAGTAACGGTGCAGAACATCAGGCGCATCAGTATACATCTATCCACTGATTAGTTAATAGTGGGGCAATTTGCAGTGTACTTTGCTGGCCAGACTCTTCCTGGGCTCTAAATGGTTGCCATGAGCATGGCACAGATAATGGTAATGGTATCAGACAGAGAGGAAATGGGAGGCTCTCTTCACCTCTGTGAATATATGTGACAGTTTGTGTGTCTGTGTGTGTGTTTGTACGGGAGTATGTGGACTGGCTCTGAGCCAGCAGCGCACATTTCCTCTCCACATGTGCAAAAGAATACCTTCAGCTGCCGGCGATAAGGACTCGCGTTGTGATAAACCACTTTGAAATCATCGAGCAAATGAGTAGACAGGCACATCAAGCGTCCGGTGAAAGACAGGAAGCTATTAAACAGCTCCACTGCTTTCTATTTTATTCTAATGGTCTTGAGTAGAGAATTCAAAGAAGCTGAGCCAGGAATAAAGAGTCACTATCTCATTTGGAGTTATTTTTAGAGCAGTGACGTCAAGTTGTGCCTGCTCAGAAGTTGATACTGTTCTTACGCTAACCTTTCTTGTATAACAATGCTGCTGTCTTTTTCTCCCAACAGTCCTTACATCCATCACGTTGGAGGAAAAATACTCTGATCTCAATGCGTCTTTAAGTTCTTGGCTGATGCTGCGTGTGCCTGACAAAATGTTCTCAAAGCAGCATGACTGATATATTTGGACTGTCGAGGTCACGCACCCACACATGTGTCAGCAAAACATATAAGTGTTTCTTTATGTTTGTATTTCATGTTGATTCAAAGATAAGGTCAAATATTCTTTTGCATTAAATTTAGATAAATAGTTTCGGCATTTTGGAAAAAGGCCTGATTCATATTTTTGCCAAGAGTTAGATGACAAGATTTATACTCTCACATATGTCTGTTGAATCTGAAGCTACAGCCAGGAGATGGTTAGATTAGCTTTGCAGACGGGGGCGGGGAGGGAAACAGTGAGCCTGTCTCTGTCCCAAGTACAAAAATAGAAATGCAAACATGAGCATCTTTGGTAATCAGCCGGGCTACTATCCTTTTTGTCGTTTTTGTATTAAATGATATATGTAACATGTTAATGAGTTTGACATGCAGTTAGATGGATTTTGTCAGACAGAGCCTGGCGAGCTGTCTGATGGAAAGCTGGGCAGTCTGTATGCTAAGCTACGCTACCTACCTCATGGTTGTAGCCTCACATGTCACATACAGATATGAGAGTGGCATAAAAACCAAAATATCATAAGGTTATATTTAAAAGAACATTTTTCGGCTGAATATGTCAGGACAGAGTGGCATCAGCATTAACCATCAGTGAAAATAATTGGTACGGGTCTCAGAGTGTGGAAAGTTGAGGAGCCGAATTCTTGCACATAAATTGAGGAGGTTTTGTTATCACCACTGCTCCGAACTGCAGTCAGTAATCCATGCTCTGCTAAAGCCGGCTTAATGTGGTTTTACTGTAGGTGCCAGGGCACGACCAATCACAAGGGAATTACTCCTCTATTACATTTAGCAGCAGCAACTTGTGAATTAGGATTGCAAATGGACATATTTCATGAAAGGCCATACAGTCATGCACCTTTAATCAATGCTATAGAGCCAATAAAAGTGTATTCTGCAGGGTGTCACTTAAAGGTATGTCAGACTGGGGATACAAATGGCACCAGATTCCTGTTTAAATACATAAAGTCAGTCCTACACGAAGATGGAAGTTTAAAAAGAAAACCCAGCAGAGGGCTACAACCACTGGAGCGGATCATTTTCTCAGCGAGGAAATGTCTGTCCTCGCGTAGGAGAGCTGCGTCCTTTCCATTCTCGCTGATGTAATTAGATCCATTATTCAGGGACAATAAAAATCAGCTTGCACATGTCTGTTAATGATTTGGGAACCTTATCAACGTGGGCTTGGTTTCGTTCCAGGCAATTCTTGCTCGGGCAGAAGCTCTCAAGCTTGTCATTATCTGCTACCTCCAATCAAGGAGGATTTTTTTTTCTCTCCTTTTTACCATTTCTGAAAACCGTCTCATTTTTAGACTTTCTGAGATTTTTTTCTCCTCTTCACCTTCAAGGCGATGACATTCTGACAAATAGATAAAGTTAGAAATATGTCAAATATGTCATGAAATGCTTGTAATTATGGAAAATATTTATATTAAGTTGAGCAGTTGGCCAAAGGCACTGGAAGTGGTGTGTGTGTGTGTGTGTGTGTGTGTGTGTGTCTTCAGGTTGGCGCTGCGCTGTCTGCGCTGAACAATATGCAGATGAAGAATAGTTGAAAGATCTTCTCCGGTCTTTGAGAGATTATTATTCTTTGGCTAAAAATAACTCATGGTCTACTGTGAGAGGAAGACAGAGTGTGTTACTGTGTGTGTCTGTGTGTGAAAATGATACGCACAGGTGAATGATTTCCCTCTGTATCTCCAGGGTCCCTAATGTTCCCAAACATCTAAGCATCATTTTGACATTATTCTCCCAACAACAGATTGCATTTGTAAAGGTTTTAGTGCATCAAGAAGGACATAATGTGATGTTATAGACTAAACAATTATCTTAAAGTACTAAATTATTGCCAGTATGTACTGATAAATAATTAAATTCTCCGCTTGTTATAAAAAAAAAATCAATAAAACATGTTTTCTGTCATAATGACACTTTTGTAGTTGATACATTTCTGGTTTGTTATTTTTCTCCCCTTTTGTGTTCAATAATAGACTTGACAATTCATAATGACACTTTCATAACAGTGTGTTTTTTGCAGCAGCAGTTGGTCATGGGCATTGGTTACTCATTTATTCAGCACAGAATAAAACAGCAGTTTAAGGTCATAGCTGGGCTGAAAGCAGTGCATCATGACCATCCCACAGACATTTTTGTTATTTTGCATATTTTATTTAGCAAATTTGCCAAGCAGTACTGAAGAGTCTTTGTTTTAAAGGTAGTGATTTCAAGACAGTTCTGACTAATGTTATACAGAGAAATGGTTCATATTTCATTCTGAGGATCTGAGAGGTCTGGATGTAGGATCAGATGTGTATTTCTGCGGTAACCACTGAAGAGAGGCCAGTGCAGGGGCAGATGTGGTCTCGCTGCTGCATGTTGAATGAGCTGCAGGCAAGACAGGGATGGCTGACTGTGTCCCACATAGAGGGAGATGTAAAGAGATAAGAGCAGTAAGACGGTCTCCAGATCTCCAAATGCGAGAGCAGGTTTTATGTTCACTGCCTAATGTGGAAAAAGCTTCTTCTAACAACATGTGAAGAGATCCAAAAAAACGACTACTCCATGGCATGTTGTGTTTCTGTCATTAATCTGGAGAAAAAAAATGCTTGAGAAAATTTGGAAGAGACTGAGGGCGACATGCTTCACCTGGTTTGAGGGAAAAATACAGCTGGATGTCATCTGCGTAGAAATGATAAGGGACGTCATGTTTTCTAGAATACACAGGTCACAAATTACACCATTTTTTTAATCATAGATCTTCTTCAGGACTTCAACTAGATAAGTCATTTTAGGTGGTCCTGGTATTTGCTAGTATTCTGTCATAAAAATGTATTTATTCACATACACTATTCATTAAGAAAATGTATTTTTAAGCTGGTGACTGTACACATATGAAACATTAATTTTAGAATACTCACTATTCACTTACTCATGTTGTGAAGGAACTTTTATTTATGTTGCTACCTTATGTACAGGAAGTGTAAGAGACTAAGAGGGGTAAGCATTGCTATAATACATTTCTCTCTCTTTCTCTTGTGAGCACACACACACAC
>JBAJHX010000040.1:8599949-8615063 GCA_037176925.1 Amniataba percoides
GTGGCGGCTCCCTTCAGACTGAGTGATGGGGTCTGAGGTGGTGAAAAGTCAGGCGAGGGGGCAGATTGAGCCGCTGCGTCCTCCATCACCGATGTAATGTCAGCACAAATCTGAGTTGTCACCGCGCCTGTGACCGCTCACTGCAAGAGGAGAGAGACAAGATGTTCGGCTCCGTCTGCTGCAGTCAGAGTGATGTAAGGATGTCAAGAAGAAGACAAAACACATGAATTATAATACTTAAACGTAAAACCAGGACACTTTTATTCAACTTTTAGAGTGATTTTGGGAATAACAAAGAAAGCCCATGGCAATATGACTGCTGCGTCCATAAAGTACAAATGTGTTTTGTGTGAGACTTTATGTGCGTTTTAAAAGGATTTATTATTGGGGTCGCCAGTCAAAGAGAATATGATGAAGGCAGATCGTGGGTGGAACATACAAACAGTGACATACATGAACGTAAGTCTCATGTTCATTGTGCACTTTTGCAAAACTCCTGGAGAAAAAGGTGCTTTTTAGACTTGAACCAATGGCTGCTCAAAGGCACCAATTCAGGAGTGAAGCACTTTTACAGTCACTTTCAGTCGGTGCTTTTTGCTCACGACCACCACCGCACAGGACGTCTTTATTTTTGGAGGCGGTTCAGGAGCAGTAAGTTATGTCACAAAAGCAGAATCCCCACTTTAACTGTCTGACTCTTCACGTGATCTACAGCGGATCAAACGTGCAGCAGCATTCCTGGAGAGGACGGAGAGCTGTATATGTATGCTACGGTTTATGCGGGCACTCATCCCCGTTTGAGTGCTTTCTTGTGTCTTCTCTAACGGCTCTCGTCTCTTTAATGAACTACACATGTTTCCAGGCTCACTCTTCATATCGCAATGGACCTAATGGCCTGCGAAATGCTCTGGGGACTATGTTTAGAGACGAATAAAGAGCTAATGTGTACGGCGGAAAGACGGACTTGTTGAAAGAGCCCACACGTTCCCCCCTCTGAAAGTCAAATATAGCTGGGAGGTTGGAATCTGTGTAAAATGTGCAGCAGAGATATTAAGGTGTGAAATGAGCTAATGGCAAATGTATTATTGATGGACTGAGAGTGTGTTATAATGTTGAAATGTTCCAGAGATATTTGGTGTCTCAAATAAGATGAACTGCTAAAATGACAGTGTCACTGCCTTCCAAAACTAATCACAGGAGGATTTTCTAATCAGCTTTTTCTTTTTTTTTCCCCGCTGGCAGTGTTGGTGGCGCAGCCTGTTTCTGTTTCCAGTCTTTGTGCTAAGCTAAGCTAACTGAAGCTTTGAGTGGATATAAAAGTTAAAATCACAGGAACAAACAAGTGTTTGTTTGTTTAATTTGTGACCTTTAGAAGTGCTGGTATGAGCATTATGTGAGACTAGCTGTGTCTTCCTGTTTCCAGTCTGTATGCTTTAGCTTCACATTTTTGCCACTCAAGAAAATTAATTTTATTTTGTTTTCTTTTATGTTTAGCAATATCTATAAATGTAATAATAATGATAACAACAACAGCAACAATAATAATAATAATAATAATAATAATAATAATAATATAAAGTTGTTTGTGTAAGCTGTGTCTCTGCTGCTGTTTGTCTTGTAGAAACACATCTCTCTCAGAGAATATCTCACTTTTAGACAAATTCACATGCTCATGCACACCCAGAGGTGATTAGCTGATAATTGACTGGTGTGAATCCCCTGCTCTCTGGGAGGATGATGGTTTATATAGATCATCCATTCCTAGAGGCCATTATGAATCCATACTTTCCTTCCTCTGTCTGCTGTTATCCCCTTGTCTTTGACTGGTGTTTTTGTGCGCTTCTTTGTTCCTTCTGTTTCCCTTTCAAAGCGGAGGAATGGAGCAGGTTGTTGCAGTGTCCTTGACTGAGCTTTTCAGCATGCAGGACCCAAACAAAATGTACTTTCAAAAGGCTGCAAGCGACTTCAGATTTATGAATTCGATTTTTACTGATTCTGTTGTCTTTCTGATATCAACAGAAAAATTGTAGTTATTTTTTGAAAAATGACAATGGTTATTGATTAATTTAATCAGCAGCCCTACTCTGCTGTATGTAAATGAGACAAAAACTTACATTTGAGTTAGCAGAAAAACAGTCTCTTTCTGACTCCAGGACAAAGGATATCTGGGTTTATATTAACGATTGCGGCGTTTTGAATTTCAAGAAATCATGAATGAGAAATGAGAAATTTGGGGGATTTCTCAATCCCTGAAGGATGCCTGGTCAGACATCAGTGCTCCTGGCCTTAAATTCTTTGCAGATGCACTTTTATTTGTCATCCTAATGCTAAGTAGCCTACCATCAGTGTGCGCCTGAATGCCAAAATAAATACTATCAATCCTGGTAACCTTTCAAAGTGACTTATAGCGCTCGCTCATGCATGTCTATCTGCTGAAAAGCCTGCCTCTTGGGCCGTTGTGGGGTGTGCAGAAAAACCAGCAGGTCGTCCCGACTGTTCAAACTGCGGAGTGATGGGCCTCCAACAGGGACACTGCGAGCCAAAGCAAAGATATCTGAAGTGAATTCTAATCACACAGTTTTCTAAACGCCGGAGGAGGTGGAGGCTCAGGACAAGATGATTAATAACCATCAACTATTTTTGTCTGACTGCATCCCCGTCTTGTGTTTTTTTTTTTTTTTTTTTGTTTTTTCTTTTGCTCGCACAATAATGCGTCGCTCTTTCGTACCGTTGTTTCACATGCTGATGGGTACTTTTTCTCTTTATCTCTCAGACACAAACACGCACAGCAAAAGTGTGAAATGCCACAAACTGCAGTGCTTCTGCTGCAGTGTTTTGCATTTCAGATGAATGATTGCTGTTCCGGTTTTCTCCTGAGAGGCTGTAATCCTGATCTGAAACAACCATATGTTTGTTCAGTCAGTCACTTTCACGGTAGACAACTTGTTTTCTGATCACTGTAACTTTGCCGTGCTCTGCTCTCTCCCTAGAGATCTGCCTGTGAGAGGAAGATATGAAGTTAGCCGGCTCCCTTTGGATCCTTTGGTTTCTCCTTGTGGTAAGCTCTCATTTTATAATTCAAATAATGCTCTCAGGTAGACTTACCCTTTGTCTCTTTTTGCCCATTACGCATGCTGTGCGTGTGTGTTTAAACACAGGATTACATTTTCATTAAAAGGCCGTGGAATATGCTGCGGTCGAGTGGTTTTCTTTTCTCAGCGAAAAGTTCTCATGATTAATTTTCACTCCCCCATTTATAATTAAGAATTATAGTTTATAATTAGCTCAGTTTGCTCATTACAGAGTTGAATGACCTGACAGAGATGATATGCGATCCATGACTTCATGTGTCGCAGTGTGTTTGCCACCTTTTCATGATTTATGACTCTGCTTCTTTTAAGCGAATAACGCACAGTTTAGGATGTCTTATATTTTGCCTGTGTTTAAACCTGGAATTGAAATAGATGCTAAAATGTAGAATGTGTAATTCCTCATTATGTATTTTGACTGGGCCTAACTGCATTGTGTTACATAATAGGCAAGGACCACACTTTCTGAGACTCTTCTAGGGTCGGAGTTAGACACTATACGTGGCTACAGCATAACTCCCTCGCAACTGTGAAGAACCAAAGCAGGGTGTCTCACGAGCACATGCGCTCTTTGTGACTTTAGTGTCACAAGTCACGAGTCACAAGACAGCCCTGCTACAGAGAAGCCTTGACAAACTGCTCTTCTAATGGACATATTTGTGCATGAAAGTAAATACAAGTTTAACATACACAAACATCAAAACCTTCACTACAGTAGTTTACCATCAAATATGAAGTAAGAAGTTGCAAAAATGCAAAGTAAACAGAGCGGAGAAAATGTGTTCCTTTCCAGGGAAAAGTCCAGAATGTAGTTGAAGCTAGCAGAAGTGCAACACACAAAATTCATGAAATAAAACAATTTCCTGTTAAATACAGAACAGTCCTTTCTTAAAAATGTGCAAATTCAAGATTACACTATTTTTTATTCCCATAAAAACATCCAAAACACAAAATTAGAAACTTAACATCATCTGTCCATTTCAAAATAAAGGGTTCAACATTAGATTTATCACGTTTAATATCCCCCTGTAGAATTTAGTGCAATATAGCTCCACATATTCCTGCCTTAATATTCCACACGTACATTAAAACATAAAGTTATATATATATATATATCGTTGTATATATATCCTATATTTATGTCAAGGCTTTGGGGTTTTGAGGTGTTGGAGTGTGCACAAGCTACTTGCCTGCCAATTGTGGAATTGACACACCTATCATCTGATTTCAAGTCAGCTTCGAGGGTTGAGTTACATTCGCAGTTTGCTCTGGTGTTTGAGAAATGACGTCAATTAGCTTGATGAGAGTGCCACAATCATCAGTAAATGTGGCAGCCCAAGTGTGATATCACAAACAAATCATTTTGGTTGCCACATTTGGGCGTGATGTTCTCTTGTTTAAAAATGCACAGATCTGCTTGTTGAAGGTGTTATATTTAAATGATTCAAACTTTGAAAGGTTGTTTCGACAGGCTTGCAGTTATAAATCACACTACATCTACTGGCCTAATGAAGGTTCTGTAATAGATAGTATTTTCAGCACCTTGGATCTTACTGCTGTTACTGTGGAAAAGATCTTTTGTGAGTCACTGTCCATTTTGAAAAAAAAAACAAAAAAAAACATTTGCTCCACAATTCTTCAGTGTCAGTGTGAAATGGAAGTTTACTGTTTCAATTTCCTTTGCTGTACAGCATCAAGCTTGACATTGAGGTCCTGGACAGTATCCCTGCCAAATGTTTTATGCCTGATGTATCTGTGCTCTTCTGTTTTATGTCTTCTTTTTTTTTTTAATGGTATTGTCATGTTGATTGAGGGAGATTAATGGACTGCGACAGGTGAGGAGAGGCCTTGACATGAAAGAAGATTCTTTTCTTTTCTTTTTCTTTTTTTTCCCTCTCTCGTTCAGCTCATCCTTTGATACTGGTGGTGGCCTGGTGGTCGTATGTATGACGTCATTTACTTCAATGTTTGGAGTGACATCATATGTACGGCTGCTAAACTGCTACACGGGACATCAGCATTCTCACTAAAGTCAACTTTGTTTGTGTTGCCTTTTACAAGCTTTTATCACACAGGTAAGATGGACACTAAAGAAAATTCTTCTTACACAAAGAGGTGGCGGAGGTTTGCATCTCAATTTTGATAAAGCATGTGAAGACAATCTCCCAGGCAAAGTATTAAGATTCCTCAAATTATTCAAAAAATGCAAGCGCATGAGCCTGGCAATCGGCGGGACTTAATTTTCAGCCAAAAAAAATGGCGAGATAAGTCACAGCAAAATGGGCTCTTTATCCTTCAGTGAGCAACATTATCAAAATCAGCATTTCACATGGCAGGCTTCTTTATTTTTTAACCCTACCTCCAAATACAAACAATAGAAGAGTGATAAGATTCATTTGGGGAAAATCAGCTGCTTAACTTCTTTTGTGAGCTCCCAAACACACTTTAATGAGTTACACGAACAGCGAGTGACCCGAATTTCAAAGCAGAGCGAAACCCGCATCGGCTCGGCTTTGAAGATGCTTCAAAAACTCGGCATGCTAATTCATTCATTTCAGTTTTTATCTTATGTAAGACTGCGTGTCTAATGAAACTGTGAAATATTAATGATTTAGTTAACACGGTCATACAAGACAAAATGTATGCTTTATGTTAATTTTGACAGTGGAGCGATTGTAACTTAGATCAGAGCAGCAACCACAAAACACGCATACTTCCAGCTTCCTGTCTACGCTTCACTCTCTGGTTAAAGTCAACATAAAACAAGCTTTTTTCCTCCTTCCTCTCCCCTTCTGGTGTCGTGTTGTCTCCACAGCGTGGGGCGGCGGGAGGCGCTGAGTCAATCCCAGACCCATCGCTCAAGCCGGGACAGAACATGACAGAGGGACAGGGCCAGGCGGTGAGCCAGGGTCAATACAAATGTCTTGAGCCGCCCGACAAAGACCACCAAGAAAACAGAACCGGTGAGAGGCCCAAATTATTTAAAGGCTTCTTAAGGCTAAATGTATTACATCTGGGAGGTGTAATGACGTTGTAAAGTGGTGAATTGGGGTCAGCACACTGTTGTTGCTCTTGTGCGAGGTAGTGATAGTGTTGCCAGCAGTGGTTTACGTGACATGAAAGAGCTTTTGGAGTAGGTAGTGCAATCAATACACATATAATAGGTGTGAAGAAATGATCTCACTCTGACGCACATTCGCCATATACGGCTGACGACACAGAAAATGCGCGTTGTCATTACGCCTTTTTCTCTTCTTCCTTTCTCGAGGGACGTACTGTGGACGCATGTGGGACGGCCTGTTGTGCTGGGATGAGACACCGGCCAGGACATCTGTAATACAGAACTGTCCAGAACAGACAGACCCAACTGGTAAGAACGGCGTGCGCTCCTCACACAAACACACAGCAACAGGCTCACAGGGTCGAGAGCGGTGGGAAATGTGGGGAATGCTTTCTGCATAACTGTTTCATTCCAACTCAGCAGACAGAAAATGGTCCAGTCAGTCTGTGTGTGATGAAGTTCATGGGCTGTGAGGTTGATTTTATGACACAAAGGACCACTGGATTTTGGAAGCTCTTTTTAAATTTTTTTTCTATTTATACATATCTGTGTATTTCCAATTGATTTGACCAGGCTAAGTTTAGTTTTTTTTAGGGCTGTGCTTTGAGTTTTGAGCTTATATCAACTCACAATGCAAGTGCTGCAGATGTCATAGTTATAACAGAAGTACAACATGTGATTTTAAGGTGTAATAAAACTCTGATAAGAGTACGTAACATGGAGGATGGTGATAGTCTAGGGACATCACTGAGGTTGGGTTTGCGGTAGCTGATTTGCATCTTCTGTTTCATGCATGCTTCACATTCACTGGCTCATTTATCAGCTGTGTGGCTACCAGCTGACTTGCAACATCCAGCGAAATCCATGCAGACATGGTCATTATAATTCTGCTGCTCCACCAGCGTAACCTCCATATGTTTTTGGTATTGTTGATTTAACTAAGATTTAATGCCCACGTGTTTATCACCGCCCAGATTCTTTGGATTCTTTCTGCTCCCTCCAACAGCAGAGCCCTTTCCACCAAATCTAACCGAAGAGTAAAACCATTTACTATAAATGGTCAAATCCTTGATGCAAGTGTCTCTGACAGCATAATGTAATTATATTTTCTACATCATGTCCTAGCATATGTGATTTATTGTGAGCAGTAAGTAGATATTTCCTTATTTAAAGGACAATTTCACAATCAATCATTACAAAAAAGGGTAACCTGCCAAAGTCTCTGCTCTGTTGGTTTTGACCTTCACAGGGAACACATGTAAATCAAATAACACAGCCAGGTCTGTGACATCTTTTCTTTGGATTTCAAGCTCTGTGCTGGAGGTCATGCTCTTGGTAGCTTTTTGGCCTTTATAAAGATTCATGCTCACTATCGACTTATTAATTTTCAGTAAACACACTTGCAGTTCTAATGGCAGTATTAGTATGTTGGTCAGTTGGTCAGTCAAGCCACCATTGTGGTCCTGCCAGAAATATCTCAACAACTATTCAGTGATTTTTATAAAATCTGGTACAGATATTTCCAGTTTTAGAGTTTTAACTGTAATAACTTCATCCAGTGCTGCCAGCAGATCAAAAATTCAGTAAAATATGTTAATACCTACTGAATGAACAGAGACCAAATTTATACATACGTCCATGGTTCCCAGAGGATGTAAATTAATTATGCTGACAATCCCTTATTTTCCCTTACTGTTTTTCTGGGGCACATTTCTTGTTTTGAGGGAAATGTCTCAAAAACTACCGGACTGATTACCACGAAATGTGGTAGAGACATGTATTTCACCTCAGGATAAATTGTAATTACTTTTGCACGCTCTTCACTTTTCCTTTAGCATGATTATCAAGGTCAAATTAGTATTTTCAAAAGTAATGTCATTGCTGTCATCCCAAGCTGCATTTGGGGCAATGTTTCATACTTTATGTTTGATACTGTTTTGTATTAAGAGTGTGAACATGGTAAATATTATACCTGAAATATTTGCATGTTTTGCATTTTAGCAAGTCTACGTTATCATTAGGCACAAAGCACCATTATGCCTGTAAGTACAGTCTTGCAGAGCCAAAAGCTACTACGCTGCAGTGAAGACAGCTAATACGTTAGATTTATAAACTGGATACGAAGTAAATCATTAGCCTATTGTGTTTTATCAAGTAGAGTACATGACCGACACTTATTTATATTGAAATTGACTTGAAATTGATTATATAAGTGCACTTAATATTTGGATTGAAGTATGGGCAATTTTCATCGTGAGGAATGCAAGGCTCAATACTGCTTAGTTGAAAAGATCCAGAGTCAAGTCATGTCTGATTTAGGAGATGCAATAGGATAGGGGAGGGGGGTGAGAGAGAGGGCAGAGTGAAGAGTGAAGTATGTGTGTGTGTGTGTGTGTATATATATATATATATGTTAAGAGAGAGAGAAAAAAAGATAAGCAAAAAAAAGAGGGATTACCCAAAAAGACAGAGAAGTCAGAGTCAGAGAGATGGATGGGGAGAGAGAATATGAATGAGAAGAGAGAGAAGGTGTTTTTATAGGAGAGGGCTCATAAAGGATCTTCCCAAAATGCCTGTGACATTAAGAGTCCCCTGATGGCTCTTTACTTGAAAGCTGATGCTGCTGATATGAGGCTTTGGGGGAGACATACAGTTGGAAGAGGCCGTTGAACAGTTGATGAGCTGTCGGAGAAGACTAGGCAGTCGGGCTACGGCTGTCGTTGTCAGGAATAATGTGATCTCATTCTTAGCCCAGTCGTGCCTCGAGAATACATGTGGTTTTAAGCCCGACATTTGACAATTTGCCAGAAAATGACTCCAAAGAGGGAATTTGCGGTTTGACATAACGTTTGATGATGGGTGCCAAGTTAAATTAATCACAGTCATCCAGTGACGCCAAGATTCGGGGTCCGATTTATGTGCATGGACGATGCCAACATGCTACTGCTCTAAAACAAAGAAAGAACCAAAGTATACAGACATCCTCTACTGGACTTCAACACCAAACAGAAGCAATAATGTGCCTATACGTAATTTGATGCAGTGTATGAAGCTTTCAGAATAATCACTAATGGATTATGTGTTTTTTTTCTTTTTCTTTAAAGAAACAGTGACCAAATATTGCAACGAACTGGGTAAATGGGTCCACACTATATCCACTTGTCCATCAGCTTCAAAGAACACATTAGAGGTACTTTGTTATTAGCTGTTTCCATGTAAGTAATTGAAGAATGAGGTGAAGCAAGTGTATTGAGAGATGCTTTTTTTTCTCTCAGAAGGAAGTCCCTCATTCTTTCAGGGATGCTGTGGGTGATGCCACCATAGAGGCCACAGGGGTTAACACAGAAGAAGTTGTGGAAAAAGGTGTTGTGGACATGTTGATCCTTGAGAACGAAAAGAAATGCTCTGAGAAAATGAAGCAGGATCCACCATATAATAAATCAGGTACTGTTACTGTATACTGACACTTTCTTTGAAACTTGTACCAACAATTTGTTTTATTTTATTTTTATTCATCAGTGTGAGTTGATGAGTTTTCATTTTTTTATATTTATCTTGAGAAGGGTGGACACTTTACTTTGTTTTTGTGTCTCTGGGTGTTTTAGGGTTGTTTTGTGGTCGTAACTGGGACGGCTGGCTCTGCTGGGACGATACACCAGCAGGAACCTACGCCTCTCAAAACTGCCCTGATTATTACACACACTTTGACCCTGCAGGTGAGGCTAATATCTTGTTACCCTCTCATGATGAATTCACCTTTAATCCTCTATGGACTGCATTTAAAAGACATTTGACTTAACTGCATCATCTTTCCAGAAAAGGCCACTAAATACTGCAGGGAGGACGGGCAGTGGTTTCAAAATCCAGAGACCAACAGGATTTGGACCAACTATACACTCTGTACAGCCACCGATGAGAACAGCCTGGAGGTAATGCACAGTATTGTTGATGTCATGAAATGTTCTTTGTGGATTTATTGTGAAGTTTTTGCTTAAAGGTTCTTGATAAGACTTACAAAGACTTACCAATACATTTGGGTCTTTCTGGGAGTTGTTCTCTCTTCCATAATTAGAAACTACAACTCAGTACTACTACCACTACTCAGACCTTGAAACATACACAGTGCCTACTTGTATCAAACAATGTAATGTACAATTTAAATTGAACTAAAATCTCTATATCACTAAAGAGCCCAGCAATGGCCCCACCCACTGTGGCTTTTGGTCTGAGTAGAAACAAATTTCTTGCACTTTATTTCAAAGTAAAGCTGCTGCCTCTGTTTTTCCTGCTAGTTTCTGTGGGACTGTTGTAATTACACTTCTCAGAACATTTGCATGTTTGACCAGGAGCTCGACTTAAAGAGATTATTTGATGATTAGTGTTGATGACAGTCAGGAGCTGAGCCACACTTTTGGTTAATCCTCGATCTGTCTTTATAATGATTTTGTAATGACTTTTCTTCTTTTAACAGAAACTGAAAATACTTGAGAATGAATACAAATGCCTCCTGAAAATACATGAAGATCCCCCTTTTAACAAATCAGGTATTCATGCTCTCTGCTGAGACTCACCATGTAACTCTGGTCTGATATCTGGATATCGGTGTGTTATATGAGGTTACACGTGTGACAAACATGAACAGGAGGCCTGTAAACACTGGTAATCACATGATTGTGGCCGTGTTGGTGTTGCAGGTCTGTACTGCGATCGTAACTGGGATGGCTGGCTGTGCTGGGATGACACTCCAGCAGGAACCCAAGCCTCTCAAAACTGCCCTGATTATTTAGACCTGTCAGGTGAGTAGTGAAACTAAAGATATCTTCTTCAGACTGTATTTGAAGTGGAATGAGTATAATATATATTTATTGCTTTAAAGGTTAATGGAAGTTTATGCACACAGTTGCAGAAAATTAAAGAGGAGTGGAAAGTGGAGAGTGTGTCGCGCACCATATTATTTGCATACCATATAATTTTTCTTTGCAGGAAAGGCAACTAAGTACTGTGGAGAAGACGGGCACTGGTTTCGCCATCCAGAGAGCAGCAAGATTTGGACCAACTACACACTCTGTGTAAAACCTAAGGAGAAGGTGAATGTAATGTTCATAACTATTCATCATGCAAAGAGGTTCTTGGTAACCACCATGTAATCAATAATAACTACCAGTAGTGCTTGGTTTTGTTGTAAAGTGAAGACATGTGACCACGTCCACAATTATAACAGAGCATGTGTGTAGCTACAGATCATCTACAATATCATACAGGAACATATAATTTCCACTGGAGATGATGATATATGCCTGACCGTATTTTCCGCACTATAAGGTGCACTGGACTATAAGGCGCATTACACACAGTACGTATCACTCTGCGAGGCTCCTGACTACGGTGACCGTAATGCTCCAACAATCCATCAAGCAGCACAGCTTCGTAGCTTACCAAAGTCGTACTAAAACATTTTGACAGATTTTTGAGCACCGTGTACCACATAAAATCGGTTCAAGGTCAGTAAGCACAACCAGAATTCATACATAAGGCACACCGGAATATAAAGCGCACTGTCGATTTTTGAGAAAGTTTAAGGATTTTAAGTTCGCCTTATGGTCCAAAAAATACGGTACTTTTAAAAATCCATGCCAGCATCACTCAGGGCTGAAGAATTACTGCATTGGTGTGGGGGAATATATTTAATTTATCTTTTGACATCAAATTTGATGAAGTACTGTGCAATTTTAATAAATATACAAATACAGTATTATCTATCGTCAAGCAGCTTTTCAGTGAACCTATTTTCAGTGAATGTATGACTTGAATAGGTTAACTACATTAATAATGCGGCAATTTACAAAGCCCTTCCAGTTCTTTTTGCTGTTAAGAAGTAGGTGTGAATATATTTTATTTTCCAGGCGCTTATAGAAAGCCAATGTAAAAACAGGTAAAACATTCACATGCTTTACTTTGCGTCTTTATTTTCTATATCCTGTGTACCACAATGAAGGTAGCTGCCCAGATGTCAGAGTCTGCTGACGAGGTCACGGTCAGTCCGATGGTAAACCCGGAGGAGCAGGAAATTGAGAGGAAGAAAATCCTCGACAGTCAGTACAAGTGCTTCGAGAAAATGAATCGGGATCCACCATACAACAAATCAGGTGGAGACCATACCTGCCGTCATAACTTCCTGTTGGTGTGCTTCTCCTTTGGTGATGTTTAACTCTCTTCTTTGCTCCTCCAGGTCTGCACTGCAGTCGCAACTGGGACGGCTGGCTATGCTGGGATGACACTCCAGCGGGAACTTACACCTCTCAGAACTGCCCCAATTATTTTGTGGACTTTGATCCCACAGGTGGGAAGTGAGACGCGGGAGTGTCTCCCACTTTAAAGGCCTATTAAATACTATTAAATAAATGAAGTACTGAGAATGAATAATTTACCAAGGCTAATGTGACCTTAATATTTGGACACAATTGTGTGGATTTGAGGATCTTTATTTATTACTTAATTGTTACTTTCAGAGAAGGCCACGAAGTATTGTGGGGAGGACGGGCAGTGGTTTCGCCACCCGGATACCAACAGGACCTGGTCCAACTACACACTCTGCAACGAAAACACTAAGGCAAAGCTGAAGGTAATTCATTAAGATAAAGTAGCCTGCTGCTGTATAGAAGATTTGCTGAATGGTGGCCACAGTGTGACAGGTCAGCATAATTTTTTTTCTTTTTTTGCGTGTTCTTTGGTATTTGGAGTGTGGGTAGATGGGAGAAAATGTGGAAAGTGGAAATATATAGCACTGATGAAGTTGCTCATAAATATTGTACCAGACACCATTATTAACAGGTAGCTCCTTTCCAAGACACATTATTCATGCATACTGAGTTCCACAGAAACATTTAGAGACGGAAAGTAACATGTAAATGCACAGGGTGAGATCACTCCTGGTCTGAATCAGGTGAAAAGTACGAAGGCAAGTTGACATTTGTTACCACAAGCCACTTTAGTGCAGGTGTTTATTTGCAAGCATGGAAAATTTTTCACTGTAATTTGATTCTTATCTCACTGGTAGCGGGATCAGGTGAAGCAGGGGGTGTAAGCTTGATGCCCCTCAGGCTTTACAGTCATCATAAAACACAGGCCTGGACAGAGTCTACAAATACCCTCATGTTGATACCACCACAACCATCATATCACCAATGGCATCAAGCCCCTGACATTTTCTACACGGAGGCCATCGCACCACAGAGCTCATTCCAGCAATTTACCAGAAGGATCATCAGAGACACATTTGTGGACCATAAGAAATTTTTTTTTTTTGCATTTACTCTCACAACTTTAATTCAGCCCCATTATTCACTAGCATGCACATTTTTGCAAGAGGTCATGTATGTGCTTGTCCTATAACATAATGTTGGACAGCTGAGAATGTTTCTGCTCATGTTTGAATACAATCTAAAAATTGCAATGACACAAGCTGATGACTGTAATTGGTCGATTATGCGACACTATACAATGCAAAATTCTGCTTCACAGTGAATCTTAAACAAAAAAAAACACCATTTGCACTCCAAACTATAAGTGCCCTCCAAGACTTTTTTTCTTCATTTTTGCTACTTTCAATTTTCTGCCATTTCTTTAGCAAACAAAAAAACCCAAAAAACAAAAACGCAAGAGACACCATCTTTTTACATCCAGTCAATGCACTACGCAGTTTGAACAGCTGTCCTGGCTGGCAAACTTGGAAAAGAGACTCAGAGTCTGCTAATCGATCAGAACCAGAAATCGGCCGTCCCATCTGTTACCACAGGAACCCGATCTTTGCTGACTCAGCCTCCCAGTTTCGGGGAATGTCTGAAAACAAACAGCTTCAGCAGTATAATCCCAAAGAGAAATAAGCATTCTGTGATTTTCTGATAAGACCGAGTTGATGCCAACAGCAGCCTTTATTTCTTTCTTTCAAGAGCAAAGAACCACACCATCAGCTGAGAAAGCTGGTGCGGTTTGATCCCCCACAAGATTCTTTCTCTGGATTTCATCTCTTTATTATCTTATTTTACTCTCACCAAGAGCAGATCAGCATTGTTCATTCAGTGATCACTTGGCTGTTCTAGTGTCATTCATTTTCATTATTCAGTTTAGTAACTATGGTACATTAATCTGTTTTGGTAAATTTCATCTGTCATTTATCAGTAATATCTGAATGTACTCAATAAATATCTGCATTTCTTAAAGTGTCTGTGGTTTAGTTTGATACCTGCAGACTAGAATTACTTTGAGTTAAATAGTTGTGGTTAAATGATGTAAAGGTTAGTTAGTTAAATGATTAAAATAAAATTTATAGTTAAATTAGTTTTGTCTAGTAACATTTTATCCACCAGCTTAGCAAATGGAAAACTGTCAGACAATTTTTAAATAAGGCTTTAATGAGTGTTTTATTGATATTCCCATACTGGCCATTATAAGCTTACTTACTGCGTTAGTTCAACTTTGAGATGCTCTATTAATCAATGATAGCAGTTTCATAATTTGGTGGAAGGTCATAATTCGCATTTTGTTTGCTTTGTGACTTCAAAATAGTTTATTGTCATATAGTGATTCTTCATAAAACTGTCTGATCACATGTGTGGGTGCTGTGTCATGTCATTAAATCATGTCATTTAAACTTTGTTGCTAAGCACCCACATTTAGATTATTAAGCTGATGAATAAATAATGTGAATGGTGCTCAAGGCTACAAATATAAGACCACTTTTGGAGAACTCAAGTAAAGCTTTGGATGCCTTGTTGAGGGTTACATTAATGTCATTTTACATGCTGAATTTTGTGTGCTTTGTTCTGCAAAGATAAATGTACCTTTGGGGAAACTGGCAATCAGTCAGTGCCTTGATTTGGGCACACACACACACACACTTTAGTCAGTCTGCATACCTCCAACAGAGGTCACCTGCACAAAATGCATACACACTGCATTATGTAA